>KB669725.1:196057-325928 GCA_000349105.1 Anopheles epiroticus
GTCACAAAACATATTGCATCCGTTTGAAAATCCATTCTTTTATTTTAGGCCCCTATAAGCCGTCCTTCCATTTCTTCTAAATTATGTAAACAATTCCCCAGTAAAGTGGTTCAAGTTTCTTCTAAAACCTTTCGCTGTAGGCTCAATTTTCCATGGCTTGAAGATATTTATTTCCATTTTTCAGAAATTTTCATATCATGTCACGGTTTGATGCCACTCGGCAAGAAATCGGCATGAAAACAATGCGGGCAAAGAACACGGGCAAACTCGCGTGCGTGGGTCACGGAGGAGCTGAATCCTTTCCTTGCAGCTGGTCTGTTCCCTTCATTTTTTATCATTTGTTGAGCAAGGGACATGCCCGAACAAAATGCTCATTTGTCTCGATTAGAGCACCCGGGCAACGCATGGCCGACTCGTCCTGCATTCCGTTCCGTGTGTGTTTGTGGTTGGATTTCGATAAAAAGAAAAGATCAAAGCAAAAGGCTCACGCCCTTTCTTGTAGTGAAGTGTTGTAGGCATCCTTTATCCTTTCTCTTGGATTGGTCGTTCGGGGCGTAAGGACACGAACACAGTCGTTGCACCGTGCCAACCCCCGACGGTGTGTCGTTAAAGTGTTTTTTGGACGCTCGGCCTAGTTGATTGGTAACATTAATAACTCCGTCGGAGCTTTTTGTGCTCGTTCGCCCAACGTGTTCGGAGTCTTTTGTTTTTTTTTTTGTCATTGAGCGCATTCCGACCGATTATGGCTGGGTGGATAGCACAAAACGCAACGACACGGGACCTTTGGTCGTGAATCGATTCCAGGGAAACCGTAAACTATCTATGAGGGACATCCTTGAGTCCTTGGCACCCTTTCGAGCAGTGCCGACTTGGTTGACGCGGGATGCTGGTTTCGATTCGAAGGAGTTAGAACCGTTAGGTGACATCACACTCCTCCTGAGTGGGCAGCTGGTGTGGGAAAGTTTGTAATCGTGATGAACCCGTTTCGGGCGTTTATGTTTTTATTCCATTTGGATAGAGATGGACGGTTACGTTGCTTTATGAAGACGTCTTTTACGGGGAGTTGTCACTTTAATAGTCCGTCGATCCCATCAATAATCCGCCAGCTGAAGCGTCGTCGTCATCGCGCCATATATGTGGGATGATCATGTTCGGGGGAAGTCAAAACAAACGATCCGCTCACTGTCCCTCTATCGAGCATCCCGAACGATACTCGCCATAAAATGGTTTACAATCGGATTGCTGACTTCTAACAAATTTACGAGCTCAAAGATCAATTTGTGTCTGAAGGCGCGTTCGGGTTATACGCGAGATCTCGAGGCAGTGGTAAGAGTTCTCAGGGTTGGCGGTGGTGATGCTCATCGAAATGCTAATGCTAAAGGTAAAAATGGCCAACGCAAACGAAGAAGGGAGCACACCGTTCGTTCCAATAAATTCGTTAAAATCTAACGTGTCTTGTACCAATAATCGTATAAAGTGA
Organism: Anopheles epiroticus; assembly: GCA_000349105.1. Lineage (NCBI taxonomy): Eukaryota > Metazoa > Arthropoda > Insecta > Diptera > Culicidae > Anopheles > Anopheles epiroticus. The sequence goes on from KB669725.1 coordinate 197,538, forward strand.
GTTGTAAAGAGCAAGAATGTGGAAAAAGGCCGCGTCTACCGCTCCGACAGTGTGTAGGCAGAGACAGAACGCGATCCAATATGGTACGGCCGAACCGTTAAAGGACCTCAAACCATGCTTGGATGTGAAGGCTATCATAAAAATGGTAACTAGTTTTTTGTTTAGTTTTTAGGCTTCGCTTTGCGCACACACGGCCAATCCTGGTAAGAGTGGGCAAAGCCGGGGATATACCAAAATTAAGGGGGAAAAAGTGGAGTTAAAATAAAATTATATTGTTTTATTACATGATTGCGTGTTGTAGTTGTTTTGTTTCAGGGCCCGTTTGTTTCTTGGTTTGTGTTTTTTCCTTCTTTGAATTCCTCTGGAAGCCTCGTAGCAATGAAATGCGCATATGGCAGACAACAACAGCGAGCGACGGTGGAAGGCAGTGGAAAACAAACAACAAAACCCCGCTGGCAGATTCCTGCACGAGCGAAATACCTGCGAAATAAAGTGAAAACCGACTCCTCTGCCATGCCCTGCCAAGGCTCTGCAGCGCAGGAAGTGTGGCGAAGAAGGCAACACAGGAGGAAAAAGGGTAAGTTAACTAAAGTAAGTTAGCTAAAGGTAAGTTTATTAGTTAACTAATAAAATAAAAAGAGGCACATATTTTTTGGACGCGCTAAAACAAACATATCCATAGCCACCACCGCACGCGGGTTGGAACTCGGGGGCACTCAGAAAGGGTGATATGTTTGCTGGGTGGTAATTGCTCGAATGCGTGTTCCGAATGTTCGCCCGGCACTTAGGCATTTTAGTGACCAGTTTACCTGCCTGGTCGGGGGTGATTTGAAGTTCATAAAACTTCGATTACCGAAAAAGTGAGCGAATGTTTGTTTGTTTTTTCTTTGGCTCGGTGACGAGTTAACGAATCCCGACATTAATGGGTGCTCGAAGGTCGTCCCGTTCAGAAGAGCAAACCTGAGACGAGAACGCACCATTCGATCGAATGGGTTTGAGGGCGCAAAAAACCCAGCAACGAGTTTCTGGTGGAGTGCGTTAGCAAGGAAAGTCATATATATGCACAGCACACCGGTCGGGTTCTTTCTACAGATCATTTTAAAAGAGGTTGTTAAATAAACCGTCCCAATAGGAACGTGAAACGTGAGGAAAGCAAAACTCATCAAACAGCGCACGGTCCTGCACAGAACTCTGAAATAAAAATAAAAATTAAATAAATCGAAAGGTTTGGAGAGGTCTGGGCTAACTCTCGGGGGAAAACACAAAGATGAAATATGAATAAAATTATCATAAAAATTATGCTGATCGTGTGTTTGGTCGGGATTTGGGCTCGATCATCGCTGGTATCGGTCCTGCGAGTATTCGATCGTTTGGGACGGTACCCATGCGACGATACGGACAGCCATTTAGCCGTTTACTGTCATCCGATGCGACTGTCGGATGGTTGAGTTGCTCCGAATCTCGTGGTGGTTCAATTCTGATTAAGCAAAGCTTCGACCTTTCCGATGGGCTCTAATAAAAAAATGGAAAAAGAAGCTCCTCGCCAAGAGATCTCGTTCTGGGTTTAATAATTTTCAAATTTCGAAAATATTGGAACGAAGCATTGGACCGGACCGTAGCACTACGTTTGATCTCGTCCATTTGGTTGAAATTTATGATCCTCCCGGTCGACGCTGCCTCCATTGTACCGTCGGGATGAGTTTTGTGTCCCCGTGTGTTGAAGATGTTTGTTGGTTTGTTGAATTGTGATGAAGAATTTTAAACGATCACCCCCTGGAAATCGTAACGATCTGTTGCTTATGGGGCGACGGTTTGTTTGAGCGGCCGTTTCCTTTCCCAGGTCACCATCAGCTGTCCGTGACGGCAAACACGGCTTGACTCACCTTTTCTTCACTTTTCTTCGCCTTCGATAAACGTGGTCACCATAACGAATCGATTATTGCAGCGTTGATGATGATCCGCAAAAGGTCTCCATTTTGGGGCCGAGTTCTTTCAAAGGCGAGGAAGCTGCAAGCGCGAAAGCCTGTCGGTAGGCAGAACGGAATTAAGCTGGCCTGTCTTGTATTGTCAGCGTAAAAGTGGAAGCGACGAACGAGCCTTACGGTGTCCACTTGAGGAAGGCACTCTTCAACACTATCCACTGGCGACACTGGTCCAGTTTGATCCCAATTTATGGACTTCCGATTCCAGCTGTCCAACAGGCCGTTTCACACGAGTAACACCATAAAAGCGCTCAATTTTATAGCCATTTAAAGTGCCATTGGGAAGTGGTGCGACCTCGAGGGAGTGCGGCCCACCCTCATACGCGCGTTGTTCTCCCTGTGTTACGCGATCCTGGGTCAAATCGTTATGTGTGCAGTCCCTCGTCGGTGTGGAAGCGCAGGAAAGGATCGTAAAATGTGGCGGGCTGATGCTGTCCATGCGAAAGCAGTTTGAATTAACAGAGCGTGCTAATTTGTTGACAAATTTGTCCAAACGCCACAAATTGTGCGGACATAATGTAGTCGGGATGAACCGAGGGGTGAGTGTTTGCTGTTGACGCATCGAGTGGCAATTGAATTGATGTGAAATAAAGTGGGTCATAAAAATTTAATGGCAATGGATTTTGGCAGAAAACTCTGGGCACGATTTGGTGAATGACCAATTGGTAATTAATTAGTCAAACAAGATTCAAGGAAACAATTGATACCATAGACGACGGTAGTAATCTTGTTTACGATAAAATGAAGAAAAAATAACGTGAAGAGAAAATTTAATCTTATTGTTGTGATTAGGACCAGGGACTAAGACCGGTACAAATGAGTACAAAGTACCGTATTAGATGTGATTTCTTTGGGGCTCTAAAGAAGCATCACGAAGGTATATTGCACAAAGTCGGTAATCCGTCCGGGGTAAAGCCTTCGTTTTACAATCGAAGCTAATAAATCAAGATGCCTCGGGTGGGGAATAATGGTATCTATAAAAGGATTACACATGGACGAGAGGGTCGTAGCTCTCGAATGAAGGATTCCGTATGTTGACGTTTGATGATAGGAAATGCACTCTTCGCTTAGAGCGTAACACTATCTATCGTTCCGCTTCATATTCGTCACACCGGCTTAACTTGCGAGACCGAGATTGTCCGTCTGAGTGGTGTGTTATTTGGGAACAATTCTCAGTGAGCGTCAGAGGGAGACAGCAAAGTTTGATGAAAATAGATCGGGACAGGATAAGAAGAGCCCTGCCGGTGGTTCGGTACGGCACTCCCCGGGACACGACCCCATGCTAGGTTCGTAACAGGATTTGAGCGAGGCAACTGTTGTCGAAAAAGGGTTAAAACAACAAATACAGCCATGCCAATATTTGTAAACTACCGTCACCGCCACCTCGCCGGGCCGTTGTCATTGTCGCAAGGATGTGTTTTCCTTTTGGCGAAGAAAGGTTCGTTTGTTTGTACCCCTTGCACCGCTGTATTTTGTAGGTGCGCCCATAAACAGATTAAGCGTTAATCCTTGCGGCTATTGTTGCGCCTTGCCTCAGGTGTCTACCCTGCGATTGACCTCTCGTTTAACCCTTTGATTTAGCCTGACTGCAGGTCCTGGGACTTCTTTCTCTACCTCCACACGGACACACCGATGGAGAACGCCCAAAGAAGACGCCCCCAGAAAGTGGTCAACACACTTTTTGGACCTCCAAAACCCTCCAAAACCTCGGAATTGCCTGCATCCCAAAGGAACCTACAAGTATTTGACTTTTAAATTGCTACCATTACTACCTTCGTGCCTTAATTGCTGGAGGTAGTAGTACGGCGTTACTCGCTGCCAAAGTCCCAACTGCGACAGCTGTGTAGACCACCCCACAACCCTCTCGGTGATCGTAACCCATCGGCTACCTTTTGCCCGTCGGCTTCCTAATGACTTCATTGAACTGGTTTGCAGTGTGTACTGGAAACTGTGCATGTCCTTCTGCCGGGTAAAGCGACACGTTAGTCGCCGTCGCTAGAGCTTTTCACACCTTCTTTCGCTACTCTCCTGAGGGCTGCTGTGTGGACACTTGTGTACACCGTTTTTCGCGAAGACCTGCCAATTCTTCGGTATGCATAATTTAAGGCTTCCTATTTGAACTGGTTTATGGTACAGCTTATCACAGTACTAGACACGTTGCTGACTTTGTGGCCTCAGGGTACAAGAGGTCTGCTTAAAGATTTATTAAACCTACTGCTTCGTTTATGTGCTGGGGAAGGGGAAAATTAGCTCGGTTCAAGATAGTTTGCATTAATGTTCACCATTTTGTAGTGGACCTTATCAAACGTGAAATACAGAATGTCTTACGGAGAGGGAAAGAGCCGCAGTCCAGGGACATGGTGTATTTTGTTCAAAAACAAATGGCGTCCAGAATACGCTGCTTCTCGTTTTGTTGCTTAATTTATTAGTAATTTTTCACTTCTGAGCGTTTCTGTGTACACCTGACCCCTTCGGTCACTCGGCTTCCCCTCTCTTTCCGGACCTCGCCCGGCCATTAGAGCTTTCTCGGGCGATTGGCTGGCAACCGTTCAGTTGTGGTTTGCTCACGCAGCGTCCTGCCTTCGTGGTGTATATATTTTATAATTTTATGAGCATTTTGGAATGGGTTTAACATTTTATCAAATATGTTTATTGCTGTTGCTGCGTTCGTACCCAAAGCCCCATTTCTTTGGTCCACCTTTCGAGCATCGCACCTTTAACGCCTGTAACAAATGGACGTTAAGCAGCAAAGGCAAGTGTCTGTAGCGAAGCAATAGATGAATTTCTCCCAGGCACTACCTACGAGTGTCTATTTCATTGCCGTGTTGCAAGTTAAGCAACGATCAACTGCAAAAATAATGCTTCGATGGCGCGACAAGAGATAATGATAATAATTGGCATGGTTTGAAATAATTAACTTTGCAATGAGGTTTCGTTTTGCTACGACGGCATTCTCTTGTTTCGTCTAAAACGTACGATTGTACCGTTTATATATCTGGTTAGGGTTAGCAAGGCTTTGTGGCTATTTCTCAAGGTTTCGGTGTACATTCTGGCAGCAACGGTGGCGGCACCCTTCTGTAGTGAGCGGCTGAATATAAATATGTTTATTACAAGCTGACCCTAGTGTGGCCGTGCGGTGAAAATGTGCGTATAAAAACATCATTTATTCATTCGCTTCGGTTGCAAACGAATCAAAATATAATTAAAAGTATATATTAATGGCCACGGCGGATTGGAATGGTACGGGAGCGTATGGTGGCCACCTCGAAAAGCCTAACCCCACCGAAAAATTTGTCTGATTTCATCCAATCCTGAACCCGAGCTCGAATTTGTTTGCCACATTGCTTGCGCGGATAAACTTCTCACTTGCGCACCGCCGTCGTCGTCGTCGCCGTCGTTCGCAGTCGGGCGCGCATATTACGAAATGATTAAGCGGCAGCAGTTCCTTTCGACAATTGGTGCGCTGGGAGGCTTGCATTTGGGGTGGCTGTTGCGGTGGGATATTCCCGCTCCTCTCTGAGGGGGGATTTTTTAAAGACCTTACCAGAAGGAACGAGTGAGAAAGTCGTAAAAAATACATATAACCGATGCTCCATGCGGTTTAATGGATGCGCGTTCCATAATTTCTGTGTAAACACGACACAAAAGCAAGGAATACAACAATCATCATTTCATCGTTTCTTTCTCTGTCTTGAGCAACTCCCTATTCATCTGGTTTAAGACAAGATATCCGATTGTTTCTTATAAGCCGAGTCCGGTCTGGGGGCTTCCCAAACCAAACTGGGAGGAAGAAAAGCCGGCGCTAGTCAGGAAAAGAATGCTTAAGTAGGCTTTGATTTACCGTCCCGTCGTTCCCGTTTGGGCGGACGTGTTGGAGCAGTGCGCTTCGGAGGGGAGCGAAAAGCTGACAATTTTGAATCAAATGAAACCGAAACGGAGACAAAATAAAAGAATAATCAAATAAAATCACTGTTTCGGATAAGGCAACGAGCCAAACAACACAGGAACAGAGCAGAAAGATGATTAGAAATTAAATGGATTGGAAATGGACAAGATTGTTATCAGTTGATTATGGTTCGAGAATAATAAATTACGCGGACACTAGGCGCACGGCTCGTTATAGATCGGCTTGTGTCTTGGATGGCGTCTGTGGCGGCAGCTTGCTCGACTTCTCGAATGGGAAATGGCACCCCGGTCCCCAAAGGAAGAGCTAAGATCATCGTTTTCATAGATTTCGAGCATCGTTTTCTGTAGACTAGATGTTCGTTGTGTTATGACTGGAAGCTTCGATGGTCGTAAATCGAGACAAATTTCGACAGGGCGGCATTCACAACGGTATAGAATGTCGCACAGAGATGTGTAGCGTTTGGGTCCGACACATTTGGCACATGGGCAGCCGCAGTATGTGATAGCTATCGCCGGATCGATGTGCTGTCAAAAGGATTATGCTTTATGGGAGCATATTTGATATTTATTTGCATCCGATTGGCGTTGGGTTCAAATTTCATGCGAGAAAAGCACATAAAAGTGTATTTTTGTGTGAACACACTAGACATTAAATTTGAGAACACTAAATCCAAACATATCTCAAAACTTTTTTCGTGTCTCAAAATTGCAGTAATCTGTTAGAATGATCGTTAATAAATCAACGGAAATCAATCTCAGACTCTCTTGATACAAGGTCGACATTCTTGCTGCTCGTGATTAAGATACCTTCCTTTCTTCTCGTATTGTTGGATGCAGCGTGAAAGCAAAGATCTCTATTACTGCCAGTAACAACAGTTCGAACAGTCGAGCAATAAATATTTACATAAGCTCAATGTCAATCAACGGCACATTTGCTGCCTACATTGGACCACCTTTCGCCCCGGGTAGTAAAACAGATAGAATGAACGAGCAAAAAGGCAAAGGAAATATAGCAAATCTTTGACTGTTTTTATGCCTCCCATACATGAATGTGTACTTTCGTTGACTTTTAAATTTGTGAGAAGGAATCCATTCCGAAGATGTCAGGGCGGTCGACACACAGAATCACATTTCTGAGCAGTAGGGACCAGGCGATATGGTGCCATAAAGCAATAAAGCGTTTGAAAATGAGAAAATGTCTTGATCTTTCTACAAATTCTGTACCCCGCTCGGGGCTGGAAGTGACCTGTTCTGTCAGGTTGGGTCGATCGTCCATAAAACGATTGACTTCGGGATTAGCTTTTCCGATAAAAATGTACAAACCTCCAAAACCTCCCGGGCCCTCTGGTTAGATATGCTTTACCAAAGTCAAGCCCCGACGAGAGCCCATGGGAGTTGAAAATATTGACTTTTGGGAGGAAAAGCGCGTCATAAAGCTCTCATTTAATAGATTTATGATGGGTTCCGGAACGGGGAAAGCAAACCAAACATAAGACCCGAAGGAAACGGTAAAGAAAATGGCACGACAACAAGGGAGGTGGATACAGATTCTTATCCTGCAAAACGCCCATCGAGCCGCTTGTGTGTTTGCTTTGTCTTAAGAAACGATGGAAAACTGACAACATTCACCTTGAGCCATAATTGACGCGGAAAATCTTTTCTGAAAGGAAAATCAAATTAAGGAAAGGCTAATATGCAGGAATTTGGGAGGGGTGATAAAGTTACACAAAATTATTGTATAGCTATGTGTAAGAATATTGGGTTTTTACATAGAATATAGTGATGTAATCAGCCACCTAATATATCGTGGTATCTTTCCATATTATTTCGAAGGGCTATTTTGTTGGGAACGGAACCATCGTTACGTTGTCCAACGTATGACCGGAAGGAAAACACAATTTTTGCTGCCAGGAGCTGAATAGAAAAAAAACATATTCCGAAACCATCTCGTTATGGTCATCCCGTGGCGCCCTCAGCTGCCCTTTTGGCTTTACGAGACATCCGAGTGCCTGCGGCCCAGTTTACCTCCTCCACTCGGCACGGATGTTGGAGAAAGTTAATAAAATAATCCCCGGGGAAGCCGCGGCGGGTTCAACTGACCACATCAAACGAGACATGTTTATGAGCGTCGCGCCCAGGCTCTCAAGCATCATCCCCCTTTACGATTCCTGCACGATCTGGAGACAGAATTGAGCGAACAAAAGGCGAGCAGGCATGCTTGCCCACTTCCACCACATCTTGATGCGTTTGATAGTTTTAATTACCTTTCACTCTGATATCTCCGATAGAATCTTTCCACGGGGTGAGATACATGCGCCATGGCTAGTGGAGAGGAGTACTTCCGACCTGCTGCTGGGTGGAGAAGAAGGGATATTTAATGGCTCAGTCACACGGGTCACTGTGTGCTGCAGTTACGGACGATAAACGATATCGGCGTGGAAACGGAGGGACTAAACCACTAAATGACCGTAACATCTTCAAAGACATACTGCCGGACAACGTTAGGCTTGCGACTTTCTTCGCGAGAGCGGGAGAGAGATGCTTCCCGGCGACGAGCCGCGGGGATGAAACTTTATTATTGATGAGTTACGGCCATAAAAACGGCAGGATGTCTTTTTCCCCATTGCGAGCCCGACATTAGGATGCGCCGCCGTTGTATTGAGTGCAATTTTTATGATGCACACAATTGAGCAGAGTCTTTGTCTTTGTCTTGAGAATGCGAAGTTTGTTCTAAAGTTCATTTATGGAAAATGAATCCTTCTTTGGAGTTTATAAGAGTTTGGGAGGAAAAATTACGAGCTTTGCTGTTAGGTTTCTTTATGGCAAGTGTGTTTTAATCTCTTTCAAGACTTTATGTATAGCCTAGGACTTCTGCAGGACATACATACTTAGCAAGTTTATTAAATAAAGTTCAAGTCACCTATTGCGTGAGATCTTGTTGGAGATTTTGCAAAATGCCAGATTTGTGTATCAACTACGATCAAAATCCAGGAGTTTGCCGGAACCGAAACGTTTCTTCTCCAATGAGTTGTTGTGTACCGTTAGGATAGCAGTGTAGATGAACGGCATGCCGATGGTAAGACAAACTGTTCTCCACTACCGAGCTATCAATCGATAACCAGTATCTTAATGTCTGCTCAACCCTCAAAGCAATCGATCGCGACTCGGTGATTGATGATATCGAACCCACCGAACCCTTGCGCGCGGAGTTGATCTACGGCACAGTTTTGCCACCGGGTCCATTCCTGCTTGATTGGCCCGGTGAGCCATCTCACGATCTTGCTGCGATCGCGATCTCCTCCATTTCCATACACCAGCCTCATCAGTGGTGGAAAAACGATCGAAAAATCGGCAGGTCTCCCGGTTCGTTCGAAGAATCCGGGAATTGCCCACGAGAAGCTTGATGATGATGGCGGGCACAGGCAAATACCGGCAGCTAGTCGGTATTGAAAACAGCACCCAACCAGCAGCCCGGTACCATACCGTAAAGTTACGCTGTGCATGGCAGGGAATGGAAATTAGATGGCGAGGGATCTACCTCCCTCTCCGGGTGTGCGATCTGCTTGAGCATCATCTGTTGGAGATTAATAGCAATCAGCGTGGAAAGCAATTTCTCATCATTTAGCTGCGGTGCGCGTTACGTTTCCCCGCCAGTTGCTCTTGCCAAAAGCCAACTCCCCGTACGATTATTTCCCTGGGCTCTAGGCTTCTGGTTGTTTTGAGCTAGACGCTTGGTAGCAAAATTAGTTTCCCATCCATCACATATCAATCCATTGCGGGCCCGTCTACTCCGATGGTCTATCGATCGCGAGGATTCCTGATCTATGATAAATTGGTATCGATCACATCTCAGAATGACGCGATCTCGCGCTGAACGACGGGAACGATGCGATCGAGCGTTGGACTCTGCCATTCCAATGGAAATGGTTAGTGCCGGTGATGGAAATTTATGGCCCTATTCCTTGTTGGACGAAAAGGGATCCTTGCGCGAGTTGTCTGCCTGATTGCCCATGTGTCGTTGAGGTACAGAAAACTGCGTGTGAGGTAAGCCCGTCGCTTCTAGGGTGAATAATAGTTAACTGTCGTAATGCAGTCGATTGATAAATTAATCCTTTTGCCGAAGGGAGCGCTTCGTTTGACGAAAGGTTGCGGGTGGTTTACATCAGGTTGGGTGAAAGCTATAAGGGAATGAATTTAGAGGCGAACAAAGTTCAGAAGCAGTTTAATTTACCTCCGACCGGGTTAAGACGATCGCGATCGACGACTTGGAGCGCCTATAGTTTGTAAATGATTGCGAAATAGGCAATGTTGTGGTCACAAACACTCTTGGATGCTTGGAATCTTGATGTATTGCGTGTTGGAATTTCAATACAAAAAAGTAGAATTGCGTCTTACACAAAGAGAATTGAGGTCTTGGGTAGAAAATACCCTCAAAGCTCTGTCTCCATGTTGGCAGATGCACGCAAAAAGCATTCATATGATTTGGCGGCGTATTTTAAGAGTCTTGTCATTGAAAAAGGCAAAAGGAATACGTTAAACGAGGGAATGAAAGTAGGTTCCAAAGCTACACAATTCGCGAATTTAAAGTTATTGATTTTGATCATGAACCGTTGGCAAAATAAATAACAAAACCGAATTCAACATGGAAGGATTTGTTGTTTGCCATCGCGAGTCAAAGGGAAAGCGATAGGAAATCGAACGCACGATAAAGCCACGATTGGGTTTTCGTGGGATGCGTGGAAGCTTTGAACGCAACAACCAGCAAGTTATGAACTTCAGTCAGAAATGGTAATTAATTATCGTTTTAATGTAAAATCATTTATATCATTTTGTTTATTTGTTTTCTCTCGTCCCACAACGCGGCGAAAGGATGGGCTTTAAACGGTTGCGGCAGGGTGGGAGTAGGATTATCAGCAGGAAGCTTCGGAAGCATTTCAGTAGAAGAGCAAGGAGCAATGCTCGCTGAGACAAACGAATAAGAAGGAGAGCGCTTCGTAGCATTTCACTGATTCAACAAACAATTTATCAAAACATGCGCCACAAAATTGTTTCTTCGTCGCGTCCCTTCCTCCGAAGACCCACGGCTCGGTGGCTTCATTAGATGAGTGGGATGGGTGTCAACGGAGCCCAAGAAGGCTGGACGCTACTTTGCGAGTTCTGCTGGGTGTTGGGTTGCTCCTTGTTCGTTCGACTGGGGAGCTCCTTGGAAAAGGCTTGATGATGACTCCAAAAGGAGTAATTCTCGGACGAGCCCACATCGTTATCGAAAAAATGCTTCCCACTTTTGACCACTAACCGTCTCCCATGCCCCATACCCGGCTCGTGGATGATCATTAGCTGCCGAGCAACGGAAGCACACGGGAAGCAGGAATGCACACCGTGGCGCATTGGTACAGAGCTCGCAGCAAAAAGACGCAACCGATATAGAAGGGAACGCGAATGCGCTCGAAAGATAATTGATTTCGTTCCCATAATGCCCTTACCCATCCTTCCCTTCCGCTCACGGCCTGGATGACCTCCGATCGGGCTCGTTTCCATCGGCAGCATTTCCAGGAGTTCTCCAGGACCCCTGGGCGGACGCAAAAAGGGGCAAAAATTGATTAGACAGCCGATGGGAATGCCTGGGAACATGGCATACGGTCGCCGTGTATATGTTATGACGTGGCCGTTGTGGCCTGTTGTGTCCTGGGGAACCCGGGAAGCGAATCGATACCGATGCGCACATATACCGTGTACCCGTGTACGCTGCCCCCGATCAAGAACAAGTGAACCACAAACGTAAAGCATATTCGCGTCTTCCACTTATGGACAGCGAGTCGTGCAGAACGGTAGCAGAGGACGCCCCCGGGACGTCCCGACACTGGGCCACTGGGCGAACATTGACTCCATTTTCTTTTGCCATCAATTTTCTCTCCATCCTTTGACCCTTTTGCTGATGTAGGGAAGAAGAAGTGGAAAGCGGATGCGATCGATCAGCCCTAGATCGGCTTCAACTACTGTGCAACGCAATGGTTCGAATCAAAACTCTGTTGGAATCTATGTTTTTGCACGTGTTTTTTTTTTCCTCCTTCGCTGTCCTGCTGCGGGCTCGACGTTACGCCGTGCCGGGAAGTTGGGTACGTACGGATGGCTACCAACAGCTAATCGATCAGTGGGGGTGGGTGAATGTGAAAACTGCTACCGCAAAAGTGCTTCTCGTGAGTGGTTCTCCCTCGCTTTCTGGCGAGTACTGCGTGGAAGGTACAGGGAAACGGTAGCGATGTGGAGGGTTTGTAGAAAGTGTCTGAGTTGTTGTCGGTAATGGAATGATGGTCTTGTCGAACGTGCAGACCGCCAACGGGAAAGGGTTTTTGCATTTCGAAGGTGGAGGAAAAAGTGCTTTTTATAATACTGAGAGAAGAAGCAGGAAGAGTTTTTCTTGTTAGTTCTGCAATATAGATGCTTGAAACGATTCTTACAGACGTTTCGAAAAAGTGCTAGACTGCTTAGGTGCATCGTTGGAGGGGGGGGGGGACATTAGAGTATCTTAAGTTGATGTATACGATTAAGAAATACTTCTCAAGATTGTGTCTGTTCTCTGCGATCTACAAAGATGCGGTAGTTATTAAAGAAAGTAGGTTAATGATCTCGTAAAACAATATAGAAATCAATATTAATCGTTTCATAAAATTATCATAACTAAACGGGAATATTTCACTTCCTCGGGAAAAGCGTCGGCCATTGTGCGTGCTTTTTGTGCTTGTTTTGACAGCACTGGTGCGCTCGGGCAAGGCAGTAAAATGGCCATTTGCCGAACAGCGGCGAACACGGCCATTATTAATTCGACGAACTCGAGCATCACATTAACATTATGGTCAGCACCCCCTCTGAATGTAGTACATCATAAACCCAAATTAATCAACATCTACGACCTTCGTGCCCTTTATTTCCGCCCAAGGCCTGCAGGGTCTGCGTTTGATAAGCGCAGAGGGAAAACTGGCGCACTCAAAATAATGATCCAGTTTAGCATTTGTCGGTTTATACAATCCGGGAAAAACATGAAGGAAATACCAGTCCTTCTATTTGGCTAAAGGTTTTGTTCCATTACGATTTCCGCTCTTGCTGCAAGACAATAAAAACTGTACGGCAAGAAATAAGCCAATTAATCATCCAGCTCTGAAACAAAACGAATAAAAAACAACCACCCCGAGGGTAGAAGCGAGTGTGGATCAAGGTGTTTTGGGTGAAATGTTTGCTACTTTTTCCTTCCGCAGTCGATGGCGGAGGAAAACGAGGGGGGGGGTTCGCGGATTTTGTAGCGTAATTATGATAATCTGGGAGCTCTGGGAGAGTGCGAAGCAGGAAATGCTAATTGATTCGGTTAACGCTGCAACACTCAAAATGGTGCCCGGTTTTCCTGGTGAGTGAGAACAAATGTTTGAGGCATGGTATTTTGCCGCATTAATGATGGGGGGAACAAGACAAAATGATCTACCCTCCAAAGAAACTGTTCCGTAAAGTACTTTTCACTCAAGGCTGAACGACTATAATGAAACTGACCTCCTTGAGTGTCTCGTTTGAGACATCTTGACGTGAAATGAACTGGAACACACTTTTCCAATATTACCACCAGTGTATCATTAAAATTCTTAATCAACCGTTTGATAAGAGGCCCAAGATCAACCAACATGACCGTTCAAGCAACTTGAACAACCGCCTCATCCTCTCGTTGTGGGCGTTTGCTGCCGTGGTGCGGAAACCACCGAGTGATAATTACATCGATACACACCCGCCTTCCATTTAACGCCAACACCGCATGGGAACTGTCGCGCAGAACGACAAGACAGGACCGACGGCGATGTCACGCTGTTGGCGCACCGCCTCGGCACGTCCCAGGATGTACACTTGAGACCTCGGGAAAAGAAAATTTTCAAAACGCTCACACGAAGCGAGGGAAAAAACCGCGCCCACTGTGTTTGCGCTTCGCGTGTGCGTGCGCGTGTTTCGGTCCCGCGGGTGTTGGTTGGTTGCCGCGTTACTTCATGTTTCATCCTCTCAGCAGCCTCCCTCTGGCTTCCCCGGCTCCATCGTATGCTTGGTGTTGGAATAACACTTTCCTCCCTGCCTACTGAGAGGGAGGAGAGTTCGTCGGTTTCGTGCTGCTGCGGCTTGGGCGCAAAACAGGTTCGCCGCATCGTGCGCGAGCAGGACAACAGGAGCACGCGCTATAGGGGGTGGATGTTGGAAGGGTCGAGGCGTAGGGAACAACAACATTAATTTCCCAGCGAAACCTGCTGCGTAAACAAGCAAGCAAGCAGCCCTTAGTCGACGCGTGCGCATCATCAGCATCTTCGCTTATTCGCTGCGCTGCGTGCCGGCGTGTGTGGGAACAGGATGCATGATGAGTGCGAGAGCGAGAGATGACGAAAATAAAAACCAGTTCCACATCTCGCGTGGAACAGTGCACTTTGGAGTGTTTTGTTATCTTCGTTCCATCGTGTTCTCTTCGTTCCACGCAATATTCTAGCCATTGGCTTTGGGAAACGAGCAGAATGAACAAAACCACAACCTTCACAAGTGCCGTAGGGAAATGCGTTTTCTCAGCCCCTAGGCTTTCGATGTGCGTTTGTTTGCTAACGCTGCATGGGAGGAAGAAAACAATGCATCATAGGGGGCGATGTGACACAAATGTTCGACTGTCAGGTTAAAGGTTTGACTTTCAATTACCGAGATGGATGCGTTCGAATCGATGAGAGAAATAGGAGCTCCGGCACGATCGATGACTTGTGGTAAAGGGGTTTGAAAGACAAATAATCGGATTAGGACGATGTGGTTGAGATTTCTTTGTTTTTAAACGTCTTAGAGCGAGACCCTTCACACCATCCTGGAGTTTATGATGGGAATTCTATAAATTGTTTTGATTAAGAACTGATGTATTCTTATGTTGTTGTTGTTAGCAGAAATATTTTAGAAACTGAACGCTGTATGTTTTACGTGAAAGTTTTACCTTTTACCGTACCATATTTTTGTATCATATAATTGACACGGATGAGAAATAATCAGAAACAGATATTTCTTAATCCTCAACGTGCTTTAGAGTCAGTACTATTCCTGGAGCCAGGTAAAGTGTGTACCATGGTATAGGTTTTGGGAATAGTGATAGAACTAGACACTGTTCGTGATTTATGCTCTGATCTTGATCCTGTGTTTACTCTGGAGGGAGTGTAGAAGTCTGAAGTATCTTCTTGATGTTCTCGGATCAGGTAGTTCAGGACTAGTGATATTCTGACAAGAGTAACACAATAGTAGGATCAACGCATGGAACATGTTACAGAAACAGTGTCATGGAAGATCAGGAGAAGATAAATTAATCAGCGGTTGGTATTCGAAGAACAAACACATCATATAGTTCCAAAATCTGTTCCAGTGCATTGACTGCTCAATAAAATGTTCCTCTTGTACACCGGATAAAAAAAACCTCTTGTACCTCTTGTACACCGCAGTGCATAAAATCTTCTACTTAATAGACATTGATACAAATTATTCCAACAATGAGGGTGAGTGGCGTATTACCACAAACAGTGCAGCCAACGGGTGCTGCAATTCTTCTTCCGAACCAATAAGACCACCTTCCGATGTGGCGTAATGATATGTTGAGCTTCTGTGCTGACCACTCGCCAGTGCAACCATTTATCGTTGCATTTCATGGTGTGGAAGATTGGGTCGTTGGAACGTTAGGGGAAGGGAAACTAATTTCCCGCCCCCTCATTGCACTTCTGACGCTTCCCAACCGTGCTGGCGGGCGCTATATTGTGTTCGGCTGCTCTCCAAAAGCGAATTCGCTCAACGAAACAAATGGTTTCCATTTGACCCGTTAATGGACATTATAAATTCGGCAGTGCGCATCGAAATCGCTCCAATTAATCAGGGGATGCTCATTTGAGCCAGAGGGTGGGTTGGGTTTGGGCTGGGTAAACGAATCGTAAAATTAAAACAAAACACGGCCACGCAAAAATTGTGCACCCCTGGTGAGGTATCTAAAGACGATTGTGAGATTTAAGAAGTTGCGAGTGAAATAAAACAAAAGAACGACATAAAAAAGAGTTGCCCAAAACAACTGGTGATCATAATTTTAATGTACCTTTTCGCTACGTTTGTGTGTGTACACGGTTTTGGTTCTGTTGCTACGCCGAATTAAACTTTCAAGCCAGTGCACGAACAAAAAACCCAGCTCGTAAGATGAAGGTAAAAATACAAATTCCACCAATTCATCACCTTCCCGAGTTTCGAGGGCAGCTTGTGCATCTTGCGGAAGGAAGGAAGTAACGAGGTGAAGCTCCGTACCAAATATTAACAACAATCACTGCTGTAGTCCCAGTTGTGTACTTGTGGGTTGGCGGTTACAAGTCCGCAGAGCTCCAGAACAGGGCCTCGAGTTCGGGCACGAAAGAGAAGCTCATTTCCGTGGTGAGCGCAAACACAAACTGCGAAACCGATGTAAAAATATGTAAATTGAATTATATGTTAATTTATGTGTTGTACAACGGTGTGGAGCGTCGAGGGCATGTTTCAAGAGCGAGAAAGCAGTTCAGTTGGAGGGCCGCAGACGAAAGGAAAACATTCTTGTGTTCACGTGTGGGTGGACCTGGTAGCAATTGATTGGTCGTGGGTGAGAACGGCAGAAAATGGTAGCCGAAAGTGCTGTTGTTCAACTGGCCGGGGGTCGTTTAGTGTATGAAGAATGGACTTGTAGGTAGTTTTTGACGGAACGCCAACCTGTGTTTGGTGACGATTTGACATTTATACGACGACAGATGGTTTAGCGGACCAGCAACTTTAGTATCTGAATAGATTATCGATAGAGAGTTTCTTGCTTTTTTCGTTAGGGAATCATTTTTAGAACAGGAAACCCAGCAAA
Organism: Anopheles epiroticus; assembly: GCA_000349105.1. NCBI lineage: Eukaryota > Metazoa > Arthropoda > Insecta > Diptera > Culicidae > Anopheles > Anopheles epiroticus. Next base: position 214,323 of record KB669725.1, read on the forward strand.
TAGTGATGATGAGCTGTATAGCTCACAAATTTAACCAAAAGTCGGTGATCCCTTACATAATTAGAAGCCTTCTGCTACGACACTCCAGCGTCAAAACTGGTTTGGCTGTTGGCCTTCCGTTTTGATACAGTCAATCTCCTGTCACTCAGCACGTGCTGGAAGCATGCGGAGAGATGATCATTCTGGCGAGATGAAATATTCACAAACGTTGGTTTAATACACTCTCGCTCACGGTTCGTCCTGCTGGGAGCGATCTAATCTTAGACCATTCAGAAGTGGATCTTAGAATAAATTTGCAAATGCCATCATTTTCTAGACAAAACAGCGAACCCTATATCTTCCAAGTTCTCTAGCTCCCTTGCGAAAGAGCAACTTCCTGTTGGACACACAGCAAAACAAATGGCTCCCATCACTCAGATACAAATCGCTGCCATAAATTAGCGAAACTGTTCATCTGCTGTCATTCTGCGCTGTTGCCGGTTCTTCTACCCATAACAAAGCCCGAATTCATGATGGCTGTGGTAGAAAGTCTTGGCCGTTGCAGGGCAATCGAGTGGCTCCTTATCATTCAATCGGGAAGCGACATTTATCATACTTTTAATTAACATCTGTAATGATTGTTGATCGTTTTCCGCCCCGTTCGTGGTGCGGAAAGCTGCGTTGCGAAACGATTCCTTTTCCGATCGCACCTATAAAGAAGGAAGTGGAAAACCTCACCCAGCACCATTGGGCTCTTGGATGGACAAGAGCTCTGGCGATTGGGCTCTTGGATGGTTTGCGTCTGACGGATCGGTATCGGTTTTATCGAAAAAGGAAAGGACGTGTCTGTTGGACGTCTGTTGGGCCGCACTTTTCCCATTCCAGTGCGGCACGGGTCTCTTATTTGGGTTCATTAAGTGGCCTGTTTTTAATTGCTCCTCCGAGAGTAGTTCACGACGCTTAAGTCTCCTCTTTACCAGCTCCTTTCTTCCGTCGCAAGTCGTAAAAGTGCAATACCAATTAAAAGCGCTGAAACTTGATCCCGTTTGTGTGTTCGGATGCAGCTCCACAAGCGGTACGAAACGACCAGCGCCTTTAAATCGCATCTCCCGAATGCGATGATTGTCGCCATTTGCTTTTGTGACGAAACGTGGATCACTTCCCCAAAACGAAGGTACGAAGCGAACGGAGAGAGATTCCACGCGTCGCCCGATGTGGAGGATATACGGTTTCGTGGTGCGTTCGTGGTCCGAAAAATGTTACCACTCAATTATCAAATTTACGCGCAGCAAATGAGAAAAGCGACACAAATCGTTCGAGGACACAGGAGACGATGAGAAGACGCGATCCGGAGCAACGCACATTGTCAACGATGCAGGGCTGCGGGGAAGATAATCGTAAACCGCTGGGCGGCGGACTCCTGCCGTCCTGTGGTCCTGCGGTCGTGTGCGATTCCCCCCGACCGAGCGTATTTGACTAAGGTTGACAAATTTGACAAATATTTTAACAATAACAATTTTTGGCTGGAATTAATAACAAAGCTCCGCTCGCTCTCGCTCTCCTGCAACGGTGTGCTGGGAGCAAGAGTGAGATAAGCCGAGAAAGACTGTTAGAAAGAAAGAATAAAATATATGTATTTTGTTTCTGGCGCTTAGTGAGCGTTTATACGATACATAAATGAAATCGTGATTCACAAGCAATTATTCATCCATATTTGGGATTTTCTTGTATTTTAGAATATTATTTTAGACGAGGAATGTTCCAATGAATGCTAAAATCTTATAAGTATTTAAGATATCCTCAAAAAATGGTTCATTAGATGTTGTTTTTCAGACTATAACATTCCACCAACGTGGCAAGTTCGCTTATTTGTAACTCAATTGGCACAAAATGTTGCAGTTGTAGATAGAAAAAGTTAGAAATTGAGCAACAAAGTGGCATTTTTCAAAATTGTCCGTTTGTTCTCGTTTCAACGATTCCAAAAATTAGACTGTGCCTGATTCTGTACCACTTATCCCGTGTACACAACTAGCAACAAAGATGGCATACGTGCGCCAGCAAAGGATGGAACCATTTTCTCCCGTTTGCTCTGTAGCCACTCCCACTCGAAGTGAAGGAAAAGTCTGCGCCTGACGATTGGGCGTGACGGTGACGGCAGCATAGCTGTTTTCCCTTTACACCACCGCTGCCCATGAACGAAGCATAAGTTCGGCCGTCGGTGCGTCGGTGAGCGTGTGTGCGTCACCCTCCTGTCTCGGGATCGGAACCCTGGTTGCCGGTCGGAGCGCACAACGCTACTCAGAATGCTGCCAACGTTCGTGGTGCTCGCAATAGGTGTTCCGCAACAGCGAAGCCGCGTGAGTCGCCCGAGAGCCCGGGAGTCGTACCCCTGTAGCGCGTAGAGTGCGATCTAAAGTGATACTTTCGGTCGGTATCGGTCTGTTACCACGAAGCTGCTGATCATCCACAGCCCATTCACGACCCAGCATCAGTGCACACACGCATAAGCATACACTTTTATCACGCTGCGTGTAGTGTGGGCACGTGTGGAGCGTTACGCGCGCGTTCTTTCGTCCCATTTTGCATCGCGAAGAAGTGTTTTGCTGTTGTTGTTTTGGGATGGAGTGATCGCTTCGGTAGTGAACGGCAAGTGTTACGAGCGGTTAAGAAAGTGTTGTGATCGTACTTTGGTGCGATCATCGCGTTGCTAGTTAAACTGAAGTTCGAGTGTTCTGTCTGGTAAAGCCGTAAAAGAGGTGTTGAATTATAAACGAGCACATTTGAAACAGTTCCTGCAGTAAGAGTTGTGGTGGAAAACACAAGTGAAGTTTCTTCGGTGTGCTCGAGTGAAGACAAGATGAAGCAGTGCTTGTTGTCAGTGTTCCTCCGGTGAGCAAAAGCGACCTGCAAAAACGAGTGTGAAGAAGCAAAGTGAGCTTGAACTGTTGTGGGTGCAAAAGGCGTTTTAGTTTTCCACCCCAGAGTGTTATAATAAACAGTCCCTTTTCAAGATGATGATGAACGCTTTCATGGACGGTGGCTCGTCGGCGGCGCACCACTCGCATCTGGCTACGTTCGGAATCAAGATGTCGCCGGACCATCTCGAGCAGAGCAGTGAAATCGAGTCGTCGGCAAGTTCGGCGGCCAGTGCAAGTCTTGCGGCCGCGGCAGCCGCTGCCGCAGCCAGTATGCTTCCCCCGGGAGCGGCCGGCTCGGGTGCATCCGGTTCGGGCGTTGGCAGCTCGGCCGGTGCGTCCTCTAATGCAAACACGTCCGATGCAATGTTTTACCATCATCATCCGCATCATCACCACCATCACCAGGGCAGCCCATCGAATGGGACGGGCGGCGGCGGCGGTGGAAGCAGTGCGGGCAGTGGGTCAGCCTACAATTCGCACCATCTCTCGCCTCCCTCGCACATGTCGTCGCATGCGATGGCCCCGTACCATTCGCGGGATTTCCTTTCGCTCAAGCGAGACAATGACTACTTCAGCAGCGCCGCCGTGGCGTCCAGCGCGGCTGCCGCCGCCTCCAGTGCGGCCGATCCTTCCTCCCTGTTTGCGGCCGCCCACGAAAGCCCCCTGAACCACCATTCGGCAGCGGCGGCAGCGGCCATCGGTCATCATCCGTTCCATGCCGGGGCCCACTCGATGCGGGCGATGGCGGCGGCCGGCCTGGCCACGGCCAGCGATTATACCCATCCGTACGCACACCACGCGCACCATGCGCATCACCAGAGCAACTACGCCTCGGCCATGCACCATCACCATCAGCACCATCCACTCGCCAACCTGCCCGTCAACCCCGGTACGTCCGGGGCGTTCTTCCGGTACATGCGCCATCCGCCGGCGATCAAGCAGGAGATGCAGTGTCTGTGGGTGGAACCGGAGCTGCCACCGCACCACCATCACCACCATCACCATCTCGGGCTCGGTCTGACGGCGCTGGCCGCCAGCATTGGTGGGGCCGGCTCGGACGGGGGCAGTCGCAAGACGTGCAACAAGATCTTCAGCTCGATGCAGGAGATCGTGACGCACCTGACGGTGGACCACGTCGGCGGGCCGGAGTGTACGACGCACGCCTGTTTCTGGCTGGGCTGCACCCGCAACGGGCGGCCGTTCAAGGCGAAGTACAAGCTGGTCAATCATATCCGCGTGCACACGGGCGAGAAGCCGTTCCCTTGCCCGTTTCCGGCCTGCGGGAAGGTGTTTGCCCGCTCGGAGAACCTCAAAATCCACAAACGAACGCATACCGGTAAGTCTTGCTGTTCTATTTTTCCAACCTCACCGGAGAGGTGGCCCTCTTCCAAGAACGAAAAACAAACACAATACCTTCTCAAGAAAAGACGTTTTCTCGCTTTTTACCGACGGACTGTGGAAGCGGAAAAAAGGAAAACGAGGCGAGCGATCCTTTGTTTTCCCGAACTTTTAGCATCAGAAGGAGCATTTAATGGCTGCACGGTTTCTCTGGGAGGTCCTTGCTAAGGGTTTTTTTCTCAAATACTTTTGGCAGTTCAGTAGGTTTGCTTGTTTTGTTGAGTCGTTTGAGCCATATCATAATATTAATTATATTGTTCCAACCTCTACCATTCATTCATCGACTGCTCATTTGTGGTCGTGAAGTGGAGATTTAATAGGTGAAAAAAATGGGCTGTGTTTGTATGTTTGTGATTAATGAGTGTGAACTTGAACGAGCGAGTGCTCCTTGAGTTGTTGGAAGATGGAAAGTGTGTGGCCTTTCAATTAGTGACCTGAAGAAGCCAATCATTCCTCGCCCTGCCCGGGAAAGATGTTTATGGGAGCATTTCCCTGTGCGTTAGCAAACAAGTGGTCTCGTTGCTAATGAATCAATTAAACAGAAAAGAAACATTGTTCATAAATTAAGACTTCAGCACTTTGTTTACAGTGATCAGATAATTTATGGTCTAGAAAGCGTTTACAAAACTCTAATGCAAATTTGCACGCTCTCGTGTAAGGAATTGGTTTCGCCCAACTCACCAAGTAAAGGAACAAATTTAATTAAACAGAAGGTTTAACCGCTGTTTGGGATAAGTTGTGAAACGGATCAATTGACCAAAATCATTCCGTTCCGCGTAGCATTTTAATCGTTGATCGCTCGAGCTCCATTTAAAAATTGATCTTAATTAATTTTTAAAAGCTACGCGCTACAACTCCTTATGGAGCGATTTGTTTTGGGTGTTTGTGCGATTAGCTTGGGATAATGTTGTGTTTAGGTGGTTGTTTTCTTCGCTGGTTTCTTCCCTCCTCGAGTAAACAATCTTGAGGTAGTATGAAAAAACATGCCTGAACGAACGCGTCGAGAATCTTTCCATGTGTCGATTACCATCGGATGAGGCAAAGAATGATGAGAATTCCATTCTCTTCTTCTTGGATCGGTTTCTTCGCCGGTTTAGCCGCCACCACCACTCCATGTTCTTCCAGACCGAGGAAAAACGGAGTAATTAATCTCCATTTTCGAACGTTCATCACCATCAGAAGAGAAGCGTGGCCTCGGGGCGGGTGCTTGGCGTGGTCCGTACAAATTGATTTCGATCGTCCATCAGTTCACACCTCTACGGTGATTTTGAAGCGTGCCTGATCGCGCTTCCTTTCCCCGATCGGTGTCTGTGTTTATGAAGGCATGTAAATATGGACACAGCTCTTCACCAGCGATCGTTTTCATGTAGTTCATTAAAAATCGACATTCGCACTTCGTCTAGGGCGAAGAGAGTGAGAGTATGCTCTTTTGGTTAGAGCACTCGTGCTTTAATTGCTGGGATAAATTATTATGGAATGCAGTGCTTAGACCGTGCTTCGAAATCGATTTCAATAAATGTGTACAGGGGGCTGGAAAACCGGGAGGATGCTTCAACAAACAACCGGCCATATCGTAGAGTAGATTTCACCGTCCGCAATATCGATTTTTCCATCAAGCTGAAAGGAGATTATTTCAACACGCACCAAACACAAACCACAAAGCACAAAGCAATGGAGTCTGTGTGAGTGTGGCCTTTACTTTCTCCCCGTGCTCCACTCCTGAGGGGTGGGTGGATGTTAAGGACACGGGAGAAACATACCAACACACACATACACACACCGAAACACACAATAAACGGTCATCACAGGGGCGACAAAAACAGAGCAAAAGCAATTGTTGAGCCACACAAACTAGGACGCCACCGAGGACGACGACGACGCGATGGTGGAGTGAAATGGGTTTCCCTGTTTTCCAACCTTCAAACGACCCTTAATCCAACCTCTATCCTGCACATAGGTTGATCCCGAAGCGACGTAGTTTCTGCTGCTTCCCCACCGTGGCTCTGCTTTGTGTCGGTGTTGGTGTTTGTGTGCATGATATTAGGGCTTCCGTTGTCCTGCTGTCATTGGCATAAGGCTGGCATTTGCCGGTGGAATGGTACGATTACGATTACGGGCTAAACTTGGCCCCGAGGCCATCGTCCGTACTGGCAGTGGGCAGATGGGAGTTCATGGATGTTGGTGATCCTGCTGTTACTATCCTTTCCCGGCTTGCAAACGATGGTTTTCCTTGGAATTTGAAGGCAAACAACGACAATAACAACAGCATGGCGACTCCAGTGGGGCCCAACGCAATGAACAAACAATTAAATCGAAGTCATAACACAGTTATTTTAAATTGACCAACACAAGCTGGTGTTTAGTGGGTTGACTTTCTGGGAGCTTGCACAGTTGCTCGTGTCCTTTCGTGTTCCGCAGTAGTGGCAGCATTTATTGGTGTTGTGCACACTGTTGACTACGGCGTGTGCACCCGCTTAATCCGGACAGATCGGGCATGCGAGACAAGTGTAAAAAAGAGAATGCTATAAAAAAGAAGGATGGGGATGTGATGATTTGAAAAATGTGTTTTTTTTTGTATCTTTTATTTGTTTGTGCAACCACAAGCCCTTAGCCAGGATGTGCAGTCACAGTGAATGTGTGGTGTGTTGGGCCTTTTTTTCTCCAATACTTTGAGCCTCAGGGATATCCGAGTGTGTGGTTTTGCATTTGACACGTTTACAGCGGCAAGGCATCGCGATCACCATTGGGTGCACCATTGATTGAAGTACTCAGTTACAGCTCATCATCAACCAGGCGTTACTCATCAGGAGCAACCTCAAATGAACTATTAGCCAGCCGTCATCTGTGCGACAACTTGTAAAAGTGTCAATTTGGCGTTATTCTTACACACCTCCTGTACATCATTTGATACTTTGCGCTTCTATAGCTATAAAAAACGGTTGGTAAATAGCCATTTTGAAGAATAAAGATTCTAAGAGCTACAAAAGACGAATTTTCTCACGCTATCTGTGAGAAGAAATTGCAGATGTCTAGCTAGGTCCAAGCTCTCCACCGTTACACTAAATATGAAATATCTTCGCTACTTGTGTTGGGTACCTACTGTTCATCGATAGGATATGCCCGTTTGTCCAAGGTTTCTACAGGTTGTGTTTAGCCAACGTCTTAATTTACCAATCATCTGATGCCCAAATTGGGTGTCTTCTTTTCTTTGGATCTGTGTGCTAGTGCCTTCTGCTTCTTTTATCATGTGGAACCCTTAGCAGGGGTCCTCAGCTTACCGGCTCCCAGGAAGGTTGATTGGATTGGATAAAATTGCAGCTTCCCTTTTCGTGCAAGTCCTATCCTCCGAGACCACGTCCACGGCGTGCTTACACTTCTCTGTGAGATCCGTGTGACTCGCACCGTCCGATTGGAAACTTTGTATACGTCTAATTCTACCTCGATTCGAAACGTATAATTTTGAGTGTTCATTTTCACAGCATGAGCTGCCCGGGACTTTGTTTGTTGCTTCTTTAGCTGACGGTAGCTTGCGTGAAAGATGCGCTTTTTTTTGCGCAGGGAGCTGCTCGAAAATAAATAAAGAAGTTTGAAGCCCTGAGGGCTTAGCCGAGCACCCGGTTTGAAGGTTTTCATTTTGGCGTTTGAAGCTCCAAAGGTTTTGTCTGTGTGTTGGATGTGTGGGGAGCGAAACAAAAACTGTAATCTTTCCTCCTTTCCACAAGCGGCCGTTGGTTTACGGAAGTCACTTGAGCAGGAATAAGATCTCGCGGTGTATAATTGACCCGCCCATTTTAGTACGCCCCTTTTTCGCGCTTCTTGCCCGGCGAGTCCTTGAAGAAAATTGATTATCTTCCTTTTCGCTCTACGTTGCTTGTTTGTGGGGCTGCTTCAACCATACACACCTAATCACACGCGTTCGGACCATGGCTGTCGACAAATGAGCTGTTAAAATAAAACATAATTGCTTTCCACGAAGTTGAAGTGGTTGTGGCCTGTCCGGGCACCTGGCCACTGAGCGTTGGAGGACAAGAGAGATCATGTTTCGACCCAAAGATAGCAAAGCTTGTGGCTAGAAATCGGCTACCTTGTTTTGCTTAAGAGGCATCCGATAAGCTCTACTACCGGTGGTTTCGTTTTCCATTTCCATCACCTCCTCGAACGTTGACATTGATTTTATCGATCTTCGGACCGCCAAGAAGCCATCTTCAAGTTTGGTGTGGTCTTCCGTGCGTAACGTGTCGCATGTCTTTTTACGGTGTAGGTCACAGCTCATCCCGAAACCAAGATCCGTGATGTTGAAGTGTTGTCAAACACGAGCTTAAGTGACCACTTGAGATAAGATTTGATGAGGACCTTGGCTGATCGCCTTTTCAAGATCCTTTTCTACTTCACGTTCGTTGACGGGCCGTACAGCTGGGCTAGGGACATCATTGCCATCCCTGTCGAACACATTTCTGATTGCTTACCAAAGGCACACATCTACGGTTCTCCTTTACGGAAGGAGTCGGTCGCTCGTTCTCTCGCTCCCTTTGTCGCCTGTGTGTCATTTATTGTGCCGTCAACATTCCGCCGCAAATCAAAACAAACCAATTTACGCGACACAAAAGGCACTCGCGCCCGTTCGCTCATTTCTGTGCGGATTCCGGTTTGCTGGTCGGTTGGGGATTGCGATTCGTTCCTCGATTCGATTCCGATTCGTTTCACGTCAAACAATGTAATGCGCACTTCGGGACTGGCGGTGGCAATGGTACAATGGCCGAACGGAGAAAAAAGACCAAAAAGAGTGTGTTTCTGTCTGCCTGTGTGTGTATAAGGCGGAACTGACACATAATTTATCGATTCTTTTGGGATACTCGGGAGTCCGGGTTGAGGGTGAAGATGGTTTGTTTTTCCATGCGACCGGGTTGGTTTTTTTGTTCGATGTTTTATTTTCTATCGCCTTTCATGAATTGCCCTCCACCACGATTACCATCGAGTGCCATTAAAAATCTATCATCAACATTAATATCAAAATAATAAATAGTGATGCCGGTCCGGGGAGGGCTGGGGCAGCTAGGGATGTCTCCAAGTTCCGCCGCTGTACAAAGGAATATCAATAAGAGAGAAAAGTGCTTAACGCGTCCTCATTCAACGCGTCCCTGAACGGCCATTTCCTTATCATGATTTTACGGGTTTTTGCTCCTCAACTACAGGAAAAAAGAACGAACCCCACCAAAGCAAAGTGAAAAGAAATAACTACCCTAACATGCTCGGGTATTCCCACTCTTTACTTTTGGTGAATTTTCTCGAGCGTGTCAAAGTTTTTCCAAACGCCCCACCGTAGAACGCCGAGAGAAAAAAAACACAGCGCTTTTGACCATCTCCGCTTTTTCGGGTGGCCATTTTTTCTCCCTATTTCTATCTTCCTTTTCACTCTCACACACACTTTCTCTCCCGAGTTCGTACCACCCCACATTATCTATCGACGATCCTCTAGATCGACATGGGTCGATTGGTCGGGTTTTGAGGGAAACTTTGTGTTCGTATTTTTTATCCCATCTCCTCCCAACGACTACGACGACGTCAGCGCAAGATTTCTTTCGCACCGGATGATGGAAACGAGTGGGAGTGAGACCAGAGCTGGGGGACACACAAGGAAAACTGACAAAAACACACGGTTCTAGGATGAAAAATGACCACGACCAAACTCCCTTTGGCCTGCTGCTTCTGCTCCTTTGACACTGTGTTCTCCATCTTTCTTTTGCTGCGAAACATCACTTGTGGCCATTTCCATCGTTGGTGTACGGAAGGAGGGTGTGTATATGTGTTTGTTTCCGTTGTGGTTGTCGCTTAGCTTACCTTCGATCGATGTCGCCAATGTCGCCGGGAAAATCCATCCCGGAGGAGATTCGCAAACGCAGGGCTTAAAGGAATGAGCCAAAAGACACGATGGTCGTGATTTTTCTTCAATCTCCGGTTGGGGTGTAGGTTATTTTTTAGTTCATACGCTTTCTGCTTTATTGTGTGGCAATATAGTGTTTTTTTTTTAAACGTGGGCGAGTGTGTTAAGCGATGGGATGGTTTTAAACGTTACAGAAAAGTCATTTTCTTCCCAAGTTTTAAAGAAAGTTGAAGAAGACATCAAACCACTTAGCTTCCCACGTGCGACGACCGATCTAAAAAATTGGAAGGTCGTGTCATTTTGTGTGTCAAACTACTAGGAAATCGTTTTTCCAATGACCCAAAATGAACTCCCCTGACAAGACGCCACAATTTAGGACAATCGAGAACAAGTTCTACTTAAACACATCACTCTCGGAACACACGATGATTACTATCTACAACTTTACGTCGTACCGATGGTGATGCTTCCATGTTTCTTCTGTTGTAGTTGTTGAACTTAACAAGCTTGCTCATACCTCAATGTGTCAGCAACAGTTTGCAACGGCAGCTCAGAGCGCGCCTGTCCGCCCCAAAAACCAATCCGAAGCCGCTCTAGCCTCGTCCGTCTAGTTGGGTTGTTTGATTAGATAGAAAATTATCCAGCACATGGGCCGTTTGCCCAGCTCGCCCAGGCTAGGAGGGCTCGGGTGGAACAAATTTATTTTCCTTCTCGGTGTTCGCTCGGCGCTCATTTTATGATTATACCCCTTGTCCGTCTCGCAATCTCAAGAAGTTGCTCCTACACACACTCCTCCGAAAGGTGTCATCATAATCAGCATCGCATTCGTCGTTTGTTGTTTGTTCGACGTCATCAAGCTCTAGAACGTTGTGTGTGAGTGTGAACGTTTGTTCGTAGTAACTGTCATAAACATCAGACCATCGAATCGATTTCGAATTGCGGCCGGTGGAGAGCACCGGGCTGGAACAGAGCGGTGGAAGCTGAAAGATGGAGTAAAACTTATTTCAATCCCGGTGCTCATTTATATAAAAAGGCAACCAGATATAAGGCGCATGCACGTCTAACAGCGAACGAGCGAACGGGCTCCGTCTTTGGGCTAGCTTCGCGTATCTTGGCCACGATCGATGGAGGTCTGGGGAGAAACAAACGCACGTCTTTTGTACATCAAGATATGACAGTTCGGAGGATGTTTTTGTTATTTGACAAGGGTGTGTGTGAAGCAGGCGGAACGGAAAAGGGTGGTTGGCGCGGGGTTGCTGGTGGTTGCGGCGCCAAGTAGAGCACGGAAGCGAAAAATGTAAACCTCTGACTCTCACTCACTGGGAAAACGGCTCTAGGACGCTCCCGGGAGGCAGCCTCAAGGAAGGGTGGTAGCGTAAGAAAATCACGCACATCAAAAACAGTCAAGTTGAGGAGTAGATGGAGAGAAAGAGAACCGGCGACTTATGGCTTGAAAATTGACTTCTTGGGTAATTTCAATTTGAAGTTACCTTTCATTTCTCTTTGCTTTGTATCATTTTGGGCTTGTTTTACCTTCTCTTTCGTACGCTCGGGTCTTTTTTGACAGGCCCACTAGAAAGGACCGCTGAGAGGAGGATGGAGGTAAAGGCTCATTCCATCCTTCGATCGGAGCCGTCTGATAACAGGCCTCAGCAGTTTTAGCTCATAAATCTTGTAAGCTCATAATGTTATCTTAATTTTGCAATATTTTCGCCTATCTTTGATAGGTATCTTCACAATCTTGTGAAACTCCAGGGAATTTGGCAATTGGAGATGGATCTACTGTAGACCGTGGCGAACGAAACATCATGCAACTCTAATCCGACCGCTTTCTGGTGTTTGATTTTTGGAGTTTCAGATTGAAAAGCGGCCCACACATTCGTTTGTCGAACAGAAAAAAGGGACCACAATTTTCGCACTCCCGTAAGAATGGCGAGTCCTTGAAAGAGTATGAGGCTGGTTTTGCCGCTTCCTAAGTTGGTTTTAAGAGGGCGTATCGAGGATCAGAAAGGATCAGTGCGTTGGAGAGAGGCAGGATAACACCAGAACAAGAACTCAATAACTAATCAAGCCTCTTGGTGCCGCCGACTGAACGATGCTGTCGGAGGGTAACTGTTGTTCCCAAAGTTCATCGTACGAACGGTGCAGGCAAACGGCTCGAATGGCACACAGGTCGAAGGATTAACCAGTGTTAGGTGGTGTTGTTTTCTGGAAGCTCTTGGTCGGGATCCTTTTCATCCCTCGCTCTGCTTTGTCCTCTACCTAGCGTCTTTGTGTTTGCGTTGGTGAAGAAAAAGTTTGTTTGTTGTTCCACCCAGCGGCCTTGTTCGGCTTGAACATGAAGCTTGGAAGTATTTTTGGAGGAAGCGAGAGGGACAACTTTGGCTAGAATAAATAAACATATAAGTATCCTGTCGGAGAAAGAGCGTGCCAGGTATGCATAGAGCGAACTCTCGATTGTCGCCCGTGCAAGCTCGTCACACATGGCCATCATGGATTATGAGCCAGCTCCAGGTCTTGTGAGGACTTTTTTGACAGTGTGTCCTTGTTGTTGAGCATTGTTTTGTTGACCGTATTCAGGGTGAAAGTGTGAGTAAAGCTACTTAGAAACTGGATTAGATCACTCGAAACACGGATGCAGGCTGAAACGGCTGGATTAGCCCTGGGACATTGTGTAAGGTGTCGTTCGGGAAAGTTGTTGAAAAGCGTGTGAAATGGATCGATTATGAGCGGTGACATCGGTTGACATGGGCACATTCGCTCTTGTTTCACTTGTTAGTGAGTCGTCGGGTTGTGGATTGAACAGGCTTAGCAGCTTATGATGAACTGGATGATGATAAATCTTCGTTTAGATTTTGATCTCAAGAAGGATTAAGAATGATTGAGCGATGAGTTGAATTTTTCAATTATTTCTGGAAAAGTTACTTAAAAAGCACATAGAGAATTATTTTATTAATTAAACTGATTCAAAATTACAAATTAATTTTAAAAGAACCCTAAAACGTAAAGAGAGTACTGAAACATAAATTAACGACTGTATCGTTCTGTCTCTTTTAATAGCCATCTGTATCGATTTCCAATGCATCATGACAAATGATTTCGTCAAAACAGCCGATCTCAAAGACACATTCTATCTTCTAAATGTGTTTAAAAAACTGAGGGTGTGTCGCGTATACAAGATGGCCGACTGTCAAAAAATACGAACAGATGATCGAATTGTTATTAAAAAATAAATCCTTCACAGGATACCCCCTTTGCTCGGTTGTCATCATCGCGTCGAGTCCTTCCAGGATATCTGGGGTACAAAAAACTTGTCCTGTCGCACAGGGGACGATTTCGAGGACTTTATTTTATCCCGCATCCGACTCGTCGCCGGCAACCATTTGCTGCTTGTTGCTCGATGCAGCAGCACCGATCGCCAGTGTTTCTTGGGGTGCTAGTTGCGCGTTGTTTATTGCGCCCTCTTCCATATGTGTTTTTGTATGATTAGTTTTTTATTTGAACGTTGTTGAGCGGCTTATAAACCCGTTTCCCGTCCGTGCCATACTCCCGATGATTGCGGCGATGACGATGATGATGTTCAACGGTCCCTCGCGAAGAACGTTTTTTTGGATGATACTTATCAACGTCATTACGTTTCACGCTTCATAACCAGCCTAATCATGATGATCTTTCACGTTTCCCTGCTGCCGGTCGGCCGTGGAAACCCTCCCCTTAAATTGTTGGCCCCTGTTCGGGTAGGTTCTGGCAGAGGGAACCGATTCGTTGGGTTGCTTCGTTTTGATTCGTCCTTTTGCAGCGCGAGGGGCTTCGCGCTTTGCTGCACATCAAAAGGACGAACGAGGACACCTTTCGGTGGAAAGAATGCGAAACAACATCCCTTGGTTCTCTTGTGAGTTGCTTCATTCGGCGTAGTGTCATTGAAGCCGTCCTGTTCCCGTTCACGTGCGAAAGGGCTTTCTCTTTTTGTCACTTTCTCTCTCTCTCTCTTGCTGTTGTCGTCCGCTAACGATGTGCTAAGCTAATAGCAAATATATTATACAATATTTTATATATCCTTTTTGTTCGCTCCCTCTCCGTCCCTCTCCCATATTGCATACCTCAAAGCAGCAATGGTAAGAAAAGAAAGAAACCCTGCGCGTGTGATAATAAATGAGGCAAAACATTCTGGGCTGGGATAGAAACTTTTAGCACACCATATTTTACAATCGAAGCGCGTTTTGTGTTTCCTTTTAAATGAGTGCTGGCGCGTCCCAATATGGCCCCACTCGCGAAGCTTTTAATTGTTCGTCTCGCCCGGGCGGAGAGTGAGTTTTTCTTCCGTTTAATTTTTCGCCACGGTTTCGGTTTTCGGGTGCACTAAATCATACCTTCCGAAAGCTTGTTCGATTGGGAAGCGGTCGGGCTAGAATTTCCATAATAATGCGATAAATTATCAAATAAAACTCTTCTTCCCGGCTTTCGGAGAGCGCGGAGGGACCTTCGCAAAAGATTCGTGGGTTCTTTTTTGTCGTTGGTCGTTGCGTGTCCTTCGTCTGTGATGGGAAAAGATTTCTCCAAATTTCATTACCACGCCATAAATTAGGTGTGTATAAAAATGGGAGCAAAATCGAACTGTGTGCGTGCAATGTATTGCTGGTGAAACAGCCAAGAAAAGGGATCCAGAGCAAAGTGAAGCATGAGAAAGGGAGATGAGAGGTCGGCCACAATATTGCTCCACTCTGTCAAATCCCTTTGAGCTGCCCTCGAGTGTGAGGAGAAACGCTCAAGAAGGGAATCTTTCTCCCAGCAGTTAAAAAGCAATCAGAAAAAGGGTACATCGAAAAGTTGGCCCCAGCGATCGAAGCAAAAGTATAAAAACCGTACACATTGCTTTGCTGGTGGGGCGTATAAAATACAGGAAAAAAATAACAAGCTAACGGTAAGAAACTGAGAACGGAATGGAAAGAATTATGTTTGTTTTATGTAAATTGCACGACAGCGTTCTAGCGAGTAAAAGGCAGCTCCCCACTCAGCAAAGGGGTAACATGTTAAAATGACATTTCAATACGCATTTACATTCCACCTTTTCGGCAAAACGGTTTACGAGTGAGCGAAATGAGTGAGAAGCGACTCGCAGTGAGTTAGAACGCCTCAGCTCATCTAAACCTCGCCCAGTTGCCATTGAGCGCGTTGCGCGGTGCGAAAGAGCGTGTAGCGCGAAGAAGAGGTGCGATGATGATTGGACAATAATGGAGCTGCAGATAGGCCCCGCGGGGAGACGCAGACAACCAACGCAGCAACGACGCGGCGCACGACATCTCAATATGGGAAAACAAAGCAGTCTCCCACTCCCACGGGGGGCTTGGAGCTGGAAGGGTAGTTAATGTTAGTTTTATTCCTGTTCTCTCGTTCTCACTCCGAACAGCCATTACCGTGAGAAGAAGTGTCTCGTGCACCGTTAAACAAGGTGTATACAGGCGCAACTACTTCCGAGCGACCGAAGTTAATCACGTTGCAGTGCCGAGGGCGATTTATGCACCAGAGTGTGCTTGTTTAATGTTTACTCTGATTCCCAACGACCCTCGAGCTGACGGGTGCCTGTAGTCAAGTGAAAGAAGCCTAGAGCGGTGTGCGAGGAGTTAATATGCAAACTCTTCCCTCGGCGAGTTTGTTATTAGCATGTTACAAACAAACCTGGAATGGAAGAGCGAGAAAGAGACCGCCACGGAAACGAGCTTCCTTCGCGGGTGATATAGCGATAATAAAATAAATGATTTACTTTTACGATGTAATTTGATACCGATGAAAGAGACCGGAGAAAGGATCGATTGGTTGGCTGGCGGGCGAAAACGAGTCGGACGCCGTTCACCACGAAAGGATGGCGCCCGTGTACTCGACCCTGTGTTCGCATCTCGTTCCTCAATTAACTGCTATTGGTTTTAATGCTTCGCCATGGCCAATTAAAGTGCATCGCAGGTTGATGGTTGGAGTGTCGGGAAACGGTACGTTCCGGTTCGGTTTGCTGCCGAACGATTGGTCAACGATCCCTCGGTCGTCTTGTTGCCATTGGGGATGCTTTTTAATTGAAGCAGTGGATGCAACACCCCGTCAAGATGGTTAGAGCAAGCAGCGAAATGGTTTCAAACGGTTTCAAAACCACCAGTACGCCACCTAGCAAGGACCTACATGAAACGAACGAATCAAACAGACCATAAAAAGATGCAGCTTAGTGCGTCATACTCGCGCGGCAGGATATTGTTTAGAGGACAATGAACTTTCAATTCCCTGCTCGCTTCTTTGTTGGGATCGCGTATCGCGTGTCAGCATCGTGTCCAGAAAATGACAAACTCTCCGGTTCAATCTCCACTGACACAAGTAGGTTAAGCTTGGCGGCAACCAAGTGGTCGTCATTTGCGGAGGTCAATCTTAGTCAAGGCGTAAATCGAGTCATGCATCGTGGTCGTTCGCTCCCAAGAATCACAAAACACTAATCCAAGCTGAGACAACGCGAGTGGGAGTGGGAAAACGGAGCAAGCAAGTTTCAAATATTCTGACAACATAACACATTTTGGACGATGATAAAGGAACGAAACAAAAAAGGCTCCCAATTTCGTATGCCACCGATTCTTACGTCGCTCCAATGAAAAGCAATCAATGCGATCACCACCCTCGCCACTCTTTTCCAGTCGTTTGGGTTCCGTTGCTGGGTTGCTTGGATGCCACTTGGCATCGACTGTACCGACTTTAAGTTCCACACACACACACACACACAAACACACATAGCCACCATGGTTCGTTGGGAGGCTGTTGCTGCTGCTGGTGAAGGTTGAATCTCACGATTTGCTGATCGTTTTGACAGTTGAGTTATCTTGTTATTCTCCTCCGTCTGTGGCCGTTTTCGTCTTCCCAATGGTCACTTCGTGCGAACAAATTTTCCAACGCTTCTATTGTTTCAATTTCGACACGTTCCAAACGTACGCTCGCTACATCTTCGACGCTCCGAGTCCTTCCGAACGGTCACAGCGCAACTTTTTGGAAAGCATAGCCCGGTATCGCATATCGTGTTGTTGGTCGCCGTGTCAGCCCGTTTTGCAGCGAATTTAATATTGTCAAAAAGTTAAATTTATGAGGCGCGGTGAGATGAGGCGAAGGAACCAAAACCTTAAAAGTTTTACCCAGTGTTAGGAGAGTGTTCTCACCATGCAAGTGCTGGCGTGGGTTCTGGGTGATTCGAACATTTCCCCGCATGAAGCTACTTTGCCTTCGCGTGCAGTGTCGGAGCACAGTGGAAATGTCTGCTCACCACCAAGCGCGAAATGCGATAAACTGCCGCTGGGTAAGGGATCGTTTGTGGGCAAGAAGCAAAGTGGAGCAAACGCAAAAAATGGAACAACGATCCGACCACCTTCAATCAGCGCAAGAATCGAGACGTAATTCGACACCCTGGGAAACTCGTCATTCGACGCCCGTGCAATCATCATGAATCCACTACCGGGAACCACAGAACCCTTGGCAGCGCGGCAAAGTGTGCCGACGAAATCGAAACTGACATTCGCGCACAATTCCTCCGAGGCTGCCCTGGCTGGAATCGATGCTTTTTCGAAGCTAGCTCCCGAAATCCTGCATCCTCTAAGAAGAGATTCTTCAACGGCAAAATCGACGGCAGGATTTGTTTCCATTGTGTTCCCACTGTTCTTTTCGTTCTATTGTGCGTGTGCGTGTGTGCGGCTGGTAAAGATCCTTGGCGAGGCGATGACGTGAAAACCACCATCGGTGCGTGTAACCTCACCCTCTTGAAGGATGATCGCTCTGCAAACAAACACGACACGATCCGCTTGAGCCATGATCCTTGGGCCCTAGATTTCAAGGTGATATCTCGGTGTATAAGTTACCGAGCGAAACTACAATCGAATGGTTTTCCGTCCTGCTGAATAGCAACGGCACACACCAGAAGGATGAGAGCATCCGCTTTCATTGGTTTTTGGGTGGAAACATCTTTGTTTCTACCTGCATTCGGCAGCAGCGTTGCGTACAGTTGCAGCTTCAGCCCGAAGGGCCAGAAGCAAGCATTTAGCGGAAGGAAAGCCAGGAGGAAATTACAGTTTCTGTTTGTGTCCTCTTTCCCCTGTTGTGGTCCGCCTTGCCTTTTGGGTGAAGTGTTTCGAAAATATTCTGCTAATAACTACTGAATGTTAAATACTCTTTTCCTCCTGATTTCATGACCTTTTTCCCCTCCCGCTCGAGGAGCTTCAGATCTTCCTGCCCGTTGTGTCATCCTCGGCTCATCGGCTACCCCGCTTGCCAGCCGTAGGGATACGGTCCGCGTGCGGGTTTGTCTTCCTTCCGTTTAGCACGGGTGCGATTAAGAGCGTTGGGCTGTGTACAAAAGCAGGAAATGAGGGACATTTTTCACCCCACCCAGCAAGGAAAGAGGACTCAGTATTTACCTCCGCAGCCCGATAAAGGTAGCTCTCCGGTTTGCAGTCTGCAGTTAATACCATGGCGAACAGACCAACGTGGCTGAGCAGACAGGGCGTAATACGGCCGAGCGAGATAGGGCGCATTAAAACCGCCATTGTTTTCGTCAGTTCATTCATCATCCTAATCATGACCGTACAGTGTCGCGTCAATACCCGGGGCACACACAAACAGAAATAAATAAACATAAACGGTGCTGCTGAAAAAAGATCACTCAAGAGCAGACCTACGTAGCACAAAGAGGACGATGGTACACAAAACACGGTAGCTGGGGGACGACGAGCGATTGTGTGTGTGTATTGGCGTCATATTTGCGCAGACAAATGAGGCTGCAGCAGCAGATAGGGAAGACTCCTTGCCAGCCGAGAGATTGCTGGTTGACAATTTTCATCTGACGGTCTCTGGAGTTCTGGTCAAATGTCACACCACTTTATTCGCAACGGTTTGGTCGAGATTTCAGTTGGAAGAAACTCCGGTTCCGGTTCAACCGGGGTACCAGGCGCCATTACGGACGAGAAGAGAGGCTACAGAAACTAGTTCTCCGATCGTTAGTGTGGCGTAGTGCCTTTGTCGCTTGGTTGGAGTAAGTTCTATCGGGCGAAACCGAACGTCTACAACGCACCAAGGACACCATCCTTCAGTTTGATATGGTTGTGTGCTCATTTCTACTGCTCTAATGACAGTCAGATGAAGCAAAAACGCCATTCCGGTCCGGTTATTTCGCACTGCGGATACGGCTGTAGATGAAGGACACAGCCTTACGGCACAAATGACACCCTGATTCTATGGACACCCCGTGTAAAGTGTGTATGTTTTTGAAGTCTTAATTATTTCATGATGTGCGCGAGGGTAATCAAGGGTTGTGACTCCTTTTTTGTTGCTGTTGTGGTGTCGCCGTGCGATGGGCTTTGGAGTGACACCTCATCTCGTACAATGCTGGAGCAACGGCAGTGCTATTAATCATGTTCGATTCCAACATCGATGTGCATTGATGAATGACCGATTGGTGATGTCGGGGTACATAAAAAAGGAAGACCTTTATTATCGTCGAGCTGTAGAAGGTCGTTACGGAGCAATGTCATTTCAGTCATCTGCAGTAAAACGATACAAAGTTTGCCACAATGTGCTTGAGACAAAATGCAATTATCCTACGACAGCGAGCCGAACTAATGCTGAGACAACCTCGGAGCCATTTCGCTCGTGATGCCGGTCATAAAAATCATGAAATACATAATTTATTATCTAGCGAACGGGGCGAAAAATGCTTATTGCTTTGTAATCGAAATAATCGTATGCAAATATTTTACTTTGTGCTCCACTGCAAAAACCTCCGCAAGCACATAGCCTGTTGTACAACGAACCACCATCTGGTCACGGAACAGGTACGACGAAGAAGATAAGAACAACCGCACCAAAAACAGTCATCGAAAACGTGCTGAATGACGGTGGAACAATATGGAAACATGGGCAACTGAGTAGTATTCGGCTACTTCCACCATCAACTTCGTGCTCTGGTGGCACAGGACCATGGAACAATTTTCTGTACAACTTATGATTATCATCCCGGTGATCTTAACCGTGCCTTTGGCCGTGGTTTGAAACACACTGAGACTAGGCAGCAGCTAGACGTCGAGCTAGACAAATGCAGCCAATGCAGTTTAGTGGCGACTAGCGCCAAAATGTCGATCATGGAAGTATCCCCATCTTTTCTGTCTCTATATTGGTCCTGGTGTGCTTTAGAAGATTCCTAAACAGATGACAGAAGGACCCGTAGACAACCCGAATGGTCGTGTGCAACGGCTGTGAGCACAAGTGCCTATCGAGTGGCTGCCTTAAAGCTGCTGGACGCAATCGATCGCTTCTGATCGGAATGTAGCGAAAATATGGTTAGCATTCGAAGGGAGTCTTGCAGATGCAAAGATTCGCCTCTAAACCATTACGTCTTTAGCATCAGTGTCACAGTCGTCTGGGTCGTTCGAATGACAAAAAAAAAACAACCCAGACACGGTCGCGTTGTGGAATGGCACGATTTTCCAATGAAAACACGAGCCCGGTGGATACAGGAAAAGCGAATCGAAGCAACGTTCCGCGGCAGGGGATGGGGTTGCGAGATTCCCGTCTCCAAAGCGAAGACAATAGATCGAGATTGTTAATTTTTTTACACATACTCCCGGAACCCCGAGGGAGGAAGAGGTTATCCCTTTGGCCTGCCCGACGAACCCGGGCTGAGTGACTCCCATTCACATGTGTGTGAGCTGGCTCTTGGGCGGTTGAAGCCGCAGCGGGAGGCAAACGGGGAAGAGTTATGGGTCGGCCTGGCTGACTGGCTTGGTCTCGGCCTCGGCTGGTGGTGTCTTCGGTGGTATATTGGGATGGGACACCCTCGGTAGTTTCCGTTGCCGTTGCTGCTGCCGTTGCAGGAAGGACAAAGGTCGTGAGTAGAGTCGTGCAATTTGATTTAAGGGAGTGTTATATATTTTTATTGATTTCACCCGATAACACCGGTGCACACACATATTGGGCACGGGTTCGGCAGGTTTCCACGAATCACACAGTGAACCGAAAACGGACTCGCTCTCCCACCTGACTCAGACGGGATGGTGTTTGTTGGGGAGGCTGTGCATAAATTTCGCCCGGTATGGATATAAATTATTTGCCTTGCAATTGTGATCTCCTTTTGAAGCCACGGATAGCTCTCTCGGCATCTGTGTGAGCCATCTGCAACGGCCGAGCCATGCGGGGACCGCGAAAGCGGTGGCCTCAGACCTTTGAGGAGACGTGCAAGAGAGACAGATGGAGGGAGTTCGTGCAGAAAGGTTTGCAAACGACGCAAATTGTTATTTTCTCTAAAAAGGAAGATACCAATTGACTGGTGGCGGCCGGTCACGTACGTTGCTTTGGGGGCATGAAATATGAAGTGCTATTGTAGTAAGGCAGGAACTCAATTGCCAATTCGTATGATGCAAGTAGGTATGAGTGCGACCAATGTGCATTCGAGCATTAAACAGTGTGGTTTGTTTCGTTGAAAAAATACATCATAACGGTGTGGTTGTAATAAAAAGTCCTGAATGGAGAGAAAAGAGCGTGTGTGAGCATTAAAAAAGATAATCAAGATCTATCTATGATAAAAGAATCGAAACCACTCCCTGACCTGTATGATAATACCGCACGGAAATGTCAGCAAAACAGTCGTCTGGCAATGAGGTAAGAAATTTAATCATCTCAGGCATTCGTCCACCAGAACTCGCGCAGAAGAAAACACCATCTGATCAGCTTCTTCTAAACGGCCCATGTGTGTAGCTCCTCGTCGAGTGTTTCTTGCGTGTGTCTATTTTTACTGAATGGAGATTTGACGATTATCTTGTAAAACATCTCCCCATTCTAATAACAAAGGCACTAATAGCACTGAAATATAATCCTTTTCGAAGCTTGCGCACGCTCTCGCCCCGTTTCGGTGGGAAGAGGAAAAACACGTAAAACTTTATGCGAGACTGAAATGCGACGACGCGCGTGTGCCTCCGGGAGCATCATTCGGCGCAATAATGCATGGGCAGATTCGTCGACCATAATCTGTGGGCAGCGATCTAAATGAGGATCGCTAAATAACGCTAAAACCATTAAGAAATAAATTTGTATCCCATATATGCGCATCAGCAGCAGAAGCTGGAACCATCTGTTTCGGCAAGCGGGTAATGAAGAAATCCGTCTATCCACGCACAAACGCAGACGGCAGAATTGCAGGTGATCATTTTCTGCTTTGTGCGACTCATCATCTTCCACAGCAGCAGCAGCAGCAAAAAACCCAACAATGAAAAGGTGCAAGCATTCAATTTTCATGTACAACAGAGCCTGGATTCTACACGTTGACATCTCACTGTCATATGCCACGGTGGGGGAAGAAACCCGAGAAGAAATTGATCGTGCGTCTCTCGCATTAAGCACCTCTCCCTTTCTACGCTTTATTGAGTGTGTACTTTGGAAAGGCAAAGAAGGTGCATCAAGTACGCTGCCCAGGTTGTATGATTGGTGTGCTCGGAAACGCGATCGCTGCAGCATGGATAAACAACATGCACTTAAGCGTGTTGTGTGCCCCTCTTCGCAGCACAGCATGTGGAGTTCACTTTCGCTGCACTTAAGCGCACCAGCGGGGAGAGAAGGACTGCGGAAGGGCCTACGAGAAGACACATTTTGAGGGAAGTGATTAATTTACACGCTATTTGTTTGTTTGAAAATTATTCTGACATGCTCTGGACGCGGGCGCGAGCGCGAGTCCTCGCACGTGGCGTGTGGTGTTGTGGTTGCGCAGACACGATGGAACCTGTGGAAATCACTTCCATACAAGCACAAAATGATGGGGTGTTGTAAACATGGTGGGCGAGATGCGTTTGCTACATGAGTTCTAATTGATCAGTGCAATCGGAGGGAGCTGGAAGAGGGCTATAAAGCGGATGGGGAACAAAAAATGACAAATGGTTTACGTAAGATCCGTCTCGGAGGTCAACTTGTGGTCCATTTGGTTGTCAGATTTGTTTCCAACAATAGCTGCATGCGTCACCGACGTGTAGTAGTAGCGTGAAGCTCCGTTTTGACAGGGCTTTCCGAGAGCGGGTCAACAACACATCTGGGTCAGTGTGAGGCTGTTGGGTTCTTTTTTCCGCTGCGTGGATGCGTGCGTCAGAGTATGACGAAACGGTTTCCAAACGGCCGACAGCGAGCAGGCCGGGATCGATCGGTGTTTTACGAGATCGCGGAATGATCTGATCGTCGTCCAGTTTCACTGTTTGACAGCCGTGACGTAGATGATAAAAGTGAGATAATTTCTTAATTAGTTTCAAGCCTTCCCCTCTTTTAGGTTGGTTTGCTCTTGCGACTCCTAATCCCTATGCTGTCAGAGACCCTGGCTTTTTCGGCGCACAATCGAACACAGCTCCCTGAACGAACCCGTCCAGCTGTGGAGTGATATTCAAATTCCTTTCCGAGGGTCAGTAGCTCAGACGGCACGTTCGCTCGGACTAGTCAAGGGAGAGGTGCTGGCCGTGTCTGATGACCAGGTACAAGATTAGTGTGGATATTGCGCGCGCAAAAAATGGAAGAAAAACATTCCAATCAGACACGATTTCCATCCAAACTCTCGCTGCGGTTTCATAACGTGAAACATCGCACACAGAAAAAGAGAGCTGGTAGGGGGAATAAACACATTCCCGCAAAAGATCCGCACGCGGGCCCATATCTGGTTTCCAGATACATGTGCTCTGTTATGTTTTTGTTTATGTTGTTTGTAGAGATCGTTTTTGTTGTTGTACTGGTTGCTGAATTGTGTTTGGAACTGGCTGCTCCTCCGGGAACGGTCGTTCCTCGTTGTCGGCCACATTTGCACACCTGATCTGGCCGGGGGTATGGTCTTGTTTGGGAAGGGGAGTACAGGAACGCGCAACCAGGAACTTTGTATCTCCCAGAGGGCTCTTCTTGTCTTTTCGGTGGGATCTATTCTTGCGATCCATGAATTTCTCTCTCTCTCTCTCTCTTGCTCTCCCAAACGGACCATGATGTCCATTGTTCCAAGGAGAATTTGAAAAATCTCCATCAATACCATTCGTGCCCGTGTTCTACGCTTCTGCATCTTACCATCCCTCTGTAATCCACCGTCTCCCCGTACGTATACCTTCGCCGTGGCATTGGAAAACCATTAATCATAATACCGGAGCCCGGGTGAGGTCGGGCCTTTTCGCGCTGTAGAATCTCACGGCGATGTGTGGTTTCCGTGATCTGTGCCTCGTACATTGTACGTGAATAATCGAAGACGAACGATCCGGGATGCTGTTCAGAGAATCTCAAAGCCCAAACGACTCTAGACGTACTGGGACCTCACCTTGGTATGGCCTAAAAATAGACATAATTTGTTAATTAATATTTGACCTACCTGTTTGCTAATGGTTTGGGGTCTTGCTGTTCAACCTCGGGAAGGTGCAGAGCACTGCTCTATAGAATAGATAAAAAATCCTTTCAAGAATCCGATCAAATCATATTTTTACCAGAAAAAAGAGCTTGAAATCAATTTCCAACACAACCGTTTGCTGGTAACAACACCATTTGGACTGTTTTGCTGTTCTCGGAGCGGTTTGATATTTGCATCCTCTTTGCTGCGCTCGACGAACACGCGAACCGACAGGAATTCCCCTTTCGTCGTCCTGCCTGGTGGAAGTTCTCGCCCGAAGGCCAAATTCCGAAGCGTTATGTGTTTTTGTGTTTTACTTTTATTACTCTCCTCGCTTCTCATGTTAGGTAACTTAAACGATCTATCAACATGTCAATTAACGCAACATGATTCATCGTGCGAGTGTTTACTGCCTGCCTGTCTGCCTGGTCGTTGGACTTGGTCTGGCCGTGGCGTGATCTGCGCGTGCACGTCCGTCCGAACTTTGGGAGATGTTCTGATGTTAGCTGGGAATATTGTGTAGGTGATGGATTTGTACAATTGAGCACTAAAATTGCAAGCCTCACATTTTACGATTGATCGGAAAGGTCTAAAGAAAGGAATCCGGCGCATCGGCGCTACACGTGAAACAGGTATTGATTTTTAATTTACAACTCATTTTAACGGTGAGTCGCATCATAAAGTGTCGTTACGGCTCTGCTCGGTCACGCACCATCTGCTCCACTAAAAAAGACATATCCCTCCCAATTGAAGCGTAAATGTAAACATTCCACGCCACCAATCCTCGAAATCCCCCGAAAAGGATGAGCACACATAAAGGGAGCTAAATACACAATTTATATACCAGCGCACGCAACGCCGCGGTGACGTTAAAGCTTAAGAACGAGCTACCGAATGGAAAGCGGGAATGGAAATCCGATTGTTCCAAGGACAAAGGACGCAGCTATAGAAAACGCGTTGGCTTTGGAGCATTGGGTCTTTGCGCTTCTGCCGACGCCACTCATTCAGTGACCGGCTTGGCTCATGTGAACTCACGCTCATCGCTCATCTCGCTCACGTTTACGCAATCGAATGAGGGGAGGGGGTGTGTTGGGGTAAAGAAGTATCTTCATCTCCTTCAATATGACCTAGCTCGAATGCGAGGGGATCGCCGGGATAGTCACATCATCAGCAACAACTCAACCGAAGCAACCACTCCCTGTTTTCCGTGCGGTTCTGTTTTCCCCATCTCATTAGGAAAATCTAACGTGCAGCCGGTACCGTCACGCATTGGGGTGAGCTTCCCAAAATGGCAATGTTTGCGTGACACTAAACACGGACATGAATACATTTTCTGTTAGGTACACACACACTCACAAAGCTGGAGAGGGTCGCAGTTGTTGTTTGGCGACAAAGCGAAAAGTGAGAAAAACCACCCTCTTTAGGAAAGGAAAGCGCAAGCAGCGGTAGCATAAAGCCAAAAACCGTTCGTTATCTGTTGGTGACACCTACGAATTGATGTTGGGTGGGGAGGCGTCTGTGCTTATGTGTGTGCGATGTGAATGGGCTAAAGGGGGAGTGTATCATACACGCGACCAAAACGGTTTCACGGTGGATCATGATATGCTCGTGCTCTTGTATGCGCTTATGCGTTTAATGGAGTGAACTTATCCGCTACGGTGTAAAGTGTGTGTTGGAAGTGGTGTACTTACCATGCCACAGAAGTACCAAGAAGCAGCCAACTTTGAACTCTGGCCGTAAAGCGCCGTGTCCCAAGTTTTCTCCCAAGTTTTCTTGTGATACTGAGTCTGGTTTTCTTGCTGTGGAACATACCTCGGCTTCCACCGTTAAAGATGATAGTCTAATTCATTTCACGGATTACACGGTGGTGTGTCTGGGCGGCGCAGACGGGCCCGTAATTCATTTACATTAAATTAATAATGCCTATTGTGACAAAGTTTTCATTAAGACACCCTTGCCGCGGGCTGGTAAAGGTGAATAATTTAATTTCAATATAAAAGCCACTGTAATCACAGCCATAATCATTTCCCTGAGCTCTTCAAAGCTCTCCTTCTATCCTTTACGGGTTCGTACAGGTTTTCGGTCGACAGTACCAGCGAACGTCGGCAAACGGTCGGTGAGCGTTCGTATGGTCGTTCTATGGCGGCGTTTGCTTGCAATTAAAATATGCCCACAGGATCGTCCGACCACAGGTTCATTTGTTTTTTACTGGTGTCGTTGCCGGTTGAAAGTATTTCCACGAGCACGATCTCTTCATTCCCTGAAATAGTAACGACTGCACCGGAACGTGCCTCGAGCTTCACGGAGCAAGCGCGTAATGAGATGAATGATTTAAAATCATATTTTACTACCATCCCAAAACACAGCAACACAACGGGATGGAAACGGTGACGACGGACGGCATTGGCGCCGGCTTTCCTCGAAATTTATGACGATTTTATGACGCTCTGAATGCTGGAAATGGCTTTTTGGCAAACAGCAACAATCAAATCGCGTCCAGTCTCGTCGTCAGCGTTTCGTCGTGGTAAATCATGTTGAATGTGTATAAGCAAAACCCGAAACTCTTCCAAAATCATATCGTCGTGGTTGTGAGAGGTGGAATGTAATGCATTTTAAAGCCTTCTTGGCGTTTGGCGTGTGGAATAGACCACCAGCCTGTCGTTGGTGGCGTGATTCTACACATTTAAAACAGATTAATCTACTGAAATGTGTGGCTTTGGCTTAAAGCTACCGAATGGGCCTACCCTTCGGCCCTGTCCATAAATCACTGTCCGTCAAAAAAACTGGCTCTCCGTCAAGCTGTGGAATGCTGTTTAAACGAACGCGGATCAGAAGCTGCAAATGTTTAGCAGACACACAAACACACATTAACCGGTACGGAATGGAACTGGACTTTCGTGTGCTTCGCTTGTCTAGTTTTGATACGTTGATAAATCCTCCCGCTGAACTTTATTTGACATCCGCACGAAACGCAACCGCAAAGGTTGAGTAGAATGCGTTCCCAACGGGCGTCCAACCTGGCGACGACTACGCCGACGACGACGCAACGTTGTCACACTGGATGGAATTGGAATGATTTCCGCTACATAAAATTCTACTATAAAATAAAGAACCACGACAAACCTGCTCTTGCTCCCCGTAACACCCGAGGGTAAATCTGGGAAAGGGATCACATTTCCGTGGGGAGCGCATCCCGCCACTTATCGCATGGCCCCGATCGATCCGGTTTCACTCCTGTCGCACTGCAGTCATTTGTAATAATTAACGCACACTCATTAATTAACCCCTTATCTGGGGCCACTCATCACGATCGATCGGGAAGATTCCCGCGAGAGAGCTTCGACGCGCACTACCGAAGCCCGGGTGAGACCTTATCGATCGGCTGAAGCGCGCATACTGCTGCTGGCGCTTGCCGGAGCCTCCGATGGTCCGTCACACAACACCTCAGGTATTCCCTCGATTCCGACGACACGATAAACCCGGTTCCGTTGACGCCACACTTTGTCTTCCTGTGTTTTGTGCGTCCTTTCCCTGGGCAACACGCGCCCAACTGAACCCGCGGGAAAATCTCAGCCAACAGCCACGGAATCCCGATTAAAGCGAAGATGAATCTCGTCAAATTAAGATGAAGATTACGCGTTCGTTCGAATATTAAGAGACAATAATTTCGGAAACGGTTAATTTGTACGTCTTTTCCGCTTGTGCTCTTTGCGGTTCTGGTTCGTCTCTCTGTGTCATGCTCGTGGCGACCGAACCGAGGATCTTGGTCTTGGACGTGTCTCCACGTCCCGAATGGATTATGCTTGTGGAGGTAATTTTTCTTCGATTTTGTTTCGGTTTTATGTAGCGCTGGCGTCAAATATTTAAATGAGCAGACCCAAAGTTGTATGCGGGATAAATGGGATGGACGTAGAGCAAAAGGGATTAATCCCGATTCCGGTGTAGAGTATCGCTTTACACGCGCATTCTTAAGAACGAGGCGAGCACTATGGTAAACGTCTAGACTAGAATAGAGCTTCTTACAGATGCATGAAATACTATTAGAAATAAGAGTCTAGGGAGAGAATGATACGCAATGTAGGACGATTTAATTAAAATTATTTAAATCTATCGATCATCCGTCCGATGGCGTCCCGTTTTAGCTTCACAATTCAAACGATTTATTTCAATAAATCGGATCAATCTGTCTTGCGGCATAATCCCAGCTCATCGTTGGTTTGGATCAAAATAGAATAAACACAGAGCAAGAGAAAGCGAGTATTTACACTAATCATACGTTTATCGCGTGCGCGTGTGCGACAAAATGACTTTTGGGAAAATACACTCGCTCCGAGCCAGGCGTATGATTATATCCTCCCAAACACGTGCAGAAACGTTGAAGGAAACAAATAAAAACTTTATCCCGAAGAGGCGCAGAAGCACTTCCATACTGCCGGTTTTCGCCGGGATCTAAAGCATCCGTAGGCATTCTTCGCAGTTTCCACGACGATTCCACAAAAAGGGGGAAAAAGCGTAAAAATGCCTGAGCAATGGTGTTGGGAAAACCCTACGGGGGAAGGTAATGGGCAACAAATCCAGGATAACACATTTATTTCTGTTTGCGGCCGGTGTGGGTGATCAGGGTGGTAAATCTGAATCTGAATACATAATAAACGGTTTTCGGTTCATTTCTCAACTGCCGTCACCCGCCACCGCACCTCCATTCGACGTAGATTTGAAGTCTTCGCCGGTCGGGCACGGATGGCAAGTGTCGCTAGCAAACGTTGTCATTTTTTGGAGGGGAATCGAGAAGAACGATGGCACCAAAATCGAAAGAGGTTTGACTTTAATAAAAACCGTTTTGCGGATGATGTATAATCATAACGCTTGGTCGGGTTGAAAAAGCAAACTTCGGCACATCGAACGCGAGGGAGAATTTGAACTAGGATTTGCCCAAAGACGATGCGAGAATATAAAGTGATTATTTTGGGGAACAAAGTTTATTGACTGTAACGATGCTACGGGGCTAGAAAGTGTCAAGTAGATCCTCGAACGGGCTTGAATGTGGGTGGCTGGTAGTTTTCCCCTTTCCATTTCGTTCGGGAAACTATTAAAAGGATCAACGATGAAGGTCTCAACTTCCCAAAAAAGCAGCCAGTTCGTCAAACCTTTGCTACGATTACGGACAAAAGGGACGGACGCTTGAAAAACGAAAGGAGTCAAAGAATAGCGTACTTGTCAAATCATTCGTAAAATTATTTATTACCTTAATCGTCCTCTCTTTACCGTAATACTGTGGAAGACTATCAAACGAGGATAAAGAGCATCGAACGATCCTAGAACGGAGCGCATAGTCTTGCCTTAGTTGTTTAATTTCCCTTCGCATCAGTGTCGTCGTTCGATGGGCTTTGCTTTCAATAATTTATACTGGGAACCTAAAAACCCCCAGGAAAGTTTGAAAAGACTCGTTGCAACCCTCAGTCCCCCGTCCTAAACGTTGGACAAACATATTAAAACGATCATTTATTACGTCCCCGAGCTTTGACGAAGAGGGAAGCACCTCCGGTAACCGATCGATCGCGAGTTTTTGTGTGCGTTTGTTGGCTTTTGTGAAATCCCGGCCGACAGTTTTATTTGGGAAGAAAAAAGGTTAAGTATTTTTATATTTTGGTAACAGTTTCTTTTGTGTGGTGGCTGTGGTGGAACCTGCCATCCTCGATCGATCTGGTCCGTGAGGCAGACCGATCGATTCGTTTCAAAAGGGCAATCGTTATCCTACCTTCCTGCTCCTTCGCACAGGCACCATGAATTTGTGGGAAGATGGATAAATACGAATAAAAATAATCCATTTGGTTGGGTAGCAAAGTATTGCGCACTGTTTGGCTGGGAAGATAAATTTAGGAGAAAATTTTATGACTATCCCAAAAGTTATTACGAGTTTGAAAAATAGTCCAGATAGGACAGGTTTTCTTCTCCGTGAAGCTGCTAATAAAATGCTGCACTCTATCGCCCGTTCTCAAGCATCGTGTGAGACAGCAGGACACGCACATTAGCTTTCCTTCGTAGCTCGTCTACCGTAAGCAAATCCGGTATCCTGTACTTCTTGGGTAAATCTCCATACTCATCCGACTGATGCAGGCTTGCAATGGTTGCATTTGTTGCAACGCAACCATAGAACGTGTACCTGAGCCAAGATGACCTTCATCTTTCAGCATGGGCGATATGCGCACATGGAAAATAGTATGAATACCACCAGAGAGGATGAAGCGAGAAAGCTCTGACTGACTAATTTTTCCTTCCAAAGACTCATAAATCCATTAAAATCGAAATACACAAGCTCTGCGTGAAGGAGGAGAGACTACAAACACACACACAGCGTAGAGGAAGGTCACATTCCACAATGAGAGAGCGACGGTAATGCAAAAAAAAAGCAACAAGATGAGCACAAAACATGGTCATGCAAGCGAAATTCTGGGACTCGTCATAAATATCATACCGAGGCAAACGCTCAGACTCGTCGCCCAGCCATAAATTCTAGCCTCATCGTCGTCCTTTCCCGTGTAGATGCCGAAGGTCCTCCCGTCCCGGTGAGTCCGAGCGCTTGACTGTGTCTTGGGCATACCAGCCCAGTCTGACACACCGAGAGCCGAGAAGGTGGTGCACCTTCCTCGAAAGGCATTCAAAGTATGCTCGACCGATTCGCTTTGGTTTGAGCCTTCGTTGTCCAGTTGAGATTCCGGGCACTCTCGCCCAGGGACCAAGCGAGATTTGTTCGCACTCTCGGCTGGGCCTCGACGTTCCTTTTCCCTTTTTTTCTTTTTGGCAAATTTATGATTTATGGATGTTGCGTTTTTGGGATTGCGATGGTTTGAAACTACGATTTGAATATTTCCTGTGGGAGAGAGTCTGACCGGGGGTTTAGGGGTGCTGGTAGGGACGGTTTTTGTTTTGCTTCGCCCTGTGCCAGTTGTTGTAATAAACAGTGTTCGATCAGATAGCAGTTGATGAATATGAGTTTGCGGAAATGAAAGGCACATTTCGGGCGAGGATGAAAAGCGCATGAGTGTACACAAGTCGATGACAAACTCCTCCAAACGGTCGGGACAGGTATTAATAGCATGGTCAAGTGCAGGTTACTGCATCATTCCCATCCTTCTACTTCTCATTGTTCATGTCAACGTCATGTTGACGGACGACGATCACGACGCTAAAGACGGCGACGGCGACTACGACGATGACGAACGCCTCGAATGCAACTGTCAAAAAGTCTCCGTACAGCGGTCGAAGGGCCGTTAAGCAATATTTCAGCTCAATTTCCAGTTTCTGATTTGTTACTAACCCACGCTCTTTCTCTCCCTTTTTTTCCATCTTTCCGGTGCCTTACAGGTGAAAAGCCGTTCAAGTGCGAGCATGAGGGATGCGATAGGCGATTCGCTAATTCATCCGATCGAAAGAAACATTCACACGTCCATACATCTGATAAGCCGTATAACTGTCGTGTTAATGGTTGTGATAAATCGTACACTCATCCATCATCGCTGAGGAAACACATGAAGGTAAGTGTCAGCCGTCCCTCTCGCCGAGACAGCCCTTTCCCTCGGTCCAAAACGGGCTGCGCGTACACGCAACGTTCCGTTCGTTTCCTTCGTTGCCACAGACAGTTTTGTATGTAAAACAGCACACAGCAAAACACACGCTCGGCAAGGAAGGAAGCAAGGAAGGAAAGCAGCGAGTTCAGCGAGTAAAAAATAAATTGTCCGAGATCCAGTGGATTCGATAGAGATGATGATTTTTTTTAGCTCGCACACGCATCGAATCGTCCAGCTTGTTCGTTTCCCGACTCCGTCCATCGGAGATGATTTAATTCTCACGTTTATTTCGGTGGAGTACCACATTGTACCCCATCATGCCCTCTGTCGTTTTCGATTACCAGGACATTGTTTCTAACATGGTTTTGCCTTTCGTCTCTGCTTCTTTACACAGGTCCACGGAAGTTTGGGCGAGAAGTCTCCATCACACAACTACGACAGTGACGGCGAGGAGTCCAGCTCCGAGAGTGTCATCTCGGGTGGAACGCAAACGCCTCCATCGATTGGTCGGCTGCACGATACGCACGGGCATAGTGCGCACGGTTCGAGCAAGTTGAGCGCGGCCGCCGACTCTCTCCATAGTAACAACAACAACAACAGTAGCAGCAACAACAACAACAACACGAGCGGAACTGGAAGCAGTGCCGGCAACAATACCTCCTCCAAGTCTAGCCTGCTTTCTCCCCCGCTCAGTGGAAGCGGCAGCGGAGGTGGTGGCAACAGTGGCAACACTTCCTCTTCGACGTCGTCGTCGCATCTGAGCCAAAACCATAGTCACCACAGTCTGCATTCGTCGTCGTCGCACCATTCGCACCAGCATCACCTGGCATCGTTGCAGAACCACGCGACAAGTCTGGCCCCGCCGCCGCCGCAGCTACCACTCACGCCGGCCTCCTCCGTATCACCACAGGCGACCACGCCGTCCTCGATGTTGGTGGGGCACCATCACAACCACCACCTGCTGTACCACCACCCGCAGCACCACCCGAACGAGTGGTATTCGCCGACGCCCCCCGCCGGTCCGGACACGATGAATCATCTGAACCACTTCAGCCACCACCATCATCACCATCTGGTCCACCACGGACCGACGACGGCCTATTGAGACTAGCTACTGCTGGAGGAGCTGTGCTTTAATTACTAAGGCATCCGGGTTGTGATCGATCTCCAACCGCACGGAGCAGTAGCAGTAGCGCAAAATGTCCAACGTCTCATCAGCTCCTCGTTAAGTGGGCCGCTTCAGCAGGCAACCAATATACCAAAAACTCACAAACAAATCGGAAGAAGTACAGCAGAAGGAGTGCAACCAATGTGTGAAAACACTTACCTTTCCCAAGTCGATATCCAACTAAAGAAGAGCGTGCGCGCGCGTGTGTGTAAGAACGAATCATTTGCAAACTGATACCATTTTGTGCCTGTTATCACAAGTAGTTCTCCCTGAAGAAGGACGATCACGAGTCAGTTTTGGTTTGCTGATCGCTTTGCTCCTGTGTTCTCGTCTTGCTTTCGAACGCTTACGCTGGACGAGAGGTGCGCAACAATTTCTCGTGCCAGCTTACAATGTTTCCAAGAGTTTCAAGAGGAGTTGCAGACACGGTAGAATGGGTAATATCTCGTAATGTGTTTCAAGCGTAATGTGGTCTACAACGAAATGGGCCACTTTTATTAGTTGCTCGCAGTGCAAAAAGCGATACACGTTATATGTGTGTGATATATACTAATGTTCGGTTAGAACCTGTAGATAGAGCAGAGTGTGGCGGACGGTATTGTGTTTGGTAGATCCAACGACATAAACCAGACCTCCCCAGCCAAGTCCAGGATGCAGGCGCATACGGTGTGGGACGGGGGTTGGGCAAGTGATTTAAGCGAGTTACTTATAGACCACTTTTCGCACAACCTCAAACACACAAACTCAAACAAGCAGCTAATGACACGTACGGGGGAACGGGCTTATCGATGTTTTAAACAAAGATGTTAAGTTAGTGTAATTCAGGGGAGATACCAAGAAAGTGTAAAGAAAGTGGTACTGTCTCCCTAGGTCGCAACGTTGTGTGTTGTACTTACCGCGAAGTGTATGTATGTGTACAGTTGTTTAAGGAAAAGGCATAGTGCTTAAGGGTATTTAAAAGCAGCATAGTAAAAATGTATTACTAAACAAGCAGCGTATAGTAAAAAGGGAAAGCAGAATCTAGCAGACGGTGGGAAGGTGACAATGTTTATAGTAAGGACCAAAAAAGGATCGCAGACGATGGATTCTGTTGTGATGAACGCATGTGTATGTGACGTTTATTGAGTAGCAGAGAGCACAGAGCGAAAGAGAGAGACGTGTTAAGTTGACGTTTGACAGCAGAAAGAGTAGTAGCAAGCACGTTGAAGCGTTTCGAAGTGTGAACGCAACTCATTCACCATTGAAGCTTAAGCCAGAGAGCTGAGGAGCAAAATGTCGCGCGTACGATTGTATTTAAGATAAACGAAAAGTCCAAACAGATACGATGAACGATGTGGAGGTTAGAGTATATTCAGAGAATTAAAGCAAAACTATTATTATGAAGCAAAATCTGCAAAATGGCGGACAGGTGAGGCGAGATGCGGATGGGAGAGAAAAATTTATCGAAAATAAAATATATGAAAACTATAGTTCAACAAAACAACAGTGTTTGATGGGCTCATGGGTATGCCATGTGGGAAATGTAGTTGGTCCGAAACGGTTGCAACGTGTGGGTAATCAATCTTTTCCAGCCGATGCGTGGCGATGATAACGAGCATGGCTGACCCCAGAATCGTCAAAGAGCAGCGCAAATGGAGTTTCCATAATGACCGAAAATGGTCAGTGTGTTGGCTGTGCCGGACTGGGCAGTGACTCCTACAACACGGCGAACCTTAATATGCGGTTTCAGACAGCTTCTAAGCAATGTCGAAGGATTCTTGTTCCAATTTTAGTCCGTTCCGGACACAAAAAACGTAGAGTTATGGTCTTGTTTTATGAATATTTAATTAATTATATGCTCATATTCATAAATATTAATTCCATTTTTCTTTCCTTTCTCTTCTACGAGATTGTTCGCTTTCTGTGAGCGTGATCGTTTACTTGCCCGTTCGGGTTAAGGTCCATCCAGCGCCAGCGTTTCGTTCTGGTTTTGGAAACTTCAGTCAGTGGTTGCGTTCTGAGGGCAGATCCCAGGTAAGTAAGGACGGGCACACTGTTCTAGAGTTGTATGTGATTAACCGAAGAAAAAAGTTTTCCTGTCGCTGGATGATTTTATATTATTTTATCAATAAATTAGTCGCCTTTTGTGGTGCTCTGTTTTCCTTTCCTATCTTGCCAGCCAGCCACGGGATTAGAACGTGAAGTGCTCTATCTCAAAACGTTGCAACGCTTCGTAAGACGTCTCCTCATCTTATTACCATCTCAAGAAGCAATACGGCATGGCCGTTACTACCGAATAAAAAAAATTACCATCTCGAGAGTGTTTGAGGATAAGAGAAGGATAAAGGGGCATGGAAAGAGATGGTGGATGATTTCCACCCTGTTTTAATTTTTCGAATCATTTCACCAGTTAGCACCGTCAAGACGGCAAGGAAATGAGTAGCGAAAGGAAGAAAAACACGATCAACCGAAAACAGGCCCGATTCGTCGGGATATTGGTGCTCCGATTTGGACCGCTACAAGGGTGGCAAGCGGGGAGCAATGTAAAGCTCTCGAGAATCAAAAATTCACGCGAGAATCTCGACAAGTTGCGGGCTGCGGGTTCGCACCACCGTGTTTTCAGCCGTCGTCTCGTCCCGATTTTGGGGACCACTCGGTTTCGACGACGCTTGGGTCCCGAAACGAATTATGACAGATAAAATATTTATAATTATAGAGTGTTCGTTTTATGATGTTTGTTTGTGATCGTTTACAATTTTTATCTCCCTCTCTTTCGCTCTGTCTTCGTTCGTTCCCTTGTTGTCATTTGATTGCACGTTATTCCACCCCCATGTTCTGGCTGACCAGAACCGTTTCGTCGTCGTCGTGGTCGCCGTTACCACCGTCATCGTGATCCTCGAAAGCAGCAGATGACAACGGATAAACTACACGACGACCGGAGCACGCAGATATCGGGGGAAGCACACGGGGTCGAACGAAACGAATTCCCGAAATGAAATATTTAAATCGTTTTGTATCATCCATAAGCCAACGCGGAACGATTAATCGCGAAGCGGTAGGCCTGAGAGGCGAGGCGAACAAAATATCATAAAAAACACAACAAATCTTATGTTCGAATCCCATCGAGAGTCTTGGCGGGTTTTGCTAATTTTGGGGTGCATCATTGGCTAGAAACTAATGGCGGGACGGGACGGCAGTCAAGGCCACGGTTTTAAGCAAAATCAAGACACTAAACTAAATCATCTCACGTCGTCTGAAGAGGAGAGGAAGCAGCGGCAAAAGATATGCAGCTTAACAGCAAGCAAACAACAGCATCGAATGCAACCTTAAATGGTGGCTTATTATTCACGATGGGATAAATTTATTAGGAGCGATTTGTGGCCCCGTTCGGGCATGCATTAAAAATAGTCCGCACAGGATCATCTTCGCCCGAGATGCAACGGAACGACGCAACGCTGCGCAATTACAGCGACACAAAATCGTCTCCACTAACCTTGTGAAGAGAAAATCGCCCCTTAATCAGGCGGTACTAAAGTTTAATTGACCCCGAGGAGGAGACTTTATGCACCTTGCGCGTGCGACGATGGGCTTGAGCCGCGCAGATTAAGCGTTTATCTCGGATTTCATCGCTGAAACCGAGAACCGTTCCGATTGATTTCTCGACATGGTTGTCCCCCGAAGACGGTGCAGCTTCGGTCACAGAAAACTACCGTTCCGCGCAAAGAAAGGGAAGAAGGAGCGACAGCGAAAGCGGTTGGGAAGCATTAACATAAATATGAATATAAAATATAATTTATGAAAATTATCCTTGTCATAACCTGTTCTCAGCTACGTTCATTCAGTGATGCCTTCTGCTGCTTTTATTATCTACGAAATGTCTCCTTGCCTTTTGCTGAAATGTCGATGGGTCGCTTGTTTTGTGGCAAATAATAAAAAGCCCGATGCGGCTCTCCCTCTTGCTCACTCTCTCGCTCTCTTTGGCTTCTCTCGATATGGGAAAGGTAGCTCGTTTCCTAGCGATAGTTTATTTCTATGCACCGTCTAGTGGCTTCCTCTGCCTTTTTCTCTCTATCTTCTGGCAGATAGTTTATGTGACGGTCATGGTATAGACCGAACGGTACGGGAAGCTGTGACAATTCCACGCATAACACATTGGAGTTTGGAGACATTGTCGAAGATCGCCCAGATTGAGGAGAGATCCAATTTTGCTAATGAGGTGTTTGACATCCAGGCGAATCTGAAAGCGGATATGCAAAGGTACGGGACTTTGTTGGTAAAACTCATAAAAGGGAAACAGAAACATCTCTTTGGGCCTGTGAATAAGGGAGCCTCAACTGTTTGGAATTTTGTAGGGTAATTGTTTAATTAATTATTTCTTAATCAAATTCCCTCAGCAGCCATACCCATGACACACATTCCGCAAAGTCCGCATCAGCCTCGACAATTTTTTAATGCACTAGACTCACTGACGACCTTCTTCCGGTTTCAACTTTGCAAAGAACCCCAACCCGTATCACTGCTAACCCTATCATGGTTCTGAAGAAGCTATCAAGAGGCCTTGTGTGTACTTCTAGAATCTCAAAAACAAGGCCATCAGTCAGTATTGTGCAGTGAGCGAAAATACTTAATTTAATCATGTTTTATCATAATCGTTAAGTTTGTAACCGAGCTAACAAATTGCTGCTCGTGCCCTGCCCATGATAGGCAGTAACAAAACGAGGGCAATTTTTATGAAGGCAGAATTGAGAACTCCGTAGACCGGCACTTTATCGGTGGAAAACAATGTAACAAAATGCACATTATGCGATAAAACAATTAGCATACAAAAAAAAACGAACCTTTACCTCGGAATTGCCATTGTGTTTATATCGCAATGTGCAGCGTGTGCACTGCAAGACACGACCGTTTGCATCGCTAACAAGCTCACGCGGTACACAGCAATAAGGTTTGGTGTTATCATCGACAGAGGACGTGCACTGAATATTGATCACATTATGTGGAGATGGGGAATCCGTTGGGAAATTATTTGCTATACCTATATGATTTGAATGTTGCAATGGGTCCGTGGTTTTGAGCTCAAACTCAAACAATGAAATTGTCTGAACTTGTTTTGTTCTAAAAAATAAACCATTTACGAAATCATCCCGGGTAATTTGTTAACTACTAACAATAATAAAGACTCTATTAAACTTGAACAGCTTGATTGATACCTTGCCAAAACTCGGCCAAAGACCGACCAGCAGTATCGAAGACTACAAGCACAAAATCGCAAGGAAAAAGTAGCAACAGATAGAAATAAATGGTCCCTCCGCACGACTACTCCACAGTGATGAGGCAACAACCACCAGGTAGCCTTCACTCTCAAGTAAAACACAAAAATAGATTTAATAGATTTCCAGCTTCTTAATCACGTTTCCTTTTTTCACGGGCAGCAGAAGCGAACAGAACGCAGGGAAAGAGAATTCACGCGTACCCATCGGCGTTTGTGACCGGAAGGTGTGTTAACAGCACATCAATCGCTGTTTCGGTGTAAAATAATTGTGAAACGACTTTTCAATTTACGGTGTTTGGCAAGAGCCGCCATAAATCGTTCCATTCTCTGCAAAGAAGCATCTCACGCGCGCCCAAGAGACAACAAGAGCGAGGATAAAGTGAGCCTCATCAACATAAATTAGTCATAGTCTATGTTTTCCATAGGCCAGCGTTCATTCACAAAATCTTCTTTTGGACGTCGTTGGAATGTGGAAAGGGAGAAAGAGAGAGAGAGGGGGAAAGGGAGAGAAAGAGAGTAGTTGGGCCGGGCACATGGCATCATCGCCCAATCATCCCGTGATCCGAAGATGATAATGAACATTTATGGGCGTCTTCAGCTCGAACCGTCGTACGAGCCGATGAAATATGACGAACGGAAATAGTTCCCCGCTCGTTCTTCGTGGACACGTTATTGTGTGTTGCTGATTGTTCGATCGTTGTTAATTCATTCTCAATCAATTCTTGAATTCATTGAATTTTCTGTTTTTGATTTGCACGATCTCATCATCTGCTTCTCACGCTCCATTCACAAACCACTTCGACTGTTGCTGCTGCCGGAGCTGCCTAGATAGCTGCCAAATCCGTGTTCCGTGGTCTTTGTTGTCACAATA
This sequence comes from Anopheles epiroticus, assembly GCA_000349105.1. Taxonomy (NCBI): domain Eukaryota; kingdom Metazoa; phylum Arthropoda; class Insecta; order Diptera; family Culicidae; genus Anopheles; species Anopheles epiroticus. Next base: position 253,752 of record KB669725.1, read on the forward strand.
AATCCACCATCTGCCTTATAATGCCATTTTATCGTTGTTTAAAGTGTCGTTCCGTTCACCGTCCGTCAGCGGACGGCCAAATTTGCTGCCACTAGCAGACGAAACGGAACGAGAAGAAGCCACTAAGCGAGCGTCTATTCACCCAGATTATCTTCATTTCCGCTAGATGGCGCGATGTTGTGTCGTACTCGTAAGGAACAAAACGGACAACGAACCAAGCCAAAACTACCAGCAACCAGTTTCCTCCGTCGTGGTGCTGAACAAACTCTTGTCATCTCGTTGTCGTTGTCAATATAAGGGTAAAAATTTATTGACGGTTTTTATGGTGAACATCGAAACGACTTGTATACACACATAAAAACCGGAGTACGAGAACTCATACTGTCCGGGGGTGAAAAAAGGGACCCATCTCTGATCTCCCTCATCTAAAAGCTCCTTCTACCAATAGTCGTTGGTCCAGCTGCTCAGCTCCAGCCTTGCTCCGATTGGTCTCGGGACGTCTCGGGACGTTTCTGGTCGGCAGGAACGGGGCGACAACCGAAAACGCGTGACACCCCGAACAAGCACACGCAATCGAAACAAAGTGGAGACAAAAGTTCCACCCTATGGCGAGATATCAAACGCTCATAAATTCTTTCGTTTTATAGATCCCAACACCATTCACCGCGTCGCTGTAATAGCACTCTCCACTGATTTTGTCGTCCCTTCACGGTTCCAGACTCTCTCCACACTCCTTTGGAGTGTTTGTTTGTTGTTTTTCCTCTTCAGATGAAGTCCGCCGTGGGTTTCGTTTGGCGTGTTTGGGGGTTTAGATTTTCTCAATGAATCGGAGTCTCACCGTAAAACTCGCCACCAATTTGATCGGTTTGTTCGAGGGTTTTGGACGAGGAAATTTATGCAAGCTCTTTTAAAATCGATCGCAAATGGATTTTCGATTGTAGGATAATAAGATTTTTACGGGGCCATTTTGTGGAATAGTGTTGTTTCGGTCACCGTGGTCGTTGCCGTCGTTTACGAGTTTTTTACGATCCACCTGTGTTGACGTGACGCGATCGTGACGATCTTGATGGCTATTTGCTTGAGTATCTCGTTGAGGTTAAAAAAGGAAAAAGCTCGCTTCTTTAACGTAAACCAACGCAGAATGTAATGTACTTCAACTTTGTCATCGACAAAAAGCGTATAAAGAATTTATCAATCATCGTCTACATAATCGGTTCGAATAATAAGGTAACAGTGCAGATGATGAGGGAAGAAGGAAGGCTCTATTGCATAAAATATGTTTATTAACTATCAAAGTACAGTGCAGCTTGGTTGTGTAGAAATAATTGCATCGTCTACACGATACACGAGAAGGAATCACGTACGATACCTCGCATATATAGAGGACAGTTGCCATACACGCAACAGTCGAACCCACAAGCCAATCGTTCCTTGTTGCATGCTGTCGTGAGTATGGCAGGAAACCATAACCCTCTCTCGCGGAAGAGTCTTGGAAGACGATGGCTGGCTGCGAAGATGCACGAGTAAGATGTATTGCAAAAGAGCGCAAATTGTCAACTGTAGTCTACAAATGGTTTTACTGATCCTCTGCGTTACGTTGGGAAGGCGGTTCGATTGCCTCGAACTGGTGCAGAGAATGCAAAAATGTTGTTTAAGAAAAGTCATTTCAAATTATTGCTTAAGGCCAATTTGTACAAAACTCTTTTCTTTTTATATCCTTCGGCTTTACATCTCTCATCGCTTTTGAATTTCTAGTCCAAAACATTTCCACGATTCAATGTACTTCAGAAAGCACCAAGACTATCCCTCTACTCATGGCATTTACATAAACCTGGGGTATCACATACAAGCACACACACGCGCGCCCAACGACAAAATGTAACATTAAAAAGTTTTCCACTCCCTACGGACCTGTTCCGAGACAAGATGCAAGAGCCCATTCGGCGTGTTACTGCACCCGGGTCTGCACACGGTACAAATTTGTTAATGTGAGCGGGTTATGTTGTGCTGCTGATTGAACCACATTTTGCGTTTTCCGCTTGGGTGCGTTTTGTCGTTTGGTTTGTGCAATCGCCGTTTCGTAGAGCTTGTGGCCAAGCATGCAGAGCTACACGGCAAAGAAACACGGGAGGACAAGACCGAGCGCGACTTCAATTATAATTCGACTGTCCAATAAATTAGCCATTTGCCATCCCGAGCAGCCGTGGTCCGAGTGCGAGTGTCGGCTTGGTCATGGTTAGTTCGGACGGACACCTGTGAAATTAACTTGTCCTCCGTGCTGCTACAAAGCCGACCGGTTGGAAGATATTTAGATGTACTTGGAACGGTCATAACTTTCATTCAGTGTCATTTCGTCCCGTCCATCCCGCTCCCTTTCTTTCGCAAAGGAGAGGATCTTCTTCGAATCGTGGAAAAAGGCAATCTCGACCCTTGGCGCATAATCGCTCTTATTGAAATAATTGACATTTTTATTGAACTGTCGGCTAATTGATGTCTCCTTTCGCGTCGTATGGGCGCGTATCTCGATCGGTAATACCCCGGGACGCAGTACTGACGCGTTGTTGCGCATTGCGACTTGCGAAGTAATTGATTACTTACGCTGTACGGAGAAGATAAATTATGCTGATCGCGAGTACGGCGATTTGCGCACAAACGCAAATAGCCGCTGGTGCGAGATGTCTTGCTAGCTGCAGGCAATACGTTAGATGGCTCAAAAAAGCAATTTCCATATATCTTACGCTTTCCCTTTCTTCTTCGCCCCCTCCCGCAGCACAATCGGATGAAAAAACATCAATGGAGTGACCTCGCCCGGGAAGAGGCAACAGTTGGTGATGATTTGTCGCTATGGAGTGGCGTCGCAGAAGAGCAGGAAATCTAATCCTCCTCCGAACACGTGTTTTAGATACGATTTTAAATAACTTATTCCATCGATCGATCGCTCATCGATCTAAAGGCTATGCGGGGTGCGCGCAGGCTTTGTCTGGCAGAAGGCGATAAGCCATCGCAGATCGTGCCATCCTCGAGCAGGGTGCCCGGTTTCCGATGGCTAAGGCTGGTGCCTGAATGTTTTGTTGTGTTCGGTGCCCGATGTCGTTACTCCTGTTTTGGAGTCAGATTTCTTGCGCTAGATAGTTGTTCTTCCGGCCGCTGGAGCGCTCCATTTGACCAGCACTACACCAAAAACGGGCAAAACTGTCACTGGAAGGAGAGCTCTAGCTCTGCGCGTCGCGATCGGCGCGAGATTATAATTTATGCTCACCCAGTCACAATAAAACGCTGAAACTAATCTTTATGAATGGGAATGAATGGAATGGCCTTTTGAAACCGGGCCGTGTAGCTTACAGGACCGAGGAAAAAAACGCTACACCGGGATGGGACACTGGATTCGGGACTCTATTCAAAAACCGATTCGTAACGATCGTTAATGAATCGTTGAATAATAAAGTGGGATGTTGGTTATTTCTGGGGCTTGCAGGTTGCTTCTCGCTTCTTGTTTTGGAAATATTTAAAGAAGACGGGCTGATAGAAACTTGACAAGCAGCTCTTTCGCAGAATAAAAGCTCAAAATTCTAACGGAAGCGCAAGGTACATCGCAGCAACATTCTTCACCATCACCTTTAGCTAACATTCAAAACTCAGTAGCCTACAATTCTAATTATTCTCTTTTAACTTCATCTTGCTTTTTTATCATTCTTGCTAAATTCAACCAAAATATGATTTGATTCGAAATGAATTTTAAATTATATCCGTTTCCACGAATAAAAAGGGCGGCTCAGAACCAGAAGTTCTGCGAACTGTCTTGAAACCATTGCGCATCGCAGCGATTGAGCGAAGATAGAAACAAAGAAGAGTTGGTTCCCCGCTCGACACAGACAGTGACATCCTCTCTCGATCGTAGAGCGAACCGTTTTAATTTACCACCAGCATCATAACGATAACAATCGAGCAAATTATTGTTACTGTTATTGGTTGCGTCCATTCGGTGGGCTGGTGGTATTTACGATACACCCTGACACCGTGCCGCAAATCTGGTAAAGGTCAAACAATGCAATCTCTGAGCATCGGTAGGATTCCTGAAGAAGGCCTCTGATACCCACGATTATACACGCTTTATCCCCGTACAGTAGAAACACGTCATATCTAATGGTTTTGCTAGGGGGAAAGAATGGTATGGTTATAAATTTTGTTCGAAGTAACTCATAACCACGAAAGCGATAACATTGTAGCACGGAGAAAAGTTTGATGATTAGAGTTGCAGGTCTAGGAACAGACGTAGACGCCGGCCTGCTGTCAACTTCAGGCCCATCGATACGTGTACAGACTGATGTCGTAGTTTGCAGACGTCATTCGGTGGCGACGATTCCATCCCTCTCTTGAACACATTTTTTGCAACCAATGACGTTTCGGGGGAAAACCCCCAAACAAAAAAGGAGATCCTCTCACCAGCAGATATCGGACGTCGAACGGATGGCGTACAGTTGCAACTGTTGCGTGAGAAATAAAACCATTGCACTGGTAGAATGGGCAACCCCTGCACCTGGGTTACTCTACGCCAGCCGTCACCCTTCTGCGAGTACGATCCCTGTAATTTACTTCCGCAACCGGAACTCTGCAGCTGAACGAGTAGGCGTTGCCTTCTCCACAGAGCATCGCTTCCGCGAAGGGTGAGCGGCTACCATGAAAAGAAGGGAAAGACGTGTGGTCCTATCAGCGCCAAACACGGGAATTAATCATGTTTTGTTTGTTTGTCTCTGCCGGGCTGGAAACGAGGGCATTGCAATTTTCCCTTTGCGGCCTGCTTGCATGGTGTATCAAGTTGATCCGGAAAATCTGCTTTCTTCCAGCCTCTTTCAGCGGAATTGTAGGAGGGTGTTCGAGGGAAAAGCGTTACATTGAAATAAATATAATAACCATGCTCGTCAATCGCGGACGACGTTCGTCGTTGTCGTCAGTGTGTCCTCGGCCCATTGACGTCTTTGCACCCCCTCTGGCCGCTTCTCCAACTCTCCACTGACGTCTTTCTAAGGCCTCTACCACACTCGGTTTGGCGGCTCTTCTGAAAGCAACTTTTCATTTTGATGATATCGATTTATCCTTTTCAAGATAGGCGTCCAAACACACCGGCAGCACAATGCCGGACGAAGGAGATGCGGCGACAGCACAACACAATCACCCGGCACAATAAGGAACGGTGTAATGCTAATGGATTTTCCCGGGCACGGATCCCGACGTCCCTGTCCGAGCAAGCCTGCAATTGACAGGTTTTCCTATAGGCATTCAGGGGCCACCGGCGTTACGCAACATTGTGCACGGCTCGATGAGCTTCGGACCGCGATGCTGATGCTGCGTGTTATCGCACGAGGAACAGTGTGTATCATACAGTGTTCCGGGTAGGGATTTGTTTGAGCGTGCACACCTTCGAGACGGTGCCGGTGCCGGAGCAAGACACGGGACCGCGAGGCATGTGACAGGCTTTTAAACCGCCCTCCACGGGCACGTATCGACGAACCTGCATCGTATCGATCACTGTCACTCATGTCGTAAACCGCACTAGCGCACTAGAAGCTCACGCTGGCGCTAAAGTAAACGTTCAATTAGAAGGTGCAAAACGGTTCGTCAGCTTGCTCAAGAAACAAAAACATTGTACGAGGGCACTAGCAGCATTTCCGAAAGACACTAACAACAACAAGTGTCTGACCCGAAACAGGGTGTTTATGTTCCCGGACGATCCTTCTGTACGGCTGACCCGCGGGAAGATACGATCAGGGATGGCGTCGACAGGCAACACACGCCATACGACGCCGAAGGACAGGGAGCACCGCTGGAAGGCAACCACAGAAGGAAAGAAGCGAAGAGCAGTTGTGTGATGTAAAAATAACTACATCAGTATTGTCTTTCTGTTTTGCTTGCTGATGTGTTTCGTTTGATGATCAAATTTCTTTCTCCGTGCGTTTTGGAAGAAGAGATCCAGAATGTTGCATCGTTGGAGAAGCGTTTCGGAGCTGCTGATCGCACCAGAACGTAGATTGGACGAGATTAATTGAGCTGTCGTTGGATAGGACATTCCAAAACAACTAACTTTAGGCTTTTGAACGAATGATCATAAAAGCGTAATTTTGTAGTCACGGTGCTCTAGAAATATCTTTGGATCGATCTAAGATGTCCAGCGAACCGATCTCAGCACCAAGCTGTACGGACACGAAAAGACCTTGGATGGTATCAGAAGCAAAACTATCGTGATGGAACTTAATTACTCATTTGCTTGCCAACCGTTTGAAACTACTAACCGGGCTCGGCAGTTGCATATCTAGTTCTGCGCACGCCAAACCTACCCTGCAGCATGGTGATATGAATCATTCCCAGGCCATTAACATAAGAGTGCTCCGACACTATTTGCTCGAAAATTATCGATCAAGCTCATGTCGGTGGGTAGTTTAGCAATTAAAAAAGTCACCCCTGTGCCGGCACCTGCTTACCATCGATCATCCGCAGCCGCCGTGGTGGTGTCGGCCGCGTGGAAAGGATGTTGGGCCGCTTCTCGCTAGCTGCGCCACAACTGCGAGCCTAGGACCGGCCTAATGATGACATCCGATCAATGTCAGACAAGATGTTTTACGACAGATCTCTATCGGAAGGCAATAAATTTAAATCAGCTTAGCCCCGACCACCGTCCCCTCCCAAACCGTGGGGACGTGTGGAAGAGGAAAGTGGTTTCAGGTGGCTCGATATCCTTTCATTTACATTTCATTTCAGGTTGCGACGCGGAGCCCAACTTTTATCAGCAAAGGAAAGGGAGAGAGGCCCGGTGAGTGACAAACAGATTATTGCGCATTTGAATAATGTGTCACACTTCTTTCTCTCGCTCTTTCGTTCAGTCTCAATCAATCCCGGTTGCTCGGTGGACGTATCGAGATGTAATCTCGGGAACTCGGAAGGGTTCGGTCCAGTAGTCAACTGAACCGGGACGAGTGTATAAAACGCCACCGGATAGTTTGGAGCTGAAGAAGCCAAGAAGCTGGAAAGCGAAATAAAAGACAAACGCTGGAAGGCAGGAAGCCGGAACACGTCTGTCTGTGCTACCTTGACCGAGGAATCTTTGAAGAGTGATTGATCGATTGCTTCTGTTCTGTGCTTTTGTTGTGGAGCAACTAATCATCACCTGGAATTAGATGGTCAAGTCAATTTTTGGTCTATAATAATAAAGTATTTATTAATATGAACTTTTATACAAGTTTAAATTTAAAGCTGGTGGTCCTCAAAATGGTAACAATGTCCACCTTTAAGGTGTCCGTGAGGAATTCGGAGGATCGTGTGAGGTATTGTGTCTCTATTGCTGTCAATTTACGCCCATTGATGTTGCTCTGTGCTGCTGCAAAGCGTTGAATAAAACATGCCGTAGTGTTTAAACACGTGCTTTGGAGATTCTTTTCATACACCACAATCTTAAACTAAATTCCACACGAAGGTATAGAAAGCTAAGGTCAACAGGATGACGTCGTCGAGCTGTGGTTGGGTGCCTTCAATCATTATTATTTTCATCGCGTATCAATATCGATCAAAAGCATTTGGAAAGAGAGCATTTGGCGACGTGTTTGTGCTTCATTTTTACTTTTTTGTGGAATGGCAGACAGACAGCTGGTGGGGAGAAAGAGAGAAGAGAGTTCGATTTTTCTCGGTTTATGACGAACGAAGGTTCAGACCGGTGGGTGGGTGGTCGGTGGGTGTCCTGAATCAATAATCAAACCCCAATCGAACGTTTGACGAGGAACGGACGAGCAGGCAGCCAGTGAGAGGGTTTTACAAATTTAATTAAAAGCTCCTTCACCGCTTGGTCCCATCGCCCTCTCCGAGTTCGAACCAATTTAGATCAATTTCTTGAGAAACCATGACCGTTCCCTGATTTGACTATCGTTAGCAAATCGATCGAATTTAGCTTGCAACACCTCGGGGATCCTGATGCTGCCTGTTGCGCGCTGGTGACTGCCAGTCCTTTAATCAACGAGCCGTGATCGGGTCGTGAATTCAATTAAGACATTTATGGTTACTAATTAACTTGGGCAGATTCGCTCCTTTTGTAAATGAGCACCCCATTCCTCCTCGACCTGCAAACTGTGTGTAATCACTAGTTTCTGATAAGGTGTGAGAAAAAGGCCGCCATTTTCCAGAGCGCGGAAACTCGAAAGGGAAAAACTCGTTTTTTCCCCGTTTCCAAAACCAAAAGCGCGCCTTCGTCCATCTGACGTCTGACAGTCTACCGTGACCGATGGTGAGTTTTCCTGCCGATCGCTTACCAACTCACATTCCTCGCATCCGATGTGCGTTAATGCTCAAGGGATAATTAATTACCACCGATATTGGGTGTGTATCGCGGTGGGACGGGAAAAGGGAACGTGTTGTGGGAAGATTAAACGAACTACAAAAGGCCACCGGCCGTGTCTTTTCTTCTGCCCCATCGGCACTGTCGCGGACGACATTCTTCAGCAGAAAAAGCAAACTTTTCATTCCATCCCAAGATCCAGTAGTGTCTTGACCACCGTTGTTTGCCGCCAAATGCCGCCAAAGACGCAAAAGGGTGATCCGTGGGGTGATCGGTTGCCATCGAAGCTTTGCCCCGTTTTGTGCGACCCGATCTTGACGTAATTAATTAGAGACTCACGATTCATGGTGTGAGGGAAGGGAGCAGAAAGGAAACCGGCATGATGCAGGAGAAGGTGGCTTTCGGATTGCAGAACTATAAACTGACACACGGACCTCCCCGTCACCGTTGGGCCTAGAAGTCGGCTCGATCGGCTTGGACTGACGGGGCAATACGTGCAATAAATAATTCATTCCACGCCAATCTGGTCGACGTTGGGACGGTTGTTTCTTGCCTTGTGGAGGGCTCGAGGTGAAAGAGTGGTGGCTTGGTAAGGAAAGGTATTTTTATTTTGCACAATAAATTATTTTTCATCACATCCAATGACTTCCAGCTAGAAATCTTCCAACGGAGGAGAATGAAGCTCTTTTTTAGCTACCTCACGATCGATTGATCGATTTTGCGACACAAGACGGTTGGGTTGGAGTTGAATGCTCGTTAGATCTTTCAGTTTGGCAGCAATGCGGTAGGTTTAATTGTGATGTTTTTCACGGAGGGAATGCATGGGGAATGCCCCAATAGCATGATTAATGTCCACCCGAAAGATACTGTCTAAGGTTTTCGGTCGGGTGAACTAGTTTATTTGTACTTGTTAAGCTGAAAAAATGTTCCCATCCCAAAACCCATCTCAAATGATACGCTGTAAGGTATGCAAACGTTCGCTTAATTTACTCCCAATAATTCCACTAGAACTAAGTAAAACAATACACCAAGATGCCAACGCCCCCGGATAAGCTAGAGCGATGGTAAATAAATTCATTAAGTTCCCTGTGGGATGAGCGAGCAATTTCTACTTGTTTTGAAAATCAGGACCAAGCTCACCAAACAAGGGTAAAAAGGTCGATGAGTCAGAGAGAAAAATCGGTGCAAAAGTTTTTCCTCCCACCGAGGGGCGTTTGTAATTTCAGTACCCTTCGGATGCATCGGAACAGAAAGGAACACCCCTTGGAACGTATGCTACTCACTTTGCACTGATTCAATTTTCCTCCGCTTTCCCTGACTCTTTGGGGAAGTTGTAAGGGTGGTCGGCGTAAGTGATAAACTTTTCCGATAAATGTAGTGTCACAACACGACTTTGATGCTGCTTTCGTGCAACTATGTTGATAGTCACGCAAGCAGTACATGTAACGGTACGGTAAGAGTTGTATTCCATTTCACTGACTGAAAGAATGATTTCGTAAAATGTTGTGCTGTAGCAAAAAACGAGGTTACAATATTTTCTGTTTTCCTGATTTTATTGCATTATCCCTTAATGTTGTTTCCCACACGTTCTGCTCACCCGGACCGAGGCCAACAAACTACCCCCGAGGGAAGCTTGTTACCCCTCATTGAATTAGGAGGTTAACCACTTCCCCTTTTCTGCGGTCTACAATCAACGTGCCGCCGTGGCAACGGTTGATGGTGAGATTCCTATAAGATACGCAAGTAAGCCTGACATCGTCTTCGTGCTCATAATTAAATGAGATGATCATAATAAAACGATAATGATCCTTGGAGGGTAGTGTGATACTTTCTCAGGAGAAAAGCATCGTTCAGCTACTGCCGGTCTGTTTGTATTGCGCTCGCCGATGCAAGTGTGGTGATGAGCGGCAATGATCTATTTACGTTGGGAAATCCTTCAACCACGACCCTTTCTGGTGCTTTGGCTGGCTTGCGGTTAACCCCTCCAGCACGTTGACGTTGATAGCATTGATTTATTCCCAATTTCCAACAACAGTGCGTACGTGGTGAATGCTTAACACGTGTTTTAGGTCTGGCGGCTTAATGTCGTCGTCGACGGCGCTGCCACCACAGCATAGGTTCGGTGTGTTTTATTTGTGCCTTTTTTATTACGACTTCCAGCATCAGCCGGCGCCTCCCCTTTCAGCGTTGTTTAAATTTTTTAATTAAATTATTCGTTTTTCCTTTTTAATAAAGCCCGTGCCCGTGAATTTGACAATGATTTATTGGAAATCCGTCGCGCGTCGCGCTGGTCCGCTCGCGGTTCACGACGCACCGTACCGGAGACATTCCCTTGGGAGGTACTGATTTTCTCGTGTCGCTTTCGTCTGCCCACCTTCATCGCGACCACAGCGAACGTTAATGCCCTTTCTGTAGCTTTCATGCTCAAAGTTCATCGGATCAGGTGAACCTCTAGATCGTCTATGTGCGATAGCAGCGAGGCTAGAATTCAATAAAAAGGGAATGTAATTATTCTTCCCTCCAAAACGAAAGGGTAAACAAAGTATCAAAATTCATGCACTCATTCCGCCGGCTACAAAACCTCGTTGAAAGATCAATCTACACCACGCGGACCCCAGCGAACGCAGCAAATGTGTTAAACCTGGTCCGAATCCGGTGCGATTGGGCGCACGGTATTAGTCCTGTTCCACGGGCTCGGGGGGTTTATTTTTTATTATTCTGCAAAGAACACACCCTAAACTGGGCCGGTGATTGATGATGCACGGAAATTGTCGTCGTTCGGTCGTTCGGCGTCGAAAGGGAGAACAAGCGAGTTTTCTCCCTGAGCTATAAAGTCTGAATTTGAAATTTGATTTTAAACGATATGTAAACTCGCTGCTGATGGATTCGAATAGGCGTCAATGAGATTGCGCTATAATCTTACAGTTTATTGAAACAATCTCTCTCTCTCTCTCTCTCTCTCTCTCTCTCTCTCTCTCTCTCTCTGTCTCGCTCTTCCTCTATAATATATCTGCAAGTACAACAAATTTGTTAACCGACAAAGAAGCGTCGTATTAATGGGTTCTATTCTTTGCGTGATTTGTTTCTTTGTGTGGCGCATTCCGTTTCGATTTCATTCCTTCTCCAGCTTGATCAACATTTTGTTTTCGCATTAGCCTTGGAGCAGTTGGAGCCCCATTTTGACGCCCTCCATTCCTCAGAGAAGATTCAAGACATAGAGAGAGAGAGAAAAAGATGAAAAACAACGCAACACAGACCCAACAACCATTGTTCAATTATCGATCCATTAGTAGGCGTTGAAACAGAACGAATTACCTGTGTTATTAATTTTATGGATGTTTTCCTACCAGCCGGGCCAATGTGAGCCCAAAAGGTGGTCATTATGTTATCTCATCTTTTCCCCTTCATTTCTGCAGCTTAGAATGGCTATTGGTGATGGTTATGATGACGATGATGATGATGACGATGCTGCTGACCCGCCTGGCAGAATGGCGGCCATTTTCCTTTGATCGGTCAAACGCGGATCGCTGCCGGAAGGGGAAAGACGCTACCCTGTCTGCCATGACTAGGCACGGATCGTTGGTGGTTGCCTCGTCGCCAGAAGGTCTCTCCTGGAGGTTACACCGTCCCACCGTCCCACGACCCGGGGCGAGAGAAAGAGACCACAGAAAGTTCGGAGAACCCCGTGGACTGCGCAGATTCCCGTACAGACACCCTCTGGCGATGGCGATCTGAGCTGCTGAGCTGGCTCTTCCGGGCGATGGCATCCCACTTACCGAAGAAGTTGCTTTCCCTCCCCCCCCCCCTCTTCTCCACCCCTTTACCCTGCTTGCCTGGAGAGTTTGGGAAACATAAAGCAGACATGCTGTCTACGGTTAGCGTGTTCGGCTGGCGAACCGCTCGCGCACAGCCAGATGCAAAGCGGGGCAGCTCGGGAACGGTGTATCCAACATAATAATATTTATGCTGCGTCTTCCTCGCGCTTCTCCGGCGTACATAAGTGTGTGTGTGTGTGTGTGGGAATCTGGAGCACCACCGTTGTGCTGGAAGCACGCGACATACTGTTGCGATCGAGAAGAAGGATGTGCTCTTGTTAGCGCAACGCGTGCGCCTCGGCGTGCTGCTCCAAACTCCAAAACGCTCCGATTGTTGCAAGTGACTTTCCAGCATTGGACCACATCCACCTACTTACCGATGCTGCGGATAAAACAAACATAAATAAACAAAAATAAATGAATAAAATGAATTATGTGCTTGAATAGTTCCTACCGAGCGCTGGAAGCTTGGGGGATGCCCACCGGTTGGGAGTTGAGAAGATTTGTTGGTTTGTTTTTTTGATGCGTTAACCTGACGATTGAGAACTAATTGCTTTAGACTTCCTGTCGCTCTCACTATTCGGGTCTACTAGTACGCCAGCCCCACAACGAAGCGAGTGGGGTACTTGTGTGCCAGTTTTATGCAGCTTCTATGCTCGCCTTCGAGAAGAGGCAGGAAATCGGAAACCGAATGATAGATTTATGATCTCACACTTGACGAGCGTTTCTCCGCGCGTATGCGAGTGTGTGAGTACGGTCGATTGGACAGGTTTGTTGTGAAACCTGGCGTGCACATCCTTTCCCACCCCTCTGCTACCTCCGTGGGAAGAGGGGTTCAACACAATCAGTGCCTGCATAAAGTTTGATTTAGCAGATCCCTCCCGTCCTCTTGCAGCGGAGCCCATAAACGGAACCATATCAGATAAAAAAGTAGCTCTTGTGTGCTTGACTAGATCCCGTCATGGCTGTTTCCCCGCTCCGTGACGATCTCAGGATCGTGGCAAGGCCCCACCGAAAAAGGAGTCGAGCTGATTGATTTACGACCGGAGGGGTCATTCGATTTTATTTGAAGCCTAGCCATCGATGGACTATTATTGCTCGATTCACTTCAAATGTCAATACACTACCCCGCTGCCCGAAGGGGTCTTTTCCTCCCTGCATCTTATCTTCCCCCCCCCCCTTCCTGTGATCGAGATGGCGATAGAACCAGCCAGTGATACTTTGTTCGTTTGACAGATTGTTTAGATAATAGCGCCAACGGTTTCGGTGTCGATTTTTGTGGCCGGATCGATCGATCGTGTTGATATTGGTTCGACACCGGACCGGACGGTTGTTTGTTTTATTGATATTAAAATTAGTTTGTTTTCAAAACTCGTCACCCTCGATACGGCACGGTGCAGCGCTTTCCATCATCGGGCTGATCGGGTGTTCCGTGTTTATTTGGATGTTTTGTATCGCACTTTCCAATCAGAAAACTATCTCTCCCTGCAACGATTTTCCATCCTGGCTCCTGCCTGTCTGCATGTTGTCTCTCGCCGATCGAAAGGAAAGCGCAGCCGGCATGCTGCTGCCGTGATCGTATCCGAGTGTCGGTGGGGTTTGTTGCTCGAGAAGCGATTTTTTGGTTTTAAGAGAGCTACATTCCTCACACTGCAAGCGAAGGAGGAATTTGCTTTGTGTGAGGGCCTTTTTTCGAGGGTGCTCAAATACATCATCCCAAAGGTGAATAATTAATAATGTTGCTTTATGCTCTTTGTTAGTCTGTTTGGGTATAGTTTCCCATTTTCTTTGCGTGAATTGGCCAGACAGGCACTCTGCTCGCTGACCAGTCCAGCTGGTTTGTGTGGTTGACCATTTGTCAAAATGCCCTGTTGGAAAACAATTCCACCGTTTGCAGCCTGACGGCAAGAGCACGGAACAATAGACGAGCAGGAGATATTTGCTTCGGTTTTCAAACACTTCTTCATGGTCATTGTTTTTTTTATTATTGAAAAGCGTTTGATCTAATGATTTTCTTAGAGTGAAAAGAATGGTACTTTTTTATAAATTCACGCCGTATTTAATAGACTTCAGATGGAATGTGCTGCTTTGCAGCTCGGCTCAACCCTCAACGAACCCCTGAAGCTGATGTTTAATCAGGTGAGATATCCAGTCGGCCACCCCTGACTGGCTTTGCATACCGAGTCAAAGAAAACACGCCATAGAACCAACGATTTCGAATAATCCGATTAGCCGGATCGGCAAACAGATCAAAAAGGACGAAAGGACAAAGCGTGAACTGGCAGGGAAGAAGGGACTGAAATCAGTTACAAAAACAACCAATAAACTAGGATCAGCGCATCAATAGCAGTTCTGCAGAGAACGCATTTTCGCAAACTAATCTGCTTTTTGGGCGTGCGTTTTACCGAAGGGCGAACGTTGGAAAAACAAATTAATTGAGATTATGCGTCCCTTAGGTCGCGGACACTTTTAATTGACTTTTGTGCAGTGGCGTGGAATGGGCAAAGAATGGACCAAAATATTTGTTCTTCTGCTTACCGTGAGGATGACTTTTGCGGATCATTCGTTCCCTGTTTGTTCCTGGAAAGTACATTACATTGAATGCTCGGTTTAAAGTAGCTTCTTCCAAGGCAAAGAAAGCGACAAACAAAAAAACGCCTTCTCACCTAAACCTTTAGCCAAAAGTGAGGGAACAAGTACACAGCTACATTGTTTCCGGCACCGATATCCGCTGCGTATCCTTGCTGCGGGCCGTGGGATGCTTCACAGCAAGCAAACTGCTCCAAACTCTCCACACATTATTCATCCCGCAAACGATTTAGTTTTGGCAAAACGGACGTGATAGTATCGCGAATGTAGTCCGTGTGAGACTACACAGACGCTGTGCGAAAGCCATATTTCCTCCCTATCGTTTGAACTGAGCTGCTGAGTCAATAAAACACAGAGAAATGCCCCACGATAGTACATCTTCTCAAGTGATGGAAACCATTGGAAGCCGGGAGGAGTTTGACGCTTTTTTCACTCCCTCCTGCGTGTGTGTGCCATTTCCTCCGAAATCGTTTTTTTTTTTTGCATCAACTTTGGCAAGGAAGCACGCCTAGCGAAAGATGCTTTCGCGCTTCCTGCCTGCTGTCGACGACGAAGACACCAACGTAAGGGGCGTCCACGTCTCGGAAGCAAACGGTAACCAACCGGTTGGATGGGAAGCGAAGCGATTGCCAAATTTATGTATCCTCACACCCGATTCCGATGCATATTGGGACGTTACGAAAGAAGAGTTACGATGTGATCTCCATTTTTATGGAACGCCGCGAGCGACGCAACAAAAAGGTTCCACTTGTGAGAAGATGCTTGTACAGTCTGCTGCTGCTGCTGTTGCCGTTTTTCCCTTTTCGCCTCGTAAATAGCTATTCGGGAAAGCATTTTCACACGAAACTACTGCCACTTACCACCGTCGAGATTGATGGTTGTTTATGGTTTTAGTGGAAAATGTGAAGATTCCCGTTTTGCTGAGGGACCATTCCTAAGCAGAACGCGCGTTTCGGCACGGTGTGTAAGGTGTCGTGTCCTTTCCGTGTCCTTTTCAAAGCGGTGATCGAACTTTGAATTCACAAGGACGATCAAATGGACACGTCGGAGTCCAGCGTCAACATCATTTATCCTTCAGACCTTTGTGCGTGACTCCAGCTCACGATCATCAATCAAGGGACGGGAAGGATCTTTCTTCTCGACCGTCTCCTGCGATCAAGTGTGCTTGCCCGTCAGTCAGACGTTAATAGACGTTTAATGATTGCCCTACGACGATGGCTCTAGTTGAAATGAATTGATTGGGAGAGGTCTGTTGCACTCGAATTCGTTACAAAAGGTGTCTTTTGAGAAGCTCGGTGGCATCAGTGATCGGCTTGATGATGAGCATCATGATACAGATCGCTTCTCCAAAAATCCCAATCCAAGTGACGCAACCTTAACGATTCGATGAGAACCGTCAGCAGTTGCTAAAGGAAGCGATAAAACGTTGCGGTTTTGTGTCTGTATGGCTCACGTTCAATAAATCACGCATCATTAAACTCCAATTCAAACAACGGCGACCGTTCGGATGGGAAAAAAACACAACGAAGCTAGGACATTGCTGCGGCGCACTTTCTCGACCAACCATCAGCCAAAAAACAGAGGGAACACTGGGTGTCCCTATCCGCGTTTTCCTGTTCCCTCCCTACGCCTCCTTTAACCCCGGAAACAGGAAACGATTCATAACTGGTGGATTCGCCCGTTATGAATCATAAAGTAGCATCCTTGTGTTCGCCCGCGCACGCACCGAGGCTTCCTGTCCCTTACCCGAGATGCTCGCTCCCTCTCATTGTCGCGGCACACACAACCACTGTCCCCTTCCGGGCCGCGGGCTCACTTGCCACGTTGTAGCATTGCTTTATGATGATGATTGCACTGCCAGTGATGATGATATTTATGAGTTTCTGTGAACGGTAAGACACTGAGCGCACAGACAACAAACCGCTCGAACACATCCTTTTTGTGGCACGTGTCCACAGGACGCTGGTGCTAACACTATAACGAGGCAAAAGTGTGCCACCTTTGCCTGCAGAAATGTAATCCTTGGTTGCTTACATTTATTAAAATATTTATTTATCACACACATCCTTGATCCTGGATCGACTACTGGCCGCTAGGTCGGTGGCACGTGTGGTTATTGATTTGATGTTTCTCTAACAAGATAATACATTAAACTGTCACTCTTTTTCATTTTTGAATCAAACTTAAATTTTTATTTGATAGTTCCGCAATTAGCAAAACCGAATTAAAAGTGTATCCACAAACTCTATCCCGTTGCGATAAACTGAATGCAATTTCAATTACCATTACCACGGCTACACAAAGGTTCAATGCACCGAACCACCCGTCGACGGAAATGTATTAAAAATCATGTTTTTGATTTTTGAATAAATGACAGCGAGCTTTTTGTGCGTTCATAAAAATAGCAAAAAATGTAACCTGAACCCCACCCCCCCCCCCTCCCATCCCTCTCACTCACACACAATAGGGTCACAGTTATGGAGAAAATAGGTCCGAAATAAAATAATCACAATCACGCTCCATCCGTCCCGTCCACCCGTCCTTTGGTCCTGCCCCTGGAAGATGGAAACATCACGCACTACATGCGACCGATCCGCTGGAAAATGTGTTTGATATAATTCAATTTGCTCCACTGGCCGATTGTTGTGCTCTTCGATACCTACCTACACATCCTTCCAATTTTGTCCTTTTTTGCGTTCTCTTCCTTTTTGGTTGGACGGGTATTATTTGTCCATTTACATGCCACCCGAAAAGGCAAATGGGGCTTGCCGAGGCCTGCCGATGACTGTTGTCGTAATTAAATATTTTAAAACGTGTTGTTATCAGTTCGACATGCAGTTTCGCATTGTTTTCCTCGGCCCGGTTGGAAGGCTGGGGGTGGGCTTTTTATTTTGTGTTCCATTTTTCCGCACGGGGTAATTGTTCTCTTTTTGATAAGCTTTTTTTATCATTTTTAATGGATGTATTTTATTTTTCTCTCGACATGGGTAAATGTGGGAAAGGGGGGAAATAATGGCGGGATCGGATCATCGACCGTTTGTCCCGTGACCTGTGGATGGCACCCACCCTCTACCACATCCCGCGCGCGGGATGAAGTCGATAAAAATGCATTTTATTGCCATTTAAACGGTGAGTGATGCATTTTTTGTGCTGCGAGACAAGTGCACCGATTTTACCCTGGCTTCCGGCTGGTTTCCTCCTCCCGGCCAACCGTTGAGCTGCATCTGCATTGTGCGTTCGGGGCCGGGTTGAGGGATGCTCGCCCAGCGGGACGGTTCTTGCAACTCGTCAGCTCGATAACGACCGTCGTCTCGATTGCGAACGGGTCAAAGCGGTGGTAGCAAAATATGGTAGAATAATTCAATTATGATGAGCCACCAGGGACCGTGCGCAAGATTGTTGACACTGTTGGACGTTTCAAAGGGGCCAAGATACGGGCTACCGATACTCTAATCGTGCTGTGAAATTAGTCAGAGCACAAAACGATACATAAAGCCCGTTACCGAGCAGCTCTCGCATACCTGTCCGACACTCTCGGTTCGCGCTTCAGATGAACGGACGGACGGACGGGTTGGTATTTGATATAAATTATGATCCCTCAAATCGGGTGAGCTCCTCAATCATGCCTAGGGCCCTTCGATCATCCACAAATGGCGTAAATGCCGGTAAAGAAATCAAGTGCCGGACCAGGCTAATTTTCCTGGAAGGCTTCACAAATTTATCTCACTTCGCTGCGGCTAACCAAATACTTTACCCCCAGAAAGAAGCACAACAGATATGATAATAAAATTAAATCGATCTTTCCCTGCTTCTCTCTCGCTTCACTTCGTTCCTTTGGATTGTAAAACCTCCACAATGTGCGGGCGTCGGTGAGGTGATAGCGAGGCAGATTAGAATCAGATTGCTTCAGATAAGTGACGGGCGGGATAAGGCGGCAACAGCGAAGCAGAGGGGTTCGGATCTAGACCGGTCGGAATGTTCGGATTTCGTTGGGTGGCTGTGTGCAGCGTGTTTCAATATTTATTTTATTATTAATGACCATCGTTTTTATTTATGCTCCAGACGTTGGGTCGTTCGCCGTGTTGTTCCACCCCCGGCACCTATCGCGTTGTTTTGGATTCATTTGTTAGACATTTGTGCGCTTCTTCTCCGACCTCTTCATCCTTTTCCGTTTCAGACTGGTGCAGAAATTAAACAAAACCCACCCCTTAAACCATGCAGATCGCAAATTACGATGGCAATGTGGTTTTTTTGTCATTCGTGCAACGGGTGCAGCGCAGCATCGAGACAAGGTCACCCGCATGCCACCAATGACACCTTCCTCCCCGGACGAGCGTGTTCGTGAAGTGCATCCTGCCCGGGCGGCGGATGTGCAGAACTCACTGAGAGCTGAATGCATAGCTAATTTCTCCCCAAATTGTAATATATGACTTTTTAAATGTCTTATGCTCATCGAACACGATCGAAGGAAGGTGTTCTTTTATTGTTTAATCCTTCTGCCACAATGCCGATGCTGACTGGCCGATGCGATCGGTAGAAGAAACGGAAAGGCGAGGGAGCGGCATAAAAGGATGATGTTAAAAAATGGCTACAGAAAGGTCACGGTGATTTACCAATAGGACTGCATCATCCTTCTACCTGGGACCTGCGAGATGGGAGTTAGTTTCGCATCCTGTTTGTTTTTATTCTAATTTAGTTTTACTGTTTTACCTTTTTTCGGGCTGGACCTCTTTTTTTATGGATCCTACGGCTTTTAGGGCAGCTTGAAGGTTGAAGATTATTTAACTGGATAGGAATGCGGTACGAGATAGGAAAATAAGAGTGACCTTGTGTCAGACAGCGAGACGGCGAGCCTTTGCACTGTATCCCCGCTATATGACCTACATCAGGTTTCCCGGGGTGTGAGCAAAAGAGTTTCCGGGGTATTTCTCCGGGAACAGTCTGAAGGTCGTACGGTACTAACCGAACACGGTGTGAGAATGGGTTTCCGTTTTCCCCTACAAATCAGTTCACCGTAATGTAACAAGATGATCCTCTATGCAGGAAACTCCAAACACACCGCCATGCGCCAATCGGTTTGGCCCACGGTGGTCCAGAAATAAATCATAATTTGGCATCCGTGTCCTTCCTGAAACAATTATAATGTCAGCATGTCTCCGCCCGAGCGTACGCGCGGGGACGATCGCCAACCACAGCGATGAGCGCTGATGAGCTGGCTGCAGACAGGCAGACGAAATAATTTATGAACTGACTTATAAATCGATTATCTTCAAAGATATCTCCGACTGCCCACGGTGAAATGTCACCGATCCGGCAAGTATCTGGATCGTGGTTGGTGCCTTTTTTGTTCGTTGCTGGTTTCGTCCGTTTGTCCGTACGACTGTTTGGCGACTGTCTGGGCTTTGGGTTTATTGATTTGATTCCGAACTGCCAATCTCGTTCCGTCAGCCAGTTTGTCATGACGTGATCGTACAACCAAACATCGGAAGCGTACAGGCGAGCGGGAATAAGGAAAAAAAAGTGAATCTTCTGATTGATGATCAATCGCGAAGCATATGAGAGCGATACCAAATCCAGCGGGATGGATCACTTGCTTCATGCTACCAGCTGCATCGGTGCGTTCTGGTACAGTCATTAAATCCACCTAAACTAAAACACGTGTTCTTCTCGTGCTACTCACCACGGAGGGCAATACCATGCGGTTCGATTTTATGTAATGTGTTCGCGAGATTCCAGCATTCCACGCGCTGTATCGTGTTGCAAATTCCAATACTCAATCTCAGCGGGACGAATATAGCTGCCCTGAGGAACTGTTCATCAAACTGTAATTATAACTAATTTCATTGAATAAATTTCATTGCCCAGAAATCTTCCCCCGGGAAAACGGAAAGTGGGGAAAAAATGGTAGCAACATGACATTGTTTTCTATTCCGCTGGTACTTTTGGGTGGGTTTATGAATAATGCATGACTGGAGTCGGTTTTATGCCTGCTCGTGCGATTTATGCATTCTTTACATTTATAAAATTGTCTCCAATAAATTATTAAATTGTACGATTGCTGGCAGTGGAGTTGCATATTCCTTTTTTTATTCTTTTGCTATCAATTCGGATTCATCGAAGTCTTAAGCTTTGTTTCTGTGTCTCGGGTGATGTGCTGGGGCACTGTTGTGATTGATTTGGTTTTTGTGTTCACGCGATCGGAATAATCGCTGGCGCCATCTCGAAATCCTTCCATCCCTCGATCCCCAAAGTCGAAGATGGTCAATCAATCAATGTTTTTGGACGTTTTTGCTTTGCTGTGTTTGTTTTACGTTTCGTGATTCACTTCTTTTGTGATGTACTTTCTATTTCTTGTACGTTGAAGGAAATGTAGAGCGTTCTCCCGAGCTTACTCATTCGTTCCCTTTATTAGGGGGAATTATTATTACAACAATTGCTTGAGCGGAGTTTTGTTGCATGGTACCATGAAGTGTAGTTAATCAAAATGTTCGTTTCATTTTTGTTTTCATTATTTTAGGTTTTATGATCACTGGTTTGTGGTGGAGGCAACTGCAACGCAGGTATTTACACCATACAAGATCGGAGTTCAAATCCCATCCGACCCGTACCCCGTAGTGAAAATCGACTATTCGACCATGTAGTAAAATAAGTCTCGTAAGCCACAAATGATCAGTAGTAAGGCCGAGTAGGTTGTTATGTCAAGAATATCCCTGGTTTATGTTGCATCACACTACATAAAATGGGAAATAACAACGCCATGGTAGCAGAAAATTTCCAAACTGAAGAAAATGGCTAGCACTTAGTGATACTAATCTTCGGTTAGCTTAAATTTAAATTCAAACCGTCAGTTCAAATGTGAGCCCGATGCCGTTTTCACTCATCCCAGTGTGCATGTTTCGCCGCAACGGCTGACGGCAAGGGCGAAAAGCATAAACGTCAAATCATCCAACTGTCATGCTATCGTTCGCGCGGATTCTGTTTGTTGTGGTCTCGAACGCAGTCGCAACTGCGCGTTAATTTTGTCGAAATTCTTCTCGTAATAATAAAGGTTTAATTAATCTGTTTAAAAATAACCATAATTGAGTTTCTTAGTGAGTACACTTTATATATTTTGTAGCCATTCCGTGGCTATTTACCGTATATCATGTTTTCTTCGATCGCACTATAACATCATTCTATAATCGTTCCTATTAACATTTTAGGGACTCAAACAAATTTTCCTACGAATTACAAACCACATTCAAGCTGAAGGCATCTCGTATTTAAACTCTTTATTATGTCTATGGTAAGCATACCGCTGTGCAGTACTCACTGTAGGTGTAGGTGGTGTCACTTCTTTTACTAATCAGTCAAATAACTTTCTGCAGGATATACGAGCATTTTTTGGCCGTGGAGGCTCGAGTACCAAACCATCCAAAGTTCCCGAACCGGCTAAAACACCCACCACCAAACGAAAAGCGGTAATTATAAGCGACGACGAGGATGACACCAAAGTCTCGCCTCGTTCGTTGAAAAAATCCGAAAAGGAAAGTCCTGCGCCTTCCGGAACGTTGAAGAAGCGGCGTGTGATTGAATCGGATGATGAAGAAAAGAGTCCGGTAAAGAAGAAGCCCGAAAGCGTGAAACCTAAACCGGAAAAGCTGGTACCAGTGAATGTGGCGGACGTGTTTAGCTCGGCACCAGTGAAGCGTGTGGAGTTGCCCAAGATTCCTAAGAAGAAGACACTCGAACCAGTCGAGCTGGTGAAGCTGGAGGACGACGACGATGAGGTCATTCCGGTCACACCACAGCCGGGTAAGAAGATGGCAAGAAAAGATAGAAACGGAAACGAAAGAAGCGACAAGAAAACGCCGGAAAAGCCAAAGGGAACGCCGCCCGAGAGCAAGCCAATCAAGCGGGAATCAAGCGAAGAGCCTGCGTCAAAGAAGAGCCCCGTGAAACAAAAATCGCCTGGACAGCAAGCTTCACCGAGTAGCGAAAAGACCAGTAGCAAAACCAAGAAGAAGAGCGATAGTGATACCACCGATTATAAGGATCCGAACGAGTCCGTTCTTACCGACGAGGAACGTCATGAACGCAAACGAATGTCGGCTATTTTGTATCAAAAGTTCAAAAACCGCCAAGGACCGGCAAATCCGGGCTCGAAGGAGATTCCCGTGGGCAAACCAAACTGTCTGCAGGGTATGCAGTTCGTCATTACTGGCGTGCTGGAGTCGATGGAGCGAGATGAGTGTACGCAGGTGATTAAAGATCTGGGAGGCAAAGTTGTTGGCGCTGTGTCGAAGAAGGTCACACATATGGTCGTTGGAGATGATGCCGGTCCGAAAAAGATTGCCCAAGCGGAAGAGCTTGGTATTGTGACGCTGACCGAGGATGAGCTGTTGGACCTGATACGGGTGAAGTCTGGCCAAAAACCGCTTAAAAAGAGTGCCAATTCTGTCAAGGAAGCAGAGACTAGCGGCAGTAGCGGTGTTAAGCGGAAAGAGTCGCCAAAGGAGGAAAAAGAAACGAAAAAGATTAAAACTGAATCATCTCCACGGAACTCCCCGAAAGAATCTAAACCAGAACCTTTAAAAGGCCGATCACCTAGCAAAGTGTCGAACGAGGCGGTAAAGGTAAAAGTGGAAAAATCTCCCGCCAAACAGTCGTCCTATTTAGCTAAGAAATCGCCCATGAAGACGGAACCCTCGAGCACTATAAAGCGAGAGCAAACTGAATACCAAAAGGATATCCAGAGCATAGATAACATGGCCTGGGTGGAGAAGTATAAGCCCACCAGCACAAAGCAGATCATCGGACAGACAGGCGCTAATAGCAACGTTCAGCGACTGACTGTGTGGCTATCGGATTGGTACAAGAACAACGACGGCACGAAGAAGCACGCCAAACCGAACCCATGGGCGAAGAATGACTCGGGAGCAGCGTTCAAAGCGGCTCTACTGTCCGGGCCACCGGGCGTGGGTAAAACGACCACGGCTACGTTGGTTTGCAAGGAACTGGGATTCGATACGGTCGAGTTCAATGCATCGGACACGCGCAGCAAACGGTTGCTGAAGGAAGAGGTATCGGAACTGTTGAACAGCAAGTCGTTGGCCGGATACTTTAACGGTAAAAGTGAAAAGGTATCGAGCAAGCATGTGCTGCTGATGGATGAAGTGGACGGTATGGCGGGTAACGAGGATCGCGGCGGAATACAGGAAATGATCGCGTTGATAAAGGACAGCCATATTCCGGTCATCTGCATGTGTAATGATCGCAATCACCCGAAGATAAGATCGTTGGTTAATTACTGTTTTGATTTGCGCTTCAATCGACCACGCGTGGAGCAAATAAAGGGAGCGATGATGTCCGTTTGCTTCAAGGAACAGCTGAAACTATCGCCGGGCGTTCTGGAGGAGATCATTGCCGGAACGGGAGGAGACGTGCGGCAAACATTGAACCATCTTGCGCTCTACAGTGCAGGAAAATCGATGGCCGCTTCGTTGACGGTAGATTCTGCCAAAAAGCAGGCGGAATCCTCCAAAAAGGACGTAAAGATCGGTCCGTGGGACGTCATACGGAAGGTGTTTTCGGCCGAGGAGCACAAGAACATGACGCTGAATGATAAGGCGGATCTGTTTTTCCACGATTACAACATTTCGCCGCTCTTTGTACAGGAGAACTACCTCAAGGTGCAACCGAAAGCGCCCAGAACGGAGTGGTTGGACCGGATTGCAATGACGGCAGATAGCTTGAGTCGCGGCGACATGGTGGAACGTCGAATTCGATCCAACATGGCGTGGTCGTTGCTTCCGGTGCAGGCCATGTTCAGCTCGGTCATGCCAGGCGAGTTCATGGAGGGTCACTTTACTGGCCAGATCAATTTCCCGGGCTGGTTGGGCAAGAATTCCAAGGCGATGAAACGCAAACGGCTGGCACAAGAAATACACGACCACACGAGAGTGTCCACATCGGGCTCCAGGCAGGCCATTCGGCTCGACTATGCACCACATTTGCTGCGGTCGATTGTGCAGCCTTTGCAGAATCGTGGCGCAGAAGGTGTTCACGATTCGTTGGAAGTCATCAAAGAGTATCGTCTGCTGCGTGAAGACATTGATTCGCTGGTAGAGCTGAGTACGTGGCCGAAGCGCAAGAGTCCCCTGGATTCGGTCGACGGGAGAGTGAAGGCAGCATTGACACGGGCCTACAACAAGGAGATTGCTCCGTATTCGTATTCGGCGATGGCGACTGTTAAAAAGAAGTCGCACGATGCGGGCCAGGACGAAATGGAGGGTCTGTATGAAGAGGAAGGTGCCACACAGGTGGAATCCGACGAGGAGGAAAAGGAAGACAACATCGATGATAATGCTTTCATCAAAATAAAGAAAAAGCCAGGAACTACGACGGCCGCGGCAACTAGCAAGGCAGGCACTTCGAAGGCTGGTGGAGCAAAGGGTAAGAAAAAGTAAAATGTTTAACATGTCCTAAATATCGAAGCGTAGCGTAAAAAATGTGAAAGTATTTTAATGGAATAAATAATACGATTGGAATGGCTTGGTGTATGATCGGTGTTTGCGTCATAGTGGAAAAAGTTGAGGAAATACAATTGAAGGTAACTGATTGGAGTGGTCATCTTATATTGAGTGGAGATTGTAGGATAGGAGGTGCTAATAGTTTATTTAAATACAGGGGGTGGTTAAAATGTTTCGTAGCAAATGGGTTTTATGCGATTGCAGAACACTGTTACCATCTTGTGAACGTATCCCATGTCTATTCCAGTCCAGGGACTTTGATCTACTACTCGTTCCACTACACGGTTCTTATGGAATGACAACATTTTTTAACATGAGTCGGATATATTTAGCTTGAAAGATTGTTTCTCTAATATAAATATCATCGGAGCATCTCAAAATCGCCCCATACAACACAAAAATCGCAGCCGTGTTCAATTTTAACGGTTCTTTTGAAAAGTTTCCTCTTCATTCCCGAAACTTTTCACGAGCTGTCATTCACTCTACGCAAGAAAAGTCTCCACGAGCTAATCTCTACTCTACACATCGCGCCCCTTTCGGAACTCGTGAACCTGTCAAAGTCGTTGGCCAGAGTGTGTTGGTGAGAAAAAGGGCCGTGGACGTATCTGCCTTCATTACGGTCTGAAAAATCTCTCGAGGAAAGTGGGCGCGTCATTCTGTGATAAAAAAGTGTTTAAGAAATGTAAGTTGTAGCGCTGTGATACGAAATCTTTGGTGATAAAAAGGCAGAAAGTGAATGCGAACCAAAAACATGTCATGTTTTTCACCCCCTACCCTCCCTGTTGGCAATTGTACCGCGGAAGAGCTTTACTAACACATTCCCATGCATACAGCACGAAAGGCAGGAGGGCTGAAAAACATGAAATCGTACCGAATGGTTGCAATTAGCAGCACTGTAACGTGATAGATGCGAATCTTTCCACGACGTGTGTGTTGTCGGTGTGTGGTTGGTGTGAAGAAGTGTCCGGAAAGGCTAGCGCGGCTGCTAGACCATCGCTTGAGGCAGGTTTTTCGTGAGGTGTTAGCACGAAGAAAAAACAGGGCTTGGCTGAAGAAGAGTAGCCATCAAAAAGTATTTGCGTGGTTGTGACGACGACGGTAGCGTTATCGTCCGGAAGATAGCCCATGCGGGTTTTGTGGTGATACTATTTCTATGAACTGTTAGTGCGTCCGTGCGAGGAAATGCTTACGAGGTGATAAAAATGATGAACGAATGAATGAGCATGATAAAGGGACACAGGTAATCGTGTGAATCGTTTTGTCGAAGCTCATAGTAGGGGGAATGGGCAGGAATGATGATAATTGGCAGTGGGGTAAATTAGATTGTGGCGACATCCCTCGCATGCAGCAGCAGAAGATCAATACGGCAGTCACCACATATTACGTGCGGTACGTGAGTGGAATTGGGAAGTTCGTTGCGTTCTTGCTCACCTGTACCGTTGTGCAGGGTGCGGTGGGTTGGTGGTGAGAGACTCGCTTGACCTAGTAATTTTTCCTATGCAAACAACTGTGACAATCGTAGTTGGCCGGAGACTGGCTGTCGTCGCGACTTCCCTTCAACCAAACGTCACCGCGCGCGCTTTGATTATATTGACCCCTAGCCTAGATTTTCCCGAACCTATCCGACCGAACCCTTGTTGGGTGGGTAGGAACGACGGCGAATAGGACAACACGGAAACGGAACCGACTCAGCAGTAGCGCGCTGTTAAAACTCGTCCTGGAAAAAGTGTGTCAAACGCGAGAGAGCGAGCGAGTAAGAGCACAATTTCCCATGCTCGGAAAAGCACACACAGTTACACTCGAGAGACACGTAGGGCAGGACTGCAAAGTAGGCTGATTTGTTGATAGGTTAACAATTTCCAGAGACGGCAGTGTGTATGCGTGTGTCTACCCATTACCCAAATGTTGAAAAAGGGGTTTTCTGGGCAATGAAACGTGCAAGATAAATAAGCAAACGGATATCCTTTGCTCCTCGCATCCTTTTTGCCTGCCAACCGCACATACACGCACACCACCTCCCAACACGTCCCATTTCCCGGTTGCCGTTTGGAATGCGTGTGCGCAGTCAGTACTTCTAGCATGCTGCTGCTGCTGCTGGAGGGCAATGGTTGGAGCGGAAGTTTCTCAGGAGTCATCGTATCAGGTCGCCCCAGGTCGTTCATCGGTTGATGCTGCCAAGAAACTCGCCCCGAAATATGGGAGCCCCTGATGGTGCTGCTGGTTCGATGGTACAAGTTTTGTAAGAAAGTTTAACTATTCAGTTGCTCATTCCTTATTTAGCGGACGGGCTTTGATTAGAATCACCTGCTTGGTGTAAATTACTATCTGCGTCTTATCATCGCGTTGACCCTCCTACTCTCTCTCCCTCTCTCTGTATAAGTAAACTTTTCTTCTCTTTTGGAGTAGAAATAGTAGTAGAGGACGAGGAAGCAACTGAAGAGACCTGGTCGCGAAGAGATGGATGGTCCTCGCGATGGTAAATAATAAATTGTGTGCGCTGGGGGTTTGTGACCTAGTTTCGGGCTTCATGAGTGTGTGTGTGTGTGTGTGTGCGGTGGCGGTGAGGCGGTTTGCCCTTAGGTGAAAAGGAAATCTCCGACCGAACACCACACGTCACCTTCCATGCTGGTAGTGTCTGAAGGCAGGTAAGCTCTGCATAAAAAACTCTTTTTACTCTTGCTCTATCGTCCATAAAGACAAATTGACTTGGCGTATCAATTTAAGATGATATTAAAAGTGTCCACAAAATTAACACCGTCGACCGAAGCAAGGAATCCCTGCCGAGTGGCCTTCTTTGTGTGGTGATAAATTTAGCCCGAGTCAGCAAATTGACGAGCCAATTGTTTGCAATTTGCACGATGTAGACTTGCCTGCTTGTGCCGTGCTTACACAAAGGCCACGGATTAGCGAGGAAGCGGCTGGCAAGCTTGCCAGAAAGAAACTTTCATTCCCTTTATCAGCACTAAACCTTGAGTCCCATTCCGCGCCCCCCCCCAAGCGGATCCACTTCGATAGTTTTTCGTTTTAGTGGCATCGAGAGACCTCTTCAGCTTAATATGCAAAGAAGACCGCGTCCTAGAGCACGTTCGACAATTCCACACGTGTCCACACACCGCTGAGAGGTGGAAAATCGGGATGTAAAATGTGTGTAAAGGGCCGCGGACCGGAAAACCTTGCTACTGGATCGTTCTCGACTGCGTTATGCAAACCCAGGCCCGTGGTTGGATTATTATGAATGGGTATGTTGCCCGAGTTCTTTGACCACCAACGTTCCTTCCAACAGCCGGACACGAATGATGCGGCCGAAGCGGGTTTACTGCCATTATGCTTATGTTTTATGAGTCTCTGGTGAGTGTGTCTGCGACAGAAAGTTTTGCTGTCGGTGCTGGTGAGTAAAGGAAAACGAAACAATCTTGGAGAGAGGAAGGGGTTTGCCACCACAGCACGATCGATGATCCATATGGGCTACTAAGAGCATTTTCCAGTACGGAGAGCAGTCGGAACGAGTTGATGGTTTTGCAATCAACCATCTGGGAAAAAGTGTGATTAAATATTTCAATACTCTTGATGGTGATGCTGTATGGCGGGGCATATCTTCTACGTTCAGGCTTTTTCATAGCTCAACTGCTGCGCAGCGTTGCGGAGGCCCTTAGTCAAGTTTTTGTTGCTTTTGTGTCTCTTTTTAGTTCTTTTGCCCGGCCGCATTACACACAAACAAACAATGGCAGAGTAGACAGACTGCCGGAGGGTTCTGTTTGCCAGTGGAAAACTCGCTTTTCATTTCGCCAGCGATGCACAGAAAGACGTCGCAGAACCATGCGTCCATCCAATTGCGGCAATCAGCAGCTTCTGCTGTCTCATAATCACCGTGCCAGCACGTTTTTTCCTTTTTCCTTCTCTGTGTTTACTTGCAATGCGCTCCCGTTCCCTTTGGATTTTATTTGCCAAGGGAACGAATATGTGTGGGGAAGGGGGGAGGGGGGCTGTGTGTTTTTTCCGTATGCCGCTTTTTGTTAGAAGATTACTTTGCCACAAAGACGACCTTCTCGGACGATTTGGTCATAGAGGAAACCTTACAAAGCAAAAGCGGCGGACGGGCTGGGAGGCTGAAGGTGGATCTGGTTTCTCGTTCGGTGGTTGTGGACAAATGTTGTTTTTCATGAGGAGAGGACGGAGGCTGCGAGGTGCCATACCGTCCTCTATTGTAGCCCGTCTTGCTCCGGTGTTGGGTTTTGCACAATTTGCCCGATTATGTTCGTGGTTCGCGCACAGAAAGGGGAAACGCGTTGCTGTGTGATGAGCATTTTATGGATTTCTGGCCGTTCTTTTCCTACTGACAGCTTATACGTACCCAGAACCTGTACGCGTAAAATAACGTACGCAGAACGATGTGCACGATGTGAGTCTACGGAGCGACTTCCAGAAGTCACATATTTCTCCCGCATTAAAATTAACTCAGAGAAGAGCAGCCAGTCAGTGGAGGTTATTACTCCTCAGTATAGCGTTATTCCGTGGCCTCTTCCGTGGGGTGGGTATGCCTATAAATGGGATCGTACGCCTCCACTGCGTGCATACCCTGCACTCTCGCACACGGGCAGTACACGGTCCCGTTGCGTATGATCAGTGTTTTTCACAAGCCGCTAGAACCGGAATGTTTATTTACACACACCATCTTTGCGCTTGGATGCGTTGTGCCCCGGGTAGGTTGAGTGACTTTGAACGGGGCGTTTGTCGCTTCTACAGAACCTACGCCTGGCTGAACGATGTACGTACATCACTGTACTAGAACGTGCGGCCGTACGCTACTCACTGGCGTGTGGCATAATGGGGTGGACTAAAAGCACGAGGCGAGTATGGGATGCATCTATTCGACGGTCTTTGTTGTTTTCCGTCCAGGAGATCCATCTATTTAAAACACATAACGCTGATTCACTCACTTTCCAACGGATTTTTTCACCACCTCATGTTGCAAATCCCTCCAACAACGCGAAAGGACAATGCTGCACTGTCGTCGCCATGCGTGACTGCGACGAAAGCGGAAAATAAAGCGAGAGAAGTGGGTGGGTCGATAGACGACGATGGAAGAGGGATTTATTGTTTGATGTTTGATATGATAAATTAGAAAAGAATGGCCCTGTGGTGGGCTGTAGAATGCGTGGAAGCGATGAAGTGAAGCAAGTTCCAGTTGAACTCCGGGCATAAATCATCATTTTCTGAACACATTTCGCGTTTGATGAAGAACACGTAGACGAAGCGTCGAAGGAAGCAAAGGGCAACTAAATAGCGTTTATAATTGATCAAGTTAAATTGATATCAATTACGAGTAAAGTTAATCGCTGTTGCGGCTGAAGAACGATGTGATGGAACGAGGCCAGTGAAATACGTTTTCTGTACAAGTATAAAATATTATCGATAATGGTGTTGCAGAATAATAACATGTTTATTGTGTGTTTGTGTGAAAGAGGCTTTAAAAAACAACTCCTTCTTTGCTTACAGGACGCTAAACGGCAAATACAAACAGGCGTTACAATGAACCACCGAAACGCGACGGTTGGCGGCCCTCATCATTTAACAACATCAACCAGCAGCAGAACGAACCGATGGAAGTCGTTGTGTACATAAGTTTCAAGCCGGATCGGACGTTACTTTTTTCCTTGTTAAGAGCTAATTGAAGAAAAAGAAAAAAACGTACAACAGTCACATCACTATCAGTCAGTATCAACGAATATTAGTTGCTGTAGCAGCCTTACAACATCTACGGTAAGGGAAAGGATTACGCGGGAGTAATCGATCAACCGAGCAGAAGGAGGGTTTCGGAAGCAAGAAGTGGAGATTAAGATTATTTTCTTGTATTGTGTACGGGTTATGTTGTATTACGTTGCGTTGTTATACCTGTGTTGAATGCGGGCGGACGTTGCTTTGCGTGTTTACTGTTAAGCTCGCTACGGAGTTCGGTTCGCGTCCTGTAAGTTTGTTCAAATTACGAGTTAAATTTAGAAGCAATCATCGTTTCGCTGTGCCCAGCCGTGCGGCATTTATGAAGTAAACGAATCATCTGTTGCGTCGATCGAATCAGCGATAAGTTGTGAAGTAGTGAGGGGCGAGAAGAATCGGTCGACAGTGCTGTTTGTTTTAGTTTTTTGGTGGTGTAGTTTGCCTTCTGGATCGTGTGGTTTGACGTGTCCACCCATCACGACACGAGCACAACCAACCATCGACGTTGTGTTTGTTTTCCCCCGCGATCAAGTGCGCGCGCGAGATCAAGTCGAGTGTGGCGACTGCCGGCTGATGTTTGTTTTTCGTTGTTTCGTTCATTTTCGTTCCGCAAAGGTGCCTGGGGTCCTGTGAGTGTGAATGAAATCAGTGCCAAAAAATATCGACAAACGAACTACAGATAAACAGGCAGTGGTCGGCCAATAGTAGAAGCTTGTGGTAGAAGTTAGTGTTTGAAAAGTTTAAGCATATAGATCGCTTTGATAACAAGTGTAGGCCGACATACAGCAAGCAACGTTCCAAATGTCGCTGGATTCGATGGGCCCTTCGGCTGGCGGTGGCAGCTCCGGTGTCGGCACACTGTCCGGCACCAGGATGATCCACTCGCTAAGCACACCGTCCGGCGTGGACGGAACAGTGTCAACTTCACACTCTCGCGGTGGCAAGAAATTGGCTGTGCGCATTCAAATGCTCGATGACTCGGTCACCATGTTCCAAGTTCAGGTATGTAAATAATTATAAAATAATAAAAAGGCTATATATATGACGCATTATTTGTGTTTGTTTCAGGCTAAAGCTACCGGGAAAGTATTGTTCGAGCAAGTGTGCCGACAGCTAAATCTGCTGGAAGCCGATTACTTTGGACTGGAGTATCAGGAAGCACCATCCGGCACCAAATACTGGCTAGACCTGGAGAAACCGCTGAATCGCCAGGTTGGCCTCTCACTGGTAGAACCAGTGTTGCGCTTCTGCGTCAAGTTCTACACGCCCGATCCGCTACAGCTGGAGGAAGAATACACGCGTTATCTGTTCTGTCTGCAAGTGAAGCGAGATCTTGCCACCGGTAGCTTGCAATGCAACGACAATACGGCAGCCCTTATGGCAAGCTACATAGTTCAAGGTAATTTGTTTGCCATATAGTCTGGAAGTGAAACTTACAGCTAAATTGTAATTTATTGACATTCCAGCATCCTGTGGAGATTATGCGGCAGAAGACTATCCCGATCACACCTATCTGTCGTCGTACCGCTTTGTGCCGCAACAAGATCATACAATGCAGAGAAGAATTATGGAAAATCACAAGAAGCATGTGTAAGTATTGCAGGCATATTTGCACAATTGCAGAGAGGCTATTAACAATAATTTTCCTTCTTTGTGTAGGGGTCAATCGCCGGCGGAAGCAGATCTGAATCTGCTAGAAACGGCAAGGCGGTGTGAGCTGTACGGCATGAAGATGCATCCAGCCAAAGACCACGACGGTGTCCCGTTGAATCTGGCCGTTGCTCACATGGGTATTGCCGTGTTTCAGGGTATTACACGGATCAACACCTTCTCGTGGGCAAAGATTCGTAAAATATCGTTCAAACGCAAGCGCTTCCTGATCAAATTGCATCCAGAAAATTACGTGCGTATACCTCGCGTGCTTTGAAGAAACTAACACATTGCTAGTACGCATTAATCTCTTTTATTTTATTTGCAGGTGTACCATAAAGATACGGTTGAATTTTTCTTCGAAGGTCGCAATGAGTGTAAAAACTTTTGGAAAAAGTGCGTAGAGAATCATGGCTTTTTCCGTTGTACTGCTGTGCAAAATGTTCAACGCCGCAAGGCACGGGTACTGTCGAGAGGTAGCTCATTCAGGTTAGTATTGTTTGCTCTAAAGTGAATGTGAACCATCGTTGCTAATTTTTTCTACCGTTTGTAGGTATAGCGGAAAAACTCAGAAACAAATCATCGAATTTGTTCGCGACAACTACGTAAAACGACAAACATTTCAGAGGTAAGATTTGTTGTTCGCTAAACGAACAGTACTTGGTGATTCTTTCAGTCTGGTTTCTTTTGAGTCGATAACCGTGCCTATCATATTTAACATGTTTAGTCTTGGTATTAGTTCTATCTTTTTGGCAAAATTCATTTAGTGCTACAGTTGATAATTGCGTTCCAGATCATCAACAGTCATATAACATTTTCAGTCATTTTTTATTTAATTCTTACATCATGATGAGTTCGTTGATTCTGATGCAGTGATACAAAGAAAAACGATTTCAGAAAAACGCAGATTGAGTTAAACTATTTTAGATTCACTGTTTGTTGTTTGTATTTATTGGGTTATAATTTTTGTCTAATTTCTTCGTAAAAATAGTTCAACTTAAAGTAGTATCGTGTCAAAAGCATAAGAAATGCATATACAATGTAAACCTTTAAAGCCCAATGTCTCTATGAGCAAACGATGAACTAGTTGTCAACGATCTCGTTTTCTTGCGTCCAGACTACCCGGAAAGTTTTTCCTTGGTCCTTATACCAATTCTCCTTGGTCATCTGTAAAAAAAAAATCTCATTTGTAGAAATTAGCGACTGTTTTTTGCTCTGGTGGATTTGTTATCTTTTGTGTTTTGCTTGTTTTCGTTACTTGATCATCCTTTATCTTATGGTATTAATTTTGATTATTTTAATGTATTTTTGATTATTACGTTTTACGGAAACTGGTTTACGATAATTTGAAACATTTGGAATAGTGGCCACGCATGTCTTTTAGACGTGCTCGGATATGAGCGGGCCAAAGAAGAAGAAGAAGTGGCCACGCAGTTGCAATGGATGTACTTTTTATAAATTTTAAATAAATGTCTCCTCTCAGGAGCATTCGGGACATTTTGGAACAGTGTACTGTAGGCTTTTTAACTCGCGTACAGCAATTTTCTACTTTACGGCCCCAACGAGAGAAGAGAGTTCTTGTCATTTTAATTTGTTGTCAATTATCCCACACACATCTTTACATTATATGTTGGTTTGAATGCGTTTGAATACGTTGGTTTTCTGGTTTTATATACTCCCAATCCATAGTTCATCATTTTATAGGTTTCCCACTCATATTTATCATTGACTCGAAGATATTCCATTCAATAGTGATAGAAAATGACAAAAACAAAAACTGGAGCATAGTTTCATGATTGGAATAGGAGTGAGACAATCATGCTTTTCAATTCTCCCAAATTCATTACGTTTCACGTTCGGATTCAGCTGGTTAGTTGAGTGTGTGAGCTTTTTGGTTAAGACTAGTCGAGTTTTTTGTTCATTAATCTGTTCACAACGATTTCAATATGGCTTCTGTTCCTAAATGCATAAGTTAAGCAATGCAAATAGCAAGAATGTTGTTCGCGTTTATCTTTACCACATCCTCTCTCTACTATATGTCTCTCTATCTCTCTGTTTTATAATCACAAACAGGTCTCAGTCTTTTCGGCAGGGTCCTCTACATTCAAGTAACAGAAGTCAATCACGCACTTCATGTAATGTGAATCAAAGCATCTCGGCTCATCCTTTACTTCCGATCGAAACCGGTTTGTATTATTTCTATTATGTTTATTTTATTCTTATATCTCCTATTTATTCTAATTTTGCCGTTTCTTCGTTTTCGTTTGTGGCTACCCAGTTTAATTTTTGTGAGAATTGTTCTTTTCCACACAACAAACACACAGAAAACACACAAACAGACCAACATCCACATGTGTGTGTACTTTTATACACGCATACGGCAGACCTACCGATAACACTGAGTTCTGCAAATATATGATAATTCATTTAGTTTCTAGAGCTAGGTTTGCTATTCGTAATTTTCATGGTTGTTACTTTCGTTGAGTTGATTGATGTCTTGATGTTACAGTCAATAAGTCATTCGTTACGTGTGAATTCACCAATAAATGTTGTGTACAGAGTGAGATTTGAGTGTGTTACAGGCACGATGTATAAATTACAAATAGGGCTAAATGCAGTGTTAAATCGGTTTGGCGTCCGAAAAAGTGATATCGTTGGTAGACGCAAATCGGTGTTGCTTAAGAAAATTGTTCTTTTACTTGTCGCTCATGCCACTGCCTTTAGTCCTTGAAGAACAAAAAAATCATGGAATATGATCTAAGCCATGATATCTTTCTACCTTTGCACCAACACCGTGTCTCCATTTAAAAACCGAACGGATTCGTTGTTTGCACGGCTGTTTTTTGATCATGCAATTGTTCCGATGCAGCTTCAGAATGATTTCGTTGTAACGATATTATTTTTTCCAACATTGCAGCGGAATGGGAACGTCGCAGTCAGAGCAACGTCTTGAGGACGCCTTCTCAGACGAGGAGACAAGTGGATATGGAGGTGGATCGCCTACCCAACAGTCCTACCGGCCACAGTCGTTCTCAGCTCACGGAAGCCCAGGTGGAGACCTATCCGATGAAGAGCTATACCCAGCAAATGGGAATGGAGGGCTCGGGCCACACGCCGCTGCAGGACTCGAGCCAATCTGCGTCCCCGGGGGGCACATGGAGTTCGCCGTACCACAACAGCAACAGCAGCCATGCGCGCGAAGCCGATCGGGCTCGTGCACGTCAAGACGGTCACAGTTCCGGTAAGTGGATGAATGTTCGGTACGCTGTTACTGCTGCTGGCGTATCGATATTATGTTACTTTAGTTTGCTTTTGTTTGTGTTGAACTTGAACCTTTCTTGTTCGATTACATATTTTGGGAAATATGTAAATTTTGTACTATTTTTGGTAATTTGAATATGTGTTACTTATATTTAAGTGAAAAACTTTATTTTACAACTAAGCCAGTTGATGGACGAAATGGTAATCAGTGACAATTTATGTTAAGTTTGACTATTTCTTTTTATAAGTGCGATTGTTTTATTTTGTACGGCTAAATTATCGTTATGTTGAATTTTATGATCATGTTTCGGTTGGTTTAGTATAAAGTCCGTATTCTACTGAAACGTGTAACATGATCGTTAACACCGCAACCTTCCCAACTCGCATAT
Organism: Anopheles epiroticus; assembly: GCA_000349105.1. NCBI lineage: Eukaryota > Metazoa > Arthropoda > Insecta > Diptera > Culicidae > Anopheles > Anopheles epiroticus. The sequence continues at coordinate 289,999 of KB669725.1, forward strand.
ATATGTGTATCCTAGGTCTGAACCACCGCCTCTATGCCACTATGTCCCCCAAATACACTCATCGCAGCCACAGATTTACCACGCAGCCACAGCAGCTGCTGCAGCAGCAGCAACAGCGTCGGGCCTCAGCCGGGCCGCTGGGCCAACCGGGGGATCGCAGCAGTTCTATGGGGGAGACAACGGTCTCCTCCACCAGCCGGGAGAGTGTTTTATTGCCGCTGGACACTCGCACCAGGCGCTCTTCAGCGCTGCTGCCGGGGGCGGCAGCGGCCTCGGGGTCGGGAATGGGCCCCTCAATGGTGGGAGCCAGCAGCTCTCAATACCCCAGTGCCACACTAGCCCGTTATAGCAATACGAGTACCTATTCGATGTCTAAGTCAGTAAGCACCGGGACGGACCTGTCGGACGAAGCACCGGATAATGTCATCTACTCGGATATCAATGATCTCTATCGTCATCGAAAGTCGACCACTTCCGGGGGCAGTGGCGGCGGAGGCAGTGGGATGGGGGTAGAAACGCGCACCAGCGTCGGGGCTGGAGAAGAAGAGGTTGAGGAAGCGGAGGATGATGACGAAATTATGGACGAAGTTGAAGACGAAAATGCGATCCGCCGCCCGTATCTGGAGGACGATGACGATGACGATGAAATTGATATCCGGTATGCAACGGCTACCCAGATCAAAGCGATGACTGCTGGTAGCGTCGATGCAAATGGCATTGCCCCGGTGAAGGCCGTCCCTAGTGACGAACTGTACGCGACAGTGGATAGGAAAAGTAAGCTTAATAAGCAGCTGCAACAGCAGCAACAGCAGCAGCAGCAACAACAAATCACTGTACAAGTTGCCAGTTTCAAAACAAATGCTCATTACCCCGGCAAACACTTTAGCGATGAGTTCATAGATGATAGCATTAGGAACTACAATAGCCACACTAACATAAGTACGAACGTAAGCAAGCTAAACGAATCGAATGCAGCGACCTTGAACTCGGCTAGCGCAGGCGAGATGTATAATCGTTCAGCTCATTTCGATGAATACTGCGGTAACAACCGGTACTCCGACACGTCGGACTATTTTAGTCATAGTCAGCAGCATTATTCACACTCACCGAATTCGCAATCGCTGGCCACAACGATCACGCATAAGAATGGGCTGACGGATGATGACGATCGGTACTCGTGTTCGAATCCTCCACCGATTCATCCGAGAACATCCCATTCGCTCCCGCGCAACTCGCAGCTTTCCAAGATCGAATCAATCGACTCCAATTACAGCGGAGGAGAGGGCGGTGTAGGGGGTAGTAGCGGTGGTAGGGTGGGAGGTAGCTCTGGGGAGCACAATTTCATTGGGCACCATTCGTTGAACAATCTTCCAAGCTCGTCGAAGGTGACCAACGATTATTTACACTATTCTTCACTGCTGAAAGGTGCCGGGGGTGGATCGGATGATCCGATGAATAGTAAAAAGACGTCGTCGGAAAGATTGGAGTACGAGTTATCGAACGCAAACATCTACTCGACGGTACAGTACAAGAACTATGAGGATGATTTCGACGAGGAAGAGTATATGAACTATCAGCGTCAGCACGGTGAAGATAGAGAAAGGTCGAAAGAAGCGTGGTTGAGAAGTAGTTCGTGCAAGGAACTGTGTGACTATGGCTACGACTCTACGGGCCGCACAGACTTCTCGTTAATGGAGCGTGAATTCTTAACGTCTGATCGCATCGACAGCCCAGTGACGCGCTACGACGACTCGCGTCACTCGATGTACGTACAAAAGTCCAACTACTCGGTGGAGGTAAGCCAGGACTTTTTGGCAAACGAAGGCAAAGTGTACTCGTCCAGCTATCCCGGCACCACGTACAACACCATCGATCATACGAGCTATCGCAAGCACAACAATCAAAATTTCTATTCCAACTATGAGTACGGTTCGCAGGACGATCTTTCGCACGACAGTTACGAGTTGTTGGAAAAGTCGGACGATGAGCTGTACTACAAGTTTAAGGGTAACTCGGAGGCACACACGAGGTCCTGCTCGCTTGACTCGGGAAACTACATTCCGACGGACGATGAGAGCATTCCGGATCAGCAGCAGCAGCAGCAGTTGTCCGGTCATCATTCACACCACGTGTCCCGGCTTACTAGATATTGTTCGAGTCTGGAAGCAAAGAGTAAGAGTGCACCCGATATCGACGATCTGGACGATATGTTTTTGATGGAAGATCCGCGAGATCTGCCCCGCGAGAAGCTGTGCGTCAAGTCGGATGGAAACTTTTACAAGAAAATTAAAATGGCAATGGGAGAAGGAGGATCGTCACGCATATCGAGCCCAGAGTCGCGGAGTGACTACTACGAATCGAAGCTATCGAAGAGCAGTGGATCAAGCAAGAAGTCGAAGGATAGTGTGTACCACACGGACAGTAATAAGAAGTCGCGCGAAACGTTGAAGAGCAAATCGGGATCGGGTTTCAACTCGCGTGCCTCTAGCCAGGACTCGAAGGATGCGTTCGGAGGTATCGATATACTGTTGACGAAAAACTACGAAATGCCAACAACAACTAGCAAAAAGGCAAAGTATCTGTCGAAGCGTTTCGATAGCAGCTCGCGGAACTCTAGCCAAGACTCGAAGAGCGACTACTACGACGCTAGCGAGCAGAAACAGCACGAACATGAGCTGGACGTCGATGGCGCCGATATGTCCGATGAAATCTATTCCCGTGCCAAGGTGAGCCACTCGGACGAGCACATTCGGGTAGGCGAAGAGGATGGCCTATTGATGGCGAAGAATGGGATCTCTTCTGCGGCTGCCAGCTTCTACGATAATCAGATATATTCGTCAACATTCCCGAGTACCCAGGCAAAACCGACTAGTGCAGGGACCGATGTCGTTGGAGGAGGAACCAGCAAAACGTCTCATGTTCACTCAATCAGTCTGCAAAATGTGGAATTGGAGCGAAGCTCACGCTCGGTGGGTTACTCCGCGTACAAGTCTCCATCGCCGGTGCTGCCAACCGCTGTACCGAAACCGATCGACAAGCAACCACCAAAGACGACGCACATTTGGCCAGAGGAAATTGAAGGGTTGCCTACCGCCATCACGGAGAGTCAGCGCATCGATCGATCGCGTGCTTTTCGCAAGAAATCGGACAGCGAAAACATCTTTAGCTTCGACAAGGAGAAGATCGAATCGCTTACGAGCAGTCTGAACGATGAAACTCCCACCACCGCGATCATGGTAGACGCGAAGGCAAAAGTGAGCCCAGATTATCCGCTTACGCCCGAGCTACTATCGGAGTTCGACAAGCAAAAGATTGAATCACCCCACATACTGCCGAAGAAGACGCGCAAAGAAGAGCTGATGGCAAAGACGCACTTTGAAGAGTACACGCCGAAGATGATCGGATTGGATTCATCGGTCATCAGTGGCATTCCGCCGTATGCGCATGCGACAGTGGAACGTACCAAGTCGGATCCAAACTCGCTGGCAAACCGTCCCCGCCTGGGACCGAATTCGCGTCGTCATACACTAATGCACCAGAAATCGATCGATCTGACGCCGGCCGATTCAAGTGAAGAAGAGTATCTGTACAAACAAATTCCAAGCGCTCCACCGCTCTGCAAGTCGCACGGAAGTCACTTTGAGCTGCCGCAAACGTACGACATGAACGGAATCCCCGACGTCGTGGAGTTGCCAAGGAATGGGTTCGAGATGCCTAAAAGTTTCTTCAAAGACTATCAGGAGCGTCGCTCGTCGCACAAAACCGTACTGAAGGACGACATTCCGTATGTGCTGCACAAACGGCACGTCATGAATGGGACGGCTCCCTCACCGTTGGTAGAAGGCAAATCGACTCCTCACCGTAGTTATCCGAAGCCGAAGAGTCCAAAATCACCCAAGTCTCCAAAGTCACCAAAATCGCCTAAGATGCTCATGACGGAGTGTGGAAAGGGCGAGGCAGGCTCGAAGGAAAATCTGCTGCGCGTTAAGGACGATTCGGAGCTGTTGATCGAGCAGAGCGGCGCAGATGAGCAGCAGGGTTTCCTGTTTACTCAAAACATTGACCTGTCGAAGGTGGATCCGGTGACGTTGGAGGTAGACAAAACGGTTCAAACGGTGCAGCTAGTTAGCAGTCCGAAGCGGGACATAACAAAGCGCATGGATCCACTGATGCTGGAGCAGTTAAACAGCAAGCTGAGCCAAATCGAGAGCGATTCGGCAACAAGCTCCAAAACCGATAGCAATGCCGCCCAACAGCAAATGCAACCGCAGGCAAGGAAGTTCGATTCGAAACCGGTAGATCTTCCGTACCTGCTGATGGACAAGAAGGACATCGAACTAGCCGTACCGAAACGGGTGGTGAAAACACGTGTCGCCCCGATAAAAACCAAATGCGGAAAGTCGAAGCGCAATGCTAAAACGCGCATCACTTCCTTTTCCTCGGACGATGAGAGTCTCGATTCGGACGATGTGTTTGGATCGGCGGAAGCCATGCCAACAAAGCTGGAGTTTTCACCGCCCCAGTCACGGAAAGAAATCGAGCCAATACTGAAGCACGAGTCAAGCAAGATGGCTTCCAACGCGTGGGCAAGGGGTCAAACGATGAGCTCGACGGAGATCGAAGGATCACCTCCGCAGTGTCGTCGGCTGGCAGAACTGGAGAGTCGCTATCATACGGTGAAGCTTGAAACGACACAACTCACAAGCACTGAACTGCGCCGCATCTCGGAAAGATCGTTCTCCATTCCCAGCTCGGAAGATGAAGGCAAAAAAGCGCAAACAAAAACGGATTTGGCGACAGAAAAGGCACCGATCGCAGAGTCGTCAAAAGCACAAAACACTGGTGAAGCGGGAAGCAAAGACGGGTTGGGGTTTTCGAAGCAACACCCGGAAGCTGCTGTGAAGAAAGGCGGAAAGGAGGATGGAGTGACGGCCAAGTTGTCACCATCACGGACGAAACTAATTGAAGAGCTGATCGATTCATCGATCGTAATGCGTTCGAAGGGACACGCGCCGATCTTGTTTGCACACGCTCGCTTGAACCTAAGTGAAGGGTCCGCTTTCGCTTCTCTGCAGCGCCAGAAAGCTCAGGAATCGCCAACAGGTGGGCGTCGTGCCAAGAGTCTCGATACGCCGGTCATTTCCCTTCACAAGCTACCTCCAATGAATGCGTTCTCCTCCAAGGACGACACAGTCGGTTACGAAGAAGAGGAGGAAGTGCTGGAAGTGAAACCATTGCAGCAACAGAAACCACCAAAAGCATCGGTCATCGAAGAGGAAGAACAGGAAGACTCTGTGCATTCGTGTGGCGATGCAATCGTTATCCGCGATCCGACAATCTCCCGTCAAACATCGACCACGGAGGAAGAACGCAAATCCGTTCGCATTGACGCAGACGAGCTGGAGCTGCTCGATCGGCTAAAGTACATCGAAAAGATCGAGCTGCAGGGTGTGAAGATCAAGGAGAAGCGTAAGACAAAAACGAAACTCAAGAGTGGCCATCAGTTGATTCTCGAAATACCAAAGTACAAGTTTGAACCGTTCAGCTCCGGCAATAGCTCCATCAAAACATCGCCGGCCATCAGCCGGGCTAGCAGCGTGGAGAGCACTGGAAAGGCACGCCAAAAGACCGACAGTGGCACTCAGACGCCGACCGGTGGGGGTGCTGCTATTAAGCCACAGCGCAAGTCAACCAGTCCCAAGGGCTCGGAGAAGCTAGTCCAACCGAAACGACGCTCCTCGGATGATGCGAAGAAATCATCATCTCCAAATGATATGCTACGTACGAAGAGCCAAGAAGCTCTTGGAAAAGGCAAGGGATCTAGTGCTAAAGAAAAGTCGAAATCTCTGGAAAAGATGGAACTGAAACGGTTGGGCAGCAGGGACCGCAAATCAACCGAGGAAAGCGAACTAGAGCGAGCACGTCGCAAAGAGCGCCAACAAAAGCTGTACGAATCGGCCATGAAGCAGACCATTAACATGCTTAGTCCAGTGAAGGATCAGTTGCCCCAGTTCCCGGCGCCTGAAGACAAGATATCGGTAAAAACGGAAGGCGATAAGATCATCATCGACGCGGACATAAAATCGAAACCAGAGGATCATGTGTTTATCGCAAAGGCGCCGAGAAAGCTAGACTGTGGGCTGGCAAAGATAAGCCGCAGCTTTGAAGATCAGAAGAGTGTTGAAAAACTGGACAAGGCTAGTCGTAGCTTTGACGATCGCAGCAAATCGTTTGACGATCACTCGGACCGCTCCGCTGATGAGAGTAGCATCGTTATAAAAAGTCCGACGAGGTTGAGCCGCAGTCAAGAGCTGAAGCAGAAAATTGAAGGTTCCGTTGTGCACAAGGGTCGAATGGAGGGTAAATCAAAAAGCTTGGAGAAAAAGTCCGAACCGCAGTACTTGGACATTGAGTACAAGACTCGTAGCTTGGATCAAAATTATACGGAAAGCAGTGCTTCTTCGTATGGCGGCGGAGATGCCACCTCGCCCGACTCGGAAGGTGCTGGTCACGGGATAATGGCGGGCAGAACGCAGGAGATAAAGGTGGACGTTCACTGCTCGGCTAAGATGGATTCTCCTGATTCGGATAATAACCGGGGAGCTTCGCCGGGAGGACGTGTGCGTAAATCTACAACCGATAGTGACAGCAAATCTGTCGAAGATCATCGTCCAGCTTCCCGGTTCGATAAGGGCAAGAGTCTCGATAGCAATATCGCCTCGGATGGGGACAACAAAAAAGAAAAGCCACAAGCCGTAGAGAGGCGTGCGCTTTCTCAGCCGGTGTCCGAGTTTGGAGATGAACTTGACATGCAAGACATAATATCTGAGCGACGTACACTTGATCTGATGAAGCGACGATCGGAAGAAAAGACAGTGGATTCCAACACAGTCAACACAGCAGCCGAGCTTCCGGGGAAGGCTACGGATAAAGAGACCTACGAGAAAAAGAAAACTTCCGGCACCGTTGGAAGCGAAGAATCGCTCACGGAGGTGAGTGAGTTAAAGGATGTCGATGAGAAAGACATAGGTTATCTTCCACCACCAGTGCGTGTGCCTACCATCGAGTATGAAGAACCGTCGATCGAAGAGGACGATATTGTGGACGAGGTAGATGAGTCGGAGGTAGAGGAACTGGAGGCTGAAGAAACGGAAAATAAGAGAGATATACTGAGCAAATTGAATCTTGAAAAAAGCAGAAGCGATGAAACCGGCTCTTGGGTGACGATTGCCTGCGAAGAATTTACCGGAACCGAAGGGGTGAGCAGCCAGCAAGAGGAGATGCAGGAAACTTGCGGAACACACTACAAAATAGAATCTCAAGCAACGTTTGAGGATGCAAAAGGTTATGCGATGCCTGAGTCGGAAGTGGTGGTTGAGTCAGTGGACATACCCGTACTATCGCAACCGCAATCTAACCGATCGTCCCCTTCAGCGTTCGACCATCCGCTGCCTCAAGTGCCGGAGAAGAAACCGGACGTAGTGTCACCGTTACGCGAGAAAGTGGTGCGTTCGTCAGCTGTAGATCGCGATCAAGAGGCAGACAAAAAGCAGGCATCACAGCGGCGCGGTGATTTTCTTCGGCTATCGATCGAAAGATCGCGCAGCTCGGATACAGGATCAAGCCGCGAGAATGAAACTAGCCCGATAAGGCACGATTCCAGTACGCCACGGGGCAAAGGATCACTGGACGAAGAGTCGAGTGTCAGTTGCTCCATATCGCGTCCGTTGGGAATATCGCAAGATATGGATTCGATGGATCACATGAAGTGTCGAGAGTTGCGTGAAGCAATGCTGAAAATGGAAGAGCACGATGATGGGGCGTCGGTGAAGAAGGTATCTCCGACACTCGAGAAACAGTATCCGGTAGATTTGGGTTCTGGGTCGGAGCTGGATATAGAAACACCGGAAGATCGTATTTCCAGACTACTGCAGCGTGAAGAGAGCGAATCTAGTTCAGACAATGGAGGAGGGCCGGTTGCTGCAAGTCCGCTGGACGGTAGTGCAGGAGTCGCTGTTGCGAGTGGTGGGGCAGTCCCGAAACCGAGAGTCGTGAAACCTGTGCGCACGACATTACTTCACAAGAAAGTGTGTCGAACGGCTCCTCCGAACGAGAAACAGACACAACAAACCACTGCTGAACTAAAATCGGGAACATTGAAACTGCTCAGCGCGGACGGAGGTGATCGTAGTTCGTTGGAATCGAAATCGAGTCTGGAATCTAAAGGATCGCTTGGCTCATTCGAAACCGAAAGTAGCTCGGGCTCGCTGGGAGCAGCACAGCGTAAGGGTGATCTGATGCAGAAGGAACAAATGTCCACCTGGCGTCCATATCCGATCGAAAGTTCTGGCAGCTCGAGCGTGGAGGACAACTGGCTTCCACCGGAGCAGGAAAGCTACGAGAGCTTCGAGCTAGCTACAGAGACGATCGAGATACAGAAAATTCCGCTGCAAGATTCCAAAGAACTGTCACCGGACGAGCAGAAGGAGAGCGACTCCGACATACAGGACGAGCTGAACGATTTTCCGGCGACCTTCGGCTATCCGGAGATGACCTCCACACTCGGTATCGCCATCAATCCGGTGGATATACTTGGGTATGGGGCGAGCTTCGGCGTGGGTCGAACGTTGTCGAGGATCTCGGAGCGCAGTACAAACTCGGAAAAGTCGAGCGGAGAGGAGGTGGCCGAGGCGGAGAAGTCAAGTCTGGAGGATCTGAGCGTACACGATGAATCTGCAATCTCGAGTGAACATCAAGCGAGTCTCAGCTCGGATCTGCACTCCAACTCTAATCCAGCGTACATATCCGATGCGGATCGTAGAACGTCGGCGGAAATGCCGGACATCCCTTGTGACTCGGCCGCGGCAGAACGCTTATCGGAGATCTATCAGAGCAATGTGGTGAAGAACGGTCGTTTCACTGTGTCCCATGTAACAGAGGGAGGAGGAGAGGGTGGTGCAGCAGGCAACGGTTTGAAGACGGCTGAAAGCAAACCGGATCTGCAGTGCCTCTCGGCAGGTGGTGGAAGCCAAGATTCGGAAGATTGGCCTTTACCAGATATACCGTACGATAGTACACCAGGTGAACGGTTTGATCCGAGCATCGGAGGTCCACCGGGTGTAATTATGCCACCTCCAATGAGACCCTACTGGACGGAGCAAGCACTGGCAGGCACACGACAGTCTCTAGAGTCAGAGAATTGGCCTACGCCTCCTTCCAGCATGTTGGAACACACTCCGATCGTGGAAAATGTACAAACATTCCACGTGAATGAACCACAACACCCGACACAAGTAATGGTAGAGTCGTTCACCGAACCGACCACTGGAGGGTCTGACGATTCCGATCCAGACTACGCGGAGGTAGCTGGAGATGAGATTCCCGAGCCACCCAAGCGGGATTATGTTCCAACGCCGTCTGGGTCCGCTTCGTATTCGGGATCATCACTGTCTGGCAAGTCTGGTTCATCACCGAGTGCTTCGCTGTCGATGGTAGTGCCATATGAGAGCACTGCTTACCTTGTGTCTGCACTGCAAGGCGCTAAGACGTACGAGCCACCGGTTACGTACGAAAACGCGACTTGTTTAAGTGGCGCTCTTGGTCCAACCAGCTGCCTCAAGTCCACGTTCGATATTTGCTCAAGCCAACGTGCCCTAGGCTCGTCTACGACGGGAAGCATTGGTGGAAAGGAATCTAATCCGGATCGCGTGATCATTTCGCAGCCAACCAAGTCTCCGCAAAACCTTAGCCCCATTACGGACGATGATTTCTTCATGAACGACGAAGTGTTTGGCCCCGGTACGGTGAAGATCGAGATTTCGCCGGATGATAGTAAACCTTCGTCCTCTGGCGGCATGGAGTACGGTGGACAGCAGCAAAAGTTTTCGCGGAGCTCGAACAATTCCGACACTTCGATTGACGACATGCTGTCGACGTCCTGCGGCACGTACATGGAAGAAACGGTGCGACTACGCAATTTGGAACCGCGCCGGTTGAGTAACGAATCGTGCAAGAAGTGCAGCCATAGCTCGCATTCCGAGGAGGAGACGAGCTCGTTCGGTACAGATCTGGACGGAACGGTAAAGATGGGTCTGCAGCAGAAGCGCTGCACGCACAGTTCGCACTCGGAGGACACATCGATTGGTCTTAGCATTTCCGAGTGGTCGACCGGCACGAACACCGTACGGCAGTACGCGAACCTGTCCGGCTCGGACAGTCTGTCGGCCGTCTCGAACCATTCCGGCAATGCCAAGAGCGAGAAATCGAATCATACCAAGAGCTCGATCAGCTCGAGCGTCCACAAGTCGACCGAAAGTCTGGACGAGAAGACGAGCGGCAGCTTCTCCAGCAGCAATACCAACCAGGCGAACAACACCGGTGGCAAACGCTTTTCGCTGGAGAACGTGTCCGAGAATGGGGCATGTCCGCGGTACGAACCGTTCAGTAATTCCGAGACGGACACCAAGTTCTCGTCCGGCACCAAGAGCGACGACACCACGCTGACGCTCACCGAGATGGCCCAGACCATCACGGAATGGTCGACGAGCAGCAGCAACACGCTGATCGCGCAGGTCGAAGCATTGAAGCAGCTGGAGAGTGGAACTGGTGCTGGTGTGAAAGGTTCCTCCTCCGGAGAGCGACCTGCTGCTACACCGACACGTACCTTCGAGTACGTGCCGCTGAAACCACCGAAGGTGGTGAAAAAGATGCCGGCCACATCTTCCGACGACCATCGGAAGGAAATAGTGGGAGTTCACATGAAACCACAGGCTGCAAAGCACATACCCATAGAGACAGGTGAATGCTCTATATCGGCCAGCGATGCGAACGTGATCCCGGAACGTCCCACACGACTACCGCCCAAAATAGTGGACGTGATTGAGAAGAGTCCCAAGCGAATGCCCGTAACACAGCAACCGCTTCCGCAAGGAAAAAGTCTATCATCCGTGAGGATTGAACCGCAGGATGGTGCAAACAAGCGAAAATCGCTAGAAATGATGTCTAAGCGCTACCAGAGCCAGGACATCTCGGACACGGAAACGTTTACCGAGAAACTGTACGGACAAAATGAGAAACTGACGGAGCGATACCAAAGCCAGGAGTTTACTCCGATCGTAGCAACGCCTGCTCCGAGTAAACCACCGCGCGGTGACTCGTTGCCCTCCTCTAGCCCGACACCGATGGCCGAGAAACCGCTGGTAAAGCATCACAGTTACGACGACAAAACACTGTCCAAATCGCAGATCCGCGAGTATAAGACAACCAAGATGCGCCACAGTCAGTCCTTCCACGAGCATCTGGTTTCGTCAGATCTGAACAAAATTGTGGAGGAAAGTCTTGGCAGCTCTTCGACCACGACGCACACCAGTGAAGCAACGAGTACGGACAACTCGTCCCCAATGTTCCCACGCCCCGAGAAGCTGGTACGCTGTTCGCCCTACTACTCGAGCAGTCTCAGCTCGGAATCGCCTCCGATTGCACCGAACCAGATGCCTCCGCCAGTGCAAAAACCGCCGCGCAAGAGCTCGCTGCCAAGAAACTTTGTACCGAAGAGTCCGCCAAGCGGTAACGATACCGACAGTTCTCTGGATCATCGTGCTCAGGATCCCAAGCTGCGATCGCGCGGCTATCGCAAGAAACGAACCGTTCCACTGAAGAAGAGTCGACTCGATCGGCCGCTTGAGCATCAGGAAAGCTCGGAATGCTCAGAAGGCTACTTTCCGGAGATGGAATCGGGCTCTTCGGATGCGGTTATGATGGAACACCAGCATCAGCGGTATCCGGACTTTGAGGAAGAGCTGGAACAGCTACCAGAAGATTACGAAGACGAGACGTACCGGGCAGATGAGGATGAGGTGACGCCCAGTCGTAATGGGGCAGGCGTGTACCCGAGTGCCTCCTATTCTAACAAGTTTGAGGGTCTGGACATGACGGAAAACGTCGATGAGATGGGCTTCCCACGGTACGATCGGTTGGGACACATCACTAACCCAAATTTGTACAAATCGGATACTCCGTCGCCACCGGTGAAGCCGGCTCGGCAGCGTCGCCTGCGTCAAACGAAGCGCGATGACCCGCACGATCTGGAGTATCAAGGTGTGCAGTACACGCCGGAAAGTGGTAGCTGTTCAGAGACGAAGGCAGGGCTTTCGGACGACGTGTGCTACTCGAGCGAGGATAGCTTTGCTGCGGGCTACAACCGTAGCAGCGGTGCCGGACAGGGTGCGAGCTCCCGTTATCAGAAGAATGTCGAGATCCCTTACCCCGATTTTCTATCGGATTACGAGAATGAGTCCTCATCGGCCTGCTCGTATGCCCGGCGTATGGAACAGGATCGTCCTCGGTATGTGGAACTGGAATCGCAACATCAGCAGCAACAGCAGCTCGGGTATGTGGAACCGGGTAAAAACTTTGACGTGTCGGTTGCGTTCGACCTTAAAGCCTTGCCACCTCCGATCTATGTGGAAGAGGAGGAAGAAGGGGACGACCAGCAAGGACGTGAAGAGGGGGACGACGAGCAAGACAATGCTGTTTAAACGAATCGAAATGAGTTGAACGAGTTTCGGACCGGTGAAAAGATCCGCTTTGTCTCATCCGTCAAGTCTGTCAGAATGCCAATGTGGAAACCCAAGACGTTGTGAAGGAAATATGCCAAATCTTAAAATAATCCATTGATCGCTCATGACTCATGTTTTAGAGAAATTGTTTTCCTGTGAGGATGCATGTTCGGAGGATGAAAAAGAGAGAGGAATAGAGAGAAAGGATCTTTTGTTTTGCAAAATGGCACAGGAAGATCATAATGGAAGCGAATAGACTAGACGTACCTGTATTGTTTTATCTAATTGTGGTTTTTATATTGATGTTTACAGTACGATTTTTGGGTTGTTTTTCCCCATTTGAAATGATCGTGCAATGGCTCGCAACATACTATATACTGCGTGTGTGTGTGTGTATGTCTTTCTACCACTCTGTTAGCGATCGTAGATAGAAAGGAGTATAGTGAACTTGTTGACAATTGCTTTTTGTGGGTCAGTCTGCATTTATCAGGCGATAAAACTATTAAGCTCAACAATAGGTTAGGTGTGAAAAGCACCACCACCGGTTAAAATTAAATGAAAAGAGCGAAATGCGCATCTTATGAATGTCGTCGCGTTTTCCAATTTGCGTTGTAGTTTCAGCCTTAAGTGTCGTGTTAGGAAGGAATGTAAAAGATGATAAAGCATGGTTCAGAAAAGAATATGAGACGAAAGCATTGAAGTAAGAAGGAGATACAGGAAACAGGAAAAGGAGATAAAATAGCGTCAATGGAGCATCGTTAAATCACGAGTAGTAGTATAGCGTAAGGTTTAGGCAGGAAAGTGCATAATATTCTAATAATCCACAGTTCTAGACTTAAAATCATACATATATATATTTATGCAATGTTGAACGAAAACTTGATGAAGAGAACCTTTCTTTGAGTGTATGTTTGGTTAGAAATTTGCAAGGCAAAAACTAGTATATCTTATATCGACAAAGAAATGATGCTTCTGGACGAAAAAAGCTTGCAAAGTGTTTTGTTCTGAAGATTCTCAAATTATCCTTGCCTTATTCACGACCTATTTAAATAAGTTTACAGTCGATGGGTGTAAGACGATAACTTAAAAATATGTTTAAAACTAATACACCACAGACGAAAGATTTAGATCAGTATCAAAAGTCGCATTATATTCATTGAACAGAAACGTTATACTAAAATTACAGTCATTGAGCATTTTAAATTACTATTTAACGAAGAGGTACAGTTACAATGTAAGCTACCCGAGCAACAAAAACAATGAGGCCAAAAGGAAACACAGCGAAAGAAATTAGATTAGATGTTACTCCATAACGGGAAGAATGTGTCGAAAGAAAAGACTATAGGAGCAGATGCAAGTGTGACAAAAGGGTATGTTTTATAACGTATTTTGGACGTTTCGTTTTGACTAACCATTTCTATTCAAAAGGTGAAAAGAAAATACAATTCTATAACCATATTGCAAGCGCCACTCATGACGATAAATACGTTATTATCATAGAAAATGTTGTTTAATTAAGTATTTAAGAAAGATTGATGATGGAAAAGGGGGTAAAGACAAAAGAAGGGAATCTTGCGAATGAATATACAAAAGTCGAACAACACATTATTAAGCACATGCATAGTTGAATTAGTTACGTGTGGTGAAGGCATAAAAATCTCGTTATATGAACTGGAAGGAAGGGAAAGTTCAATATGTTATCGTGAAAATAGGCGAGTAATTGAATGGAATGTTTAATATCTGACGATAGTTTTGATCTCTTCGGACACACGTTGCTGGTATAATGCGCAGAAGCCAAAAATAAGATTGCCAAAAACTTACACGTTTATTCTTTAACCAGTCAAGTATTGCAAATCCAGTAAGCGATAGAATAAGGACTAAACGAGGCCAACCTTTTTTAAAATAATTTTTCATAAGCCACATTTCACACCAACATAATACGAGTTAAAGAATGATAGACTTACACAAAAGCATCCACATGATGGAATAGGTTTTAGCGAGCAGCCAGCAAAAGTGCCCCTGAAAGGCACGGTAGTAAGCAAATATTCAACCATTCTTCTGTGAAATATTGCATTATTTTCTACTAACACCTTGCCCTAGCAAGCAACATCTTCAGCAGTAAGAAACAAAAATCCCATACCCACATTTGCAGTTCTTCACGAAATAAGTAAAGTGATAAATAAAGGCAAAATTAATCAAATCATAGTTAGTTGTGTGCAAATTGAACTCAGTTTGTAATTTAGTTTTTTTTTCAAGCAAAACCTTTTGAGTTCATTTTTGTAAGCCTTTTGAAGTACGCTAGGATCTATGTAACGAGTGTAAGTGACCAATCGCAGGCAAGCGATCACAATCTGTTTATTATTGTTATTCAAAAAAATTACCCTTTAAGTTCCTGTTCTGCGCATGTAATTCCCTGTATAGCCCAATAGCGTTAATTAGTGTTAAGAATAATTTACTCCCTTTTAACTATAAGTTTACGTTTCGGTTGACCAATGTGTCAGCTTTATTGTTCTCCGCTGTTCATACAGCCATAGTACGCAGCACAGTAATTCACGCATGCAGATTCAAAATTTCTTCTCCGTTTTAGATAATCCATTTTTGTAGATAGTTTAAGTTCTCCGTTGTATTTTGTCTCTGCTGTAGTTATGCCTTATCCTTAGCTGTAAGATGAACATGGGAACGACGCATAGCTAATAGTGCTTTTCTTTCCATTTCTTTACTGCAGATGATTACCACGGTATCAATGGGAATGTTTCACTCGATCGGCGAAGTGAGATCGTGCAGTCACCGAATCGGTACGAGCTGGCCCTTGGCAATGTGGACAAGTCGAACAACAACTCACTGTCGCGTGGCGAAACTGGCAGCTACGATCTGGGCAGTGCGGAAGCTCGAGCCAGGAACAATGGCCATTTCGGTGGTAGTAACGGTGGTGCGCTGCACACGGTGGACGAGAACATGATCAACAACAACTACCAAAACCAGCAACCGCAATCAACGGCAACGAACGGTCAAACGTCGTCCGGTATGGGTAACGGCAATAGTGGAACGCTTCGTTCGATCGACGAAGAGATGCGCAAGAAGAAGTGGCCCACCGATCGCGCCTACTTCCTCGCGAAGGAGCTGCTCATGACGGAACGAACGTACAAGAAGGATTTGGACGTTATCAATACGGTAGGTCGGCCGAAATGGATTGAAGATGAAGAATTTGCTTTAATAACGATTTCGTCTATCATGTTCCTTTTCCTAGTGGTTCCGCGAGGAGCTTACACCGGAAGATTTGGAAAATCTTCAACCTCTGTTTCAGTATTTCGAGTCGATGCTGGAACACCACAGTGTCTTTCTGCGCGATCTCGAGCACCGGATATTACTTTGGGAAGGACGCGGTGGGCACGAGACGCATCGAATTGGTGATGTGATGCTAAAAAATATGGTCGTTCTGCCGGTGAGAGGAGGCATATTGATTCATCCAAAAAGAGAATCGTTGCAAATACTTCGTTTTTTTTTATTCCAACACAGATATACGACGAGTATGTGGAGAGTCATCGCGAAATTCTGGAGCGTCTGAACGATCTGTACGATAACGATGACAAGTTCCAGCAGACGTATCGGGAGTTTGAGCTGCAAAAGGTGTGCTATCTGCCGATTAGCTACTTTATCCTGAAGCCACTACACCGGCTGTTGCACTACGAGCTGCTGCTGGAGCTGCTGCTAGCGCACTACGGTGAGGATCACTTCGATCGTACCGATTGTCACGGTACGCTGATGATGTTGACCCGCTCGACTGAGGTAATACGGCGCGAGCTGACGGCGTCGGAAAATCACAGTTTACTGTGCGAAATCCAGCGCGATATCGACGGATACGATGGGTTGGTCCAGCCGGATCGCAAGCTGATCCGGCAGGGCTGTCTACTGAAGCATTCCAAGCGGGGGCTACAGCAGCGTATGTTCTTCCTGTTCTCCGACGTGCTGCTGTACGCGGTCAAGTCACCAGTGACGCAGACGTTCAAGGTGCTCGGCCACGTGCCAGTGCGTTCGCTGTTGACGGAGAACGCGGAACACAATGCGTTTGTGATATTTGGCGGGCAGCGAGCCATCACTGTGAGTGCGGGCACCACGGTCGAGAAAACGCTCTGGCTGGATGAATTGGCGAAGGCGGCCAACAGTCTGAAGTACAAACCACAGACCCAGCTGCCAATAGTGTCGATCAAAACTTGCAGTAAGTTGAGAGCGGAAAACGAACGTTATTGAATGTCTTAATAACGGGTTTTCGTTTCTTTGTTTTAGCATCCTCTGAGGAAAATCTGGAAGCTTGCGGTTTGAATAGTGCCCTTGTGCCCCAGACAGCAGCTAAGCAGCCATCCCCCCGCAACAACACAGCACTGCACGTGTGCTGGCATCGTGGCGTTACGATTTGTCTTGATGATCATCTCCGCGCTGGAAGAGTACGTATTAGCGATCGCCCTTGTATAGGATCAATTAACTATTCGGTTAACTTGTAAAAACTAATTAACTAATCGGTTTTGAGCATTTTCTCTCATTGCGTAGAATCAAATATCGGGCTACCTGTTGCGAAAGTTTAAAAACAGTTCCGGCTGGCAGAAGCTTTGGGTTGTGCTGACATCGTTCTGTCTGTACTTCTACAAGAGCTACTCGGACGATGCGGCTCTTGCTAGTCTGCCCCTGCTCGGTTACACTGTGGGACCGCCAGGCATCCAGGATGCGGTACAGAAGGAGTATGTTTTTAAGCTATCGTTCAAAAATCATACCTACTTTTTCCGTGCCGAGAGTGAGCACACGTACAATCGGTAAGTGTGAATGGGAATGGGGGTGAACAGCCTGGAGTATGTGATTGATTCATTTTTGGGCCGTATTCCCTTGCAGATGGATGGAAGTGTTGCGCAGCGCTACTCAAATTCAAGAATCCCGCTCATCGTCCACAATCAACTCGAACAATCTTATCAATAATAATGCTAACAACGGAACTAACTAAAACAGTAGTGGCCATTGAATCAAGGAACAATGAAGAACAAGGAACAAATAATCAGCGGAGTAGTGGCGCGCTTGTATTTCTACTCTTTGTATTACATTCGCAGCGTCCCGTTTTAATGTTTAATCTGCAACACGCCAAACCGCATCGTTTATACCGTACGATTGATATGATCAATCGTAATCCGTTTACCGTAGTGCTGGCAACCTATTTTTATAGAAATTGATTTATCTAGAAACACCTTTATCTAATGTCTGATCAGAACATTTCCCTCCGTTCCGCTTTTGGGTGCGATTTTGCGCATTTTTTGAAAGATTTCATCATTCGCGGCCTGGTTCATACATCACTGCGAACAAAACTAAGTTGTGAAAGTGAGAGTGATGAAACATCCGGCACACCCGGGGGCCACACTACCGGGGTAGTTATGGAGAAACAGAGCGTAATATTTATCTTACAATTTTTACATCAGCTGCATGTAGGAATAATTTTTAAGGGAGTTAACGATACATATTAAACGCAATGGGGAAGGGAAGTGTTGTGTTACTAGCAGAAAGTGAAAGTGAAGCAAGTTGCAAAGTACTGAAGCGTAGAAACGATTATACACACTAATAAAGCAAAAGCGTGCGAAAATGAGCAATAAGTGAGCAAGTAAAAAGAGAAATGATTTGTTGGTTGTTGTGTATTTCTTCAAATTTACATACAGATAGAAATAATCATAAGCTTTAGAGTGGCCTACGTTCGTTTTACAATCCTCGTTTGACCGGCTTGGGAGCAAAGTGCACTTTTACCGGTTTGCACAGCTCCAGCTCATTGTTGGGCTTTACTGATAGACAGATCGTTATCTCGACGGTCGACGCTTCTGTCCATACGCCATGCGAGAGTAGAACCTTCGTCCGCAATCGCCACTGTGATTCGCTTTCACCCTGTTCTGTCATAACCTTCTTCAAATCGCGCTTTCGCGGCACGATGATGTGCACGTTCTGGTCCGGATACTTCACCTTTAGGCGCAGATCTTGCCGCTGCGCTTCCTGAAGGTTTTCCAACTCGGCCACAAACGGAACCGCAGCTATCAAGCCTGCGGTAACCTTGATCACGTTTTCTGCGCTGTACGAGGACTCGGTGGGCTCGATAATGCGTGCTTTACACATTTTAATCTGCAGAGCGCAAGAGGGTATTAAATATCAGTGGAAGTATAGCAGACGATGGCGTACTTACATTTGTGTTGATTTGAGGAATGACGACTGGAGCGGCCGTTTGAACGATGGGCAAGATTTCCCGGTAGACACGTCCTGGCTTGGGATCGCCAACTGATGCCAGTTTGGTCAAGATTGCACTAGTAAACGTGTCAGCAATGAGTAGTGTGTTTTCCTGCAGAAAACTGCTTGCGTCGCTAGCGATGTGTAGCAATAGTTGACACGGTCCAAGTGCACTCTGGGAACGATCCTTCACGATAAGCACTAGATTGAGGGCGCTAGCACGAAGGCACATCTGTTTCACCAGCAGCTGATCGTCGATGGTGAGGTTTGAGAATAAGTTCTGCAGCATAAGACACTTCTTGATCAGCTGCAGAAGACATTCCTTGATCGGAGCTTTGATCGAATGACCCGTGGCGGCCAATTGTAGCTGTTCCATCTGTAACTGCGCACCGAAGAACACGGACGTGAAGTTGGCCGTTCCGGAAAAAGTCGGATCGATCTCGGCCAACCGATCCAGATCGTCCTGAGCTGCCTTTAGCAACGCTTGTCTAGCCTGTGGGGCGGAATAGGCACGTTGAATGTTGCTGAGCAGCGTCTCCAGGAACTGTCTCGACCCAGTGGACCCCGTAAGATTGAGTTCCTTTGTATCACCTCCAACGGCCAGTCGAGGCACAAAGTTGGGCATTGTGTCTCGCAGATACGCGTAATGTTTGATAGTTGTCTCGGGGAATAGGCTTAGCATAGCTGGAAGGTGCTGGGCAGCATTGAACAGCATGATCAGCACACACACGTATGCCGGATCCTCGACATCCCGCTCGGCACTATCAAAGAACGGATGGTCTAGCAGCAGCTGCGGCGTGATGGACATGCAGATCTCCGGATGCTTCTGGCCAACGCGTTGCATACAGCCAAACGTGGAGAGACGATCTTCGGGATACTTTAGCAGCACATCCAACACCTTCTGCACGACCAGCGTAAGACAAGCTTTGGTGGAAACTTTGCACGCTCCCAGCATGAGATGAAGTCCTTCACGAACCTCGACCGAGTAGTCTTCCAACGAGCTGAGCATCGTTTCGAGTTGATCTTCGCGCAGTATGATATGTCTCGAAATGGCGGTCAAGCTATAAATCGCACGAAGACGGACCTCCTCAATCTCGTCGTTGAACATGTCCACCAGGAAGTCGAGTGAAGTAACCGCAAACAGCGGATTCTTGAGGGCTAGCTTGCACATCGAGTTCACCGACGCTGTGCGTACTTCGAGAAATTCATCCTCCAGACCCTGGACGAGCGCTCCACACGCTCCGGACGCCATCAGCGACACGGAATCGGCACTGATGACTTCCTTCGGTGCATCGTCGGCCCACTTTTTACCGCTAGACCACTCTCCGCTAGCGAAATGTGCTGCGCTGCGCTCGTGCAGACTTCTTTTCTTGCGCATGTTGCTCATCAGTTTCTTGTCCAGCGTTTGGTGAAGGAACTCATCACTCACCATTGTCATGCCACCGAGCAGCTCGGCCGCCAGGGTGCGAATGTTCATCGACAGGTCGCAAATCGCTGAGCATACCTTTCCGAATGCGTCATCGATGAGTCGAACCTCCTGCTCAGAGTCTTGCACCTTTATCATCCTACAATTTCGAAAGAAAGACACTGAGAGCGATTACTATGCTTAGGCGATCATTGGCGTTACTTACTCTTCCGGATGACGTACTCCTAGCTCGAATACCATGTTTAAAGCTTCCTTCCGGACACACTCATAGTCGTCCGTTAGTGACGCACAAGCCCTCGGATACAACGACGGTGGTAATTGCACGCCTCGCTCGCCAAGCGTCAGCATCGAACGAAAGGCCTGCGCACGAACACGTGCGTCTGGCGAGTCGGTGTATTTGCCGATCAATTCCAAACTTTCCTTTTCCGCATCGGATACCAGCACAAAAACGCCCAACAGCAAAATTGCATGGCGCTGCACATTGTGGCTGGGCGAAAAGAGTTTCATTTTAGCGAAAAACACCATCTGGTTAATGTACGCTACAGACGGTGTGTAGGATTTGCCAATCTTTTCCAACACGATCAATCCCTGCGAGATGACTTTGGCCGATTTCTCCGCCTTCAGGAGCTTGATGACCTCATCGATCAACTGTTGTCCATCGATGCCGGTTTCGGTAGCCAGATCCGCAAACAGGGAGAGTATTTTTACCCGCACGGCTGACTCCGGTTCGCGCTGGAAGTGTTCCACAAGCTTGCGGATGGCGTCCGGGAACTCGCTTTCATCGAAGTGCATAGAGTCGGTGATTTTGAGGAGTAGCTGTAGGGCTTCGTTGCTGGATGCCTCTTCGAGTAGGTTCACGTACGCAAGGATGGAGGTTGGTGTGCAGTTGGATTTGCAAGCATTGCGACGAATTCGCTTGTATAGCCGATGGGTTGGAATCTGTGGGACTATCGTTGACGGTTCCTATAGGTAATTGAGCACAGTGTTCAGTTATCTGAGCCTCCGAAGATGGGTTTTGAATCTTACTGGAAGTGATGCTACTTCTGAAATGGGCCGTTTCACTGCTAATGCCATATTGCAGTGGAAAACTGATTCGATTCGATGATAATCAGAGCCTAAAGAAACTGGCTGGAATCCTTAGTTAAAGTTTATGTTTACTGTTGCCATTTGCGTTTAGACAGCAAGGTGTGTTTGCTTATGACAGTGAAGGCTTTGACAGTTTGGATCAGAAGAATGTGGTGAATAATTTTCAAGAAATTGATGTTATTGCCGCATTTTGAGGATAAAATTAATAAAAAATATTGAATCAAAATAACGTTGCTATAGTTTTGGAAAGTTGTTCGTCAAAAATCTTCAATTATGGTGATTAGGAATTTGTTGTCAAATACTGTCATTTTATGGCTTCTGCGAGCCAACCTGGTGGTTCTGAAACACAAACGAGATATCGGATGAGTCACAACAAATAGCAAGCAAAAACAACACTGCGAAAGAGAAAAAACGGTAAAGATCCCGGAAAAGTTGTGCCGTGAAAGTTAATTTGTCTTTAGTTTGTTCATCTGCTCACAGAAACAACCCTAGTTCAGCAAAGATGGAGTGGCTATTCGGGAAGCGCATGACGCCGGACGAAATGATGCGGAAAAACCAGCGGGCGCTCAACAAAGCGATGCGCGATCTGGATCGGGAAAAGATGAAAATGGAACAGCAGGAGAAGAAAATCATCGCCGACATCAAGAAGCTGGCGAAAGAAAATCAGATGGACGCGGTGAAAATCATGGCCAAGGATCTGGTTCGGACGCGTCGCTATGTGCGCAAGTTTATGCTGATGAAGGCCAACATACAGGCGGTGTCGCTGAAGATACAGACGCTGAAATCACAGAACGCGATGGGGGAAGCGATGAAGGGTGTGACGAAGGCGATGACCAACATGAACCGCCAGCTAAACCTGCCCCAGATCCAGAAGATTCTACACGAGTTCGAGAAGCAGTCGGAGATAATGGACATGAAGGAGGAAATGATCAACGATGCGATGGATGACGCGATGGAGGACGAGGGCGACGAAGAGGAAACGGACGCGATTGTGTCGCAGGTGCTGGATGAGCTTGGCCTGCAGCTGAATGACCAACTGTCCGGACTGCCTCAGGTATGTCACACGACTCTTTTGAAAGGAGTTGCTCTAATGCATTTTGCTTTATTATCGCAGGCGTCAGGTTCGCTCGCAGTGTCCGGAACGAAAACTCCTCAAGCGGCCGCTGTGGGTGCGGCCGGTGGATCCGGTGGAGCAGGATCTCCAGTATCGGACGCGGATGCCGATCTACAGGCACGACTGGATAATCTCCGACGAGAGTAACGAATTACATACGGTTGCTACGGTTACCGCCGGGCCGAGGGTCTCGTCGCATGCTAGATGCGAAAAAAACATTCTCACTACGCCTCAAGTGCGTGCGATTCGGACCACGCAATGATCGTAGCAGCGATCATTATAAGCTTCAGAATGTTGTCGATAATTCAGAACGATAATTTGTTTGAATTTGTCTATTTCCCTTTATAATCCTAAGTTGTATTCTCCGTTTGATGCTGCTTTTTATCGTTAACCACGCGAACAGGAATGTAAATATGAGAATAAAATATCGAAATGCGATTCGACCTGTGATCGTCGCAATCCTAACAAAATCATGTTTTTCAGATTCTTTAACGTTACATTTTGCGACTACTTTAGGGATAATTTCTTCTTATTTTTGCACCAAAGGCGTTCAAAGTGCTTTTGAATCTGTTGAAAGAGAACTCAAATGTATTGTTAATGTATCAGGACAAAAAAAAAGAAAACACTGCCAACGGTATTGATTGTGTTGCAATGTAGAACATTTTATTCGTATCTTTTCTCTGAATGATGATTTACGGACCGCTCGAGAAGGGGATGGAAATGGAACGGCATCTTCCCGTCTCCCCAGTCCATCCATCAGTTTACACTCGCTAGCAGTAAAGTATACAATAGTTTGAACGAGCCAATAAAATATCTCCTATTAATTAATTGGAACAAAAATAATACACAAACTTTAACATATTTATTTACCTAACCTGGAAGGTTGTACGAGAGTAGAAATAACGTGTTTTTTTTCTTCTCTTTATACTGCTTAATGCACTATGTGGTGTGTCTTCGTGTGTAACGTATATGAAATATGAATGTAGTAAACTATTCGCGTAGGTTGTACCGCCTTACTGGACTATGTTAACGATTGCCTATCCGTTGCGGAGTGGTTAGAGGATGTTAATTAACTTTAAATAAATTTGAACTAATGCGAATGAATCAACAACAACCTAGACTCGGTACAAGGCTGAGGGCTATATTAGCTCCGAATGGTCCAAAACAGGTAGCTAACGTATATACATTCACCTTAGTAGGGAAGCGCTTTTTAGTCGATCGGTTGGCTTAAAGTTTGAGACTAATCAACTCAACAGAACATAAAGGAAGAACTATAATCTATAATAGGGTAAAATATAATCTCTTAAGACGCCACACTTCCGAACGAAATGCAAAGCGTAAAAATAATTTACCTATGAATTTGATTCGCTACGAACTAATGGCAAATTTTGCGCTCGTTTGCAAACAAAAAACTAGCACTAAATCCGTTATCAATAATCTCATCAGATGAAGATTGATCAAACAAACAAAACAAAACGGGACACAAATCAACAACCACAAAACCGAGCGGGAGATTTTCCTTCCTTTCTTTGACATTTTTTTCCTCTCCTAAATTGCAATCACACACAAGCTATCGGTAACAATCTTCTGTTTCCTCGTCTTTTTTCTGGCGTACAAACAAATAATTTCAACAACAAGAATTTCAACAACCATTTTGCTATTCCTTCAACCACTGAATTTTGGCTCAGCAACTTTAATTTTGGGGCGTGGAAAGGGCCATGGGAAAGGAATGCCGCTTTGTAATTAAACAGCTAAAACACGTGGGAAAGGTAGACGGGAAAGTGGAGGGCGGGGAAATTGTTCTAAAATAAACAAAACACAACACGTCTAACGAAACTCGTTGTCCAGACAAAAATAAGCAATAATTGTCCTAAAAACCACATTCGCTAGCCTTACACAGTACGAGTATCCTAAGCGAATCTTAACACAAGCCTATTTGTCTAATCGTTGTATGCGTAAATACATTGAGTATGTTTTCCCGACGTGGGGAATCAATAGAGATTAGGATCACTGGGTCCATTGCTTAAACACTAAACGATCTCTACATCAAGGCCTTCTCGCACGTGACCAGCGAAAGTAAATAGTAATAGTAGTACTGTGTTGCGGCAGTGTCCGTTTCCGACGGGCGTGTACATCGTACTCCTTTAATACACTAAAAAAAACTATAAAAATGGCAAGAACGTCGAATGATAGAAGAGTATCTCTGCACTCCGGCTACGTTTGTCTTGAGTTTTCCACGGTAGGCCATCGCGATGGGGACATCGCGACCATTGACATCATCACAGGTAATTTTGAGTTTCAATGTTTCCGAAAACGACTTTCTCCCTTCTGCACAACCGCCACGTGGTGTAGTTCCGGTGCCACGTGGTGCAGCTCCCGATGCGCTATCACATTTTCAGCACAATGTGCGCGCATTTGCCACTCGCGTAAATACATTAAAATAGGAACAAAAGTGTCAAAATTTGTTAAGTAGGCGGGCGAATCCGGCTAGCGTTCACCTGCTGGCGACAATAGTGGCAGTGTTGGTAGTGTTGGCAGTGAGCAGCATCGGTGGCGATTGTGCCTGCTGAGGAACGACCAGCAACTGCGGGTGTTGGCCGGGCGGTCCGACGTTCGCGACGGGTAGTGAGACGGGTGTGACGGAACCGAGCGGTGCGGATGGCAGCGGTTGGCCCGTGCTCGAGTCATTGGTAGCCGTTGCCAGAGGCGTCGAGAGGCGGCTCTGTTTGCTCTGCTTCGTAACATTTCCGCCAGGGGGATTCTTCTGCGCCAGATGCGTCTGGTAGTGTTTGGCCAGATGGGCCTTCTGGCGGAAGCTCTTCCCGCAGAGGGAACACGCGAACGGTTTCTCGCCCGTGTGGGTGCGTATGTGTACGTTGACGGAGTACTTGTCCTTGAAACCCTTGGAGCAGATGGAACAGTAGTGAAGCGATCGTTCCTTACGTTGTCCATTGCTGCACTGGGTGGGACTGGTGGTGGCGGTGGTCGTAGTTGTGCTGGTCGTGGTGGTACCACTACTGCTGCTGCTGTTGGAGGTAAGTGATGACGTACCGTTGGCGCCGGTTACACTGCCCGGACTCAGCATCGCGCCGCCCGCAATGGTGTTGAGGTTGCTCATGCTCGTGTTGTTGTTGTTGGTGGTGAGGCAGGTCAATGTGGCACCGTGGTTGTTTGAGTTGGCCTGGCCAGCGGCGGCACTGTTGCTAAGAGATCGCTTGTAGTTCTTCTTCGTCCGGGGTGCCTTGGTCTTGGTGGTGGAGGTCGTCGTTACCACGTCCGAAGAAGTCGTCGACACTGTAGCTTGTCGGGACAGACCGCCAGAGCCGGTAGGAGACAGTACTCCCATCGTGCCGTGTCCCGTGAGATGCTGATGGGGCGCACCCGTCATCAGAGCGTTGGGAGTCGTCGCAGAGCTGGCAGTGCATCCATTGCCCATCGCTGGCGCTTCCACGATAATCTCCGTGTAGTTGTTATTGTCCGTGCAGAACTGCTGCACCTCCGTCGCTATCCGTTTCAGCTTCTCATAGTCCTCCGGGTAGGCAGCATCGAGCGTGAGGAACATGTCATCGACCACCACATTTCCAGGGCCTGTTCCTCCGCCTCCACCACCGCCTCCTCCACCAAGATCTGTTGATGCGACCAGCTGTTGATGTTGCTGCTGCTGCTGTTGCTGCTGCTGGTGCTGTTGATGCTGGGAGGTGGCCGATTGGTTGGTGGACGCAGGTGAGTGTAACACCGACTCGTCGTACATTGTGCCGGCCAGTGTGGAGTCGGCATAGACCGCGAGCGAGTCGTTGGGATCACCGCCCGAGTACAGCACTCGTCGCAACTCGTCGTCCTTCATGTGACCGGTGGCGGGAAGAACAGTGATGGCTCCATTCTGCAACGGCAGTCCAGTGCCTTTGGTGTAACCCTTGCCCTGCAGCGCACTGCGCAGCAACGATTCGGCCGTGTCCTGCTGGATCGCGTTGTGATCCGACATCTGCCAGTCGTTGTTGTTGTTGTTCTGGTAGGCCAGCACACTGTTGGGGTCAAGCAGCTGGCTCGACAGCACGATGTTGCTCGAAGTGACCGGCATCTGTTGTTGCTGCTGTTGAGATTGTACTTGTTGGAGTTGGGACTGCGGCTGAGAGTGATGTGCCGCATGCTGCTGTTGAACTAATTGAAGGTGTTGATGCTGTTGCTGCTGCTGTTGCTGATGATGAGGATCTTCCTTAGCGTGATGATCCGTACCGAAGCCACTGTCATCGTAGGAGAAGCATTCCGTCTTCACGTAGCCCTGGAACCCACCGAGAATGGTGTCGAGATCCAGGTTGGAAGTGGGAGCGGCAGGTTCCGAGCCGGTCGGGTCCTTCCGGAGTACCCACGGCTCTGGTGCTCCATTTAATACTGTAAGTGTGTAGATCTGTGCGAACAAAAGAGAGGGAGAGAGTGTCAAATAGAGTGATAAAAATGTCCTTGTGAAGATCGTAGTTTACTTCCTCGATTCGTACCTGTCCATCCGTATCGGCAACCTGGTTGTTGAGTGGGCCATTGTTGCCGTTGTTAGTGTTGCTATTGGCGGTGTTGTTGTTTGTGTTGGTAGTGCTGGGCGCAGTGGTCGTGTTGGTCTGCTGTATCCAGCAATAGCGATTCAGATCCTCGAACATGGCCGGATCCAACCGGTTGGCATCTTTGTCGGGACCCCAGAACTGTAAGCAGGAACAAACGTGTACCATTGTTAGTACGATGATCGGTCGGAACCATGTCATTCGATTAGCGCATTCGATGAAATTAATTAAAAACTCTAGCGGACGTGCAGGTTTTGATCGCTTATTGATTTACGATCTCGCGTGATGCACCTTGAGAATTTATGGCACATTTTACACATACCGGATGAGCGCTGCATAGCCGATTGGAACAAGAGTTTTACGACACTCTGGACACTGCAATGCGAAACAGTCACGATCTGTGCTATGATGAGTCTGATGTCGGGAGCAATCGTGAGCGATCGAAGATGTTGACGTCGATCTTGCACGTGCGAAGTGGCTGCTAAAGTGTCGATCGGACCGAGTTGCCCCGCAATTGCAAAATAACACTGCTCTATAAACCCGTGCATTACACAATTTGATCAATATGTAAAATTAAACGGCCGCTGCTATCTATTATATGATAGGCATTTACGGTTCTTGCTACTCAGGCTAATCAGCAATCAGCGCCGCAGAAAGAGAGTAGCAATTCCTTGGAACGGTTACAGTTACCGAGAGTTTCGGAACTAGACTGCGTGGAAGCGGCAAATTACAGAGGCCGTACTTCCAGCCGTCCTCCAATAACTGGTTGCATTTTTTACAATCACGTTGAGGCATTTCAAAAGGCCAGAAATTGCATTCGCAAGGGGAGATGAAGGAAGGGAGATGGAAAATCGGGACTGATCGATCAAGATAGAGGTCGGGGGACCAAGAAATGGGTGGCCTTTAAAGACGGTGAAAGATGTTTATTAAAGTAATCTTATCGGTGGTCACATTATCGGGCTGTTGCGTGCCAGTAGTTAGAAAATAGTTAATTTAGGTAAAAATGGAAGACGCTTAACATGTACGACAATTTATGCTTCACATTCCTCGCTTGTTTTTGGGGAGTGGATGGAGGGGGCGGTAGGCAAAGTAACATGATGCCACCACACGACGAGGGTGGTCGTAATGCAGGGCGAGAGGTGGTCCTTAACTATTCGCCCCCGAACGACGGCAAAGCGTTTTCTTTTGAAGCTAATGATCTGCACCGGTTTGCACGAACCGACGCGAACCCGGTTTAGTTTCGCGCTGCTGATTTGCCAATAAATCTTGCCATCCTCCAGCTCCGCCAACGCTCCCCGTGAGGGTATGGTGAAGAGAAGTGACCGAGAAGCGTCTTGAAAACGGTGCACGGACTTTCAATTTCATATAAAAGTAATTTCGCTTCCCGGAGCTGCATGAGAGAGAGAGAGAGAGAGAGAGAGAGAGAGAGAGAGAGAGAGAGAGAGAGAGAAGGAGGAGTGGGGGGGATGCTCTTGGCGGACGATTATTCGTTGGTACAGCGCATACTGCGCGCGTTAATTGATTGACGAATGCGAACGGATCTATTTGGCGAACTGTACTTGGAGGTGAAGGTGTGTCGTGCGTCGGTGGGCCGAGATGTACCAGAGCTGATTAGTGCGATGGGCCCCAGCACGGTGGAAAGAAGTCGTGCACTTGCAGCGCGCATCGGTAGTGGCCCTGTGGCCTAATGGCACTAAATCATCATCACTCAAGCTGTTAGTAACGGGGAATGGCTGAAGAAGAGCGTGCAGATAACGTCGCACACAGCACCGGTGAGGAAGACGGAGGAAGGAAAGGTGGGGGAGGGTGAAGCGCCTGCTGTCGAGCCTGTTAGACCTGTTCACCCGTCTTGTCGTAAACCAACATCATTAAGAGCAAATAAACCGATGGAATCGTCGGCGCACGCGGGGGTTTGCGCCAAAGGACTTGTGGGCTGTAAATTCTGGACGATTGGACGTGCGTGCGTGGGCCAGTGCGACGTCTCGGGCCAGGACTTGCGGCGAGTGGGTTCCGCGCAGTGAGCTAGAGTTGATAGCGGCACGATGCAATCGCAGAGGAACGGTCCTGTCATACGGAAAGGCTCTGGACGTCGCTGGTGAGGTCTTATCGGGACCGGTGATCTCTTCCTATATCTTACTCCGATCGCACAGATTTGTAACTATCGGTTGACAATCGGTGGCATCGGTGCGGTCAAACGGTAGAAAGCGGTACCGGACTTGCCCGGGAGATGTCTTGCTTTAGCAGTGCGGCGGCTAAGTGACGTTACACGCTGACGGGTCATTAAGTGATGGTGGGTCTTGTAAGGAAGCGTCGGTGCATTGCTCAAAGAACGCACGAATGAGGCCCCCGGCAGGATGATGGGTGTATTATTTGACGTTCCGTTTTCGAAGCGGTTCAGCGTACTGGCGAACCCGCACTCACGCCAGCTTGTGCCACATGGGTTAGATTTAATATTGGCAAAGCCGAAACATGAATTAAGACACGAACAACGAAGCAATTAATTTATTCATTAGCAACACACTCAATCACACGTGGTGCGGGGGCTCGCGCCGGGTTTGCAGCGGTCCGTGCACGCGTGATTTTGATGAAGATGACATAACGCAGATGCAATCTTGATCGGATGGTTTTCCATCGTTTGTCATTTTCCGGCGAATCGATGCGTTCAGTCGTAAAACGAAGATCGAGGGCCCTATTAAAGAAAAACGGAGCCGCATAATAATAACGATCGTTTCGTTACGAAAAGCAGCACATGGGCAGCGGAGGGAGCGGAATGATGGGTGCTTCATTTAAAAAATCGATCACACACACACACACACACACACACACACAGCTCTGCTGATCTTATCTGCCCTAACCCCCCCATCAACCCTCAACCAGATCGCCCTACCAGTTCGCCAAGGGGCTTCGGGCGCACGCAGCATGAACGCCTCCGGTAGTAAAAAAACTCGTTTTTTGCTATGTTTCGTGATTAAGATTAAAACCGAGTCGCTCCCAAAAGAAGGGGAGGAATTCGGGCATGCAAGCCGGCAGTGGTGAAAAATTGGATGCAAAAACGAACGCAGCGCCAGCGGGGCGAAATTTTAATTCCCGCCGCAAAACGATCCGGCCGATGACGAATGCCGCCATGGTGAATTTGAATCTTCCATCACGGAGACGACCCGGCAGTGAGGTATGAAGCAATAATTAAATTAATTAAACTGTTAACGATCGGGCCCGGGGTTGCGGTTCGGCGAATCTAAACGACGGCGTCTGGCGAGGGAACTTACTGGAAGTTGCATATTATTCAACAACGCACTCTCTTAGAACGGCAAAAAGCGCCCTCGCCGCTGCATGTGTACATATTTTATGCTCGCAGGTGTGAACTATGCTGCCGCGGACGGCTACCGATCTAGAACCCGATCCCACCGTGTGCTTTTCGTGTGCTTCCATCAATCAGCGACTTCGTGCACATTTCGTGACTGCAATCCATCAGCAAGACGGCGGCAGCGGCGGCGGCGGCGGCGGCGGCACCGGTGGCTTACAGGTTGTGTGCGGCGCAACATCTTCATTGCTTTTAAGAGCCGCCACCGATCGTGTGTGTGTGTGTGTGTGTGGTATTGGGCAAGCTGGCTGGCCATCGGCGGCCGCACTCAAACAAATTACATCGCGCCGCGCGGCGCGTTGGATGGTTGATCGTGTAATGGTCGTCGGTCCGCTTTTTACCGCTCTGTCCATTTCCATTCCCTGAGCCAATTATTATATTAGTAGTATTGGGAAAAGGAACGTCAGGAGCCGAGCAAACAGCCTTCCCGGTTACACGCGGAGTCTCATCCTCCTTTCACCGGCACAAATCCGCGAATTGCACGTGTGCCGGTGGGTGGGTGGGCGACCGGTTGGTTGGACGAGGCGTGTTGTGTTATTAAGTTTCGCTTTCGTTACAACGATCGTACGGTTGGATTGCGCCGGATCGCATGTGGGAACGAAGGTACGCTGGCGCTGGGATTAGGTTTGGGAAGGATTTTATGAAACGCAACGCAATGGCTGCGAAGGGAAGGGAAGGTGGATCGGATGCCTGCTGCCTTCTAAATAATAATAATTTCTTTATTAACGATTGATCATTAAGATGCGGTCGGCGGGGTTCTTGCAAGCGTCTTTACGGTACATTATTGCCCTTAGGGGAGAGTGCTGGATGTAGTTTTTTTTGTTGGTTGAAGCATGATGATTGCACTCGCAACCTTATGAATGCAACATTTTACATTTACCGAGTGCTTTCGATGAGTTTATTATTTACGTGTCGAGTGGGACCATTATTCCAAAGCGGACCAGTTGCTGCGGGGCACGCATCATCAACCAGGAGTCAACTTCACACACAGGTAGAAGTTACATGAAAGTAAGATTTAAACGGGGAGCAGATATGGTATTTCTGCTTCTTAGTTGGGCTTACCAAAGCTTATAAAATATATAAGTTTGATCTTCAAGATAGGGATATGCAATGGATTGATACGATTTTAACAAACTACACACTCTCAACGAGACAACATGACTAGGTTATTGATCTGTGCTCATTCGCACCTTTGGGTCAATAGCAAATGTTTATAGATTCAGTATCTTCATGCGCCTGTGAGGCATCGACTTGTAAGAAACTTGTAAGACGCCAAAGAATCGTTAGGACTGGTAGTTCTACAAAATGTACGAAAGCCTCATTACAATACAAGCTTTACAATTGTTGTGGCTCTGTGTGTGGGAACATTCTTCCTGAAGGAAGTTGAGCGTTATCTCACCTGATCGAATCCTTGAAGCGGCTGATCGTTCGCATCGGGTACGGCACTGCTTCCGGAACCTCGGTTGGCGGGTGTAACATCCATCGGCGACCCCTCGCCTCCGTTTCTTCCGCCGGGTGGTCGATCGGTTACTCCATTAACGCTCATGGTGGGTAATCCACCCGTCAAGGCACGGTTGCAGGTATTGTTGCCGCTTGCGTTACTGTTGTTGGCACCACTCCCACCTCCACCGCCTCCGCCACCGCCACCTCCCCCAGGGCCACCGCCACTGCTACTGATGGCCATGTCCGGTGCGGAGCCCGTAACAAAGTCGAAAAAGTCCGTCTTCGACAGGTCCTCGGTGCGGAACGGTTCGCTGATTTCCATTTGGCTCGACGACGACGCCATCGCGATGTCGGTGATCAGATCCAACATATGCATGCAGCTGCGAGGTCCAGGACGTACGGTTGTGTGGTACACGCCGGCGTCTCCTCGCGTCCCCCGGGAGCACCCAAACACACACAACAGAACGCTCGGCTGAACGGTTTTAATTGGCAGGTTCGGGGACGGTTCGGATAATAGTTCTCACATTCGTCCGTCGGCCAGCGAGTTAATGCGTTTCCGATACCAACGGGTGCGTTCGGGATGTGAATGATTTTTCTTCTCTCGATCTCCGTGTGGCGGTGCTTCGGCTGTCTGCCTGCCTGCCGTAAAGGGCGTCAGTCTGGCGTCACGGGATCACGCCACCATCGCTCTCCGTCCGCCCGTGTGGTTAAGATCTTCTGAGCTGGCTGTGGCTCGGAGCAGTGTGTCTTGAGTGCTTCCTCTCTGTCCCGAAAGTCGATTAACACGCACACGTGCAAACGCCCAAACGACGCGTCAGGGCTTGCGGTGGCAATTTAGTCGTGCGCATCAATCGACTGTCGATCGACATAAACGTTGGTTTTTGGGAGCGAAAACAGGGAAAAGACAGCGTTACAGGCAGGTGCATTCGGGGCGTCTTTCCGCGGGGAAGGGTTGCTGTGTAGTGTGCACCTCAGGTTATTGACATCTGGAAAGAAAAATCCCCACAAAGTAGCAGAGATACGGCAGGATACGGGAGATCAGTTAAGCAGTCGAAATGAACACATTCGGCAGGCCGCGCCCGCGTCCACGTCGTCGATTTAAATACGCGAAAAGCGAAATAATAAAATGCACACGCATGCGTCAAAGTTGCCTCCATGTCGCGCCGACAGGAAGACGGCGAAATGTTAATGGAAATGCTAATGAGAATTTTTCGGATCGATAAAATGCCATTTTTTCTGTGTGCTCTTTTTTTTCATTAGCTCATTCCCCGAGTCCCGTTCATACTGGAACGCATGAAGCTGGGCCGTGCTGTTTTATCTCAGCTTCCGTTTGTAAGGCTCTTAATGTCTTAAGCGCTGCCGGTGAGTCGGTTGCAGTTCTGATGCAAGATATAAACTTTTGATTGAAATATGATTTAGCCAGGGAGGGGGAGCGAGAGAGAGAAAGGTAAAGATGAGGTGGTTTTCGGCCATAAACATAATCCTCTTTTACAACCGCTCTGATAGCCCAAAAAGGGGAAACCGTTGCAGGACGGGCCTGGCTAATTCTTGCTGCACTCCGAAGAATATTATCGCATTTGCGGAATTTATCACGCGAAAGTGTGCTGCTCAAGGCTTCCCTTATCGCATAAGCGACGAATCATTTCATAATGTTAAACAGCGCTAAACACACAGGCGCACACTACACTAATCCTGACAGCATTGTTTAGCAGTGACATTATTACGACATGCGGGCCTCCTTGTATGTCACCGTCGATATGCAACTCGTGGTTGTGCGCCTGCCTGTGGTGCTTTGCATCGCTCCCATTGCCATTGCCTTGCCTGCCGATCGATAAAGGTGCAGAAAATCATAAATTTCATACCAACAGGGCACACCACCGCAATACACTCCCTAAACGGGGCGTGCGGAACCAATGAAAGTGCACTGCCGAACAAAGCACGGGCTGTTGAGTGTATTGCGCCAGCTGACTTTACCATTTTGCCGACACTAGGGAAGGGTGCCCCCGGTGCCATGCTGCTGCAGCGAGAACGTTGTCGACCAGCGACGTACGTAAAGCATAAAGTACTTTTAAAATAGATTGTTAAATTCGAGATAAAGTTATACGAAAACGTAAATTATGGCACAGAAGTGTACACAATTCCGACTGTTGGTTCTGCCGTGGTGGTGGTTTCGAACCGGCGAAGGACACAATTAAACGTAGATCACACGGTTTTAATGGATCGTCTAAGACGTCGTTAGCGATTTGAGCCCGCTTAGCTAGCCCCGACCGATGGTACAGCGGGCAACCGTCAGCACGGTCCGACCTGTCGATGGCTTTTGAGACAAAACGATTCATAAATCGAATCGATGTATCACCTTCTCCTCCCCCCTGGACCCCGTCGACCAATAAATACGGTGCAAATGCATTTGCTGTTGCCACCAACAGGGGGGGGGGGGGGGGGGGTGGAGTGTGTGAATGTGTTGATTGTAAGTACTAGACATTGTTATGCACCCTTTAGCTGTCGCTTTTGGTGCGCCCGCCCACCGCTCTCCGCAGTGCAACTCCAACAAGCAAACAAACAAATCGAGAACAAATGAAAACAAAAGTCCCACCACCCGGCTGCACGGTGCAGGACGTGCCGAGCCTCGTAGTGGTTTGCCCTCTTGAGCAGTTGCTGCACTGCTGCACACACAGTCTGCTCGGTGCACACGTGGGATCGGCGGTCGCACTGGGGATGATAAAATATTGCATGCAAAGTAGATGCACTTTGCCTTTGGTTGGTGAGATGGCGCGGTACAAGTGTGCGTTTGCCGTTTGATTGTGCGCAGTTTTGCGCATCTCGCATCTGGAGGTATTGTTCGCGCAAACACTCACGCGCGTACGGTCGGAAGCGAAGCAACTAACGCTAAATGCATAATTTTCCAAATGACATTGCATCGCATTATGATAATTTTCGCCTGCTCGCCTGTCGCTCGCGTGAATCGAGCAGCTCGAGAGTTTGTTTTCGTTCCGGCTGAGCTCGCTTTCACTCCCCCCCCTTCGGGTACGGGGGACCTAGCGCGAGTGCTGCACAAAGGCAAGCAAACACGGGGAAAAGCGGGAGATTACGGGCCCTCGCATAGTGACACCTCGTTCGCAAGTTTCCATTCAAATTCAAATTTCGGAATTCAAACGACAAGAAAGCGCATCGCTGGATGGCAAAAGAGTCACACGGTAGATAAGAATGGATCGTCGGTTAATGCGGTGGAGGGAATCGCAAAGGCAATGGGATGCTCAAGTAGCAGCTGGAGGCTTTCCGTTGTGAAGCTCAAGCAGCTTCAGGCTCCGTTACCCATGGTTGACCCACAGTTGACCTGCGAGCTCAGGAGGAATCTCCAGCCTTTTTGTGTGTGTGGTGTCCATTCTCGCTCACGGTTCTTGAGGAATGAAAATTGACACTTGGGAGTGGAGTGGAAACTGTGTAAAAAACCGCTCTCGAATTGGAAGAGACGACATGAAAGAGGGGTACCAATTTTGAACACCTGCTTTTTGCTCGAAGTGTACCCCTTAGGACTAATTCACAAATTAACTAATGACCTCCGTCGTAATCACAGCCAGACCACAGCACACTGTCTTGGCAGGGGTCCGCGTTGTTGTTTGCGTCAGGTCAACTCACAGTCGGATGTCATTTTCTCATTCTTCCGTCCCAAAACGGGCGAAATGATGAACCAGCCACTCTCTAACGGTGGGTGCGTGACGAAGAAACGGTCAAACAGTGCAACCGATTAACTCTATTAAGGCGTAATACATTCAAATCATAATGATGCCAAAAATAGGGATTGACCGGCCGAATTCCGGTACTGCTAAAACGAAAACATTCGACGTCGCACAGGTTCGTCACTTACTGTGTCGTTCAAGTCGTTTGTTCTTGTTATGCGAACGATTGGTCACTGCGCACGGCGCTGGTTTTTTTTTCACTTTTGGCCGGGAAGTTTGGGCGGACGGTTTACACAAATTGATATTTAATAACAAACAATGCACACTTTCGCGGGTGGATTGACCGCAACGGACAGGTAAAGGAGTCCGCGGTGGTGATGTCTTACGGGGGCGATGTTCAGTTTCGCCGTAACAAATTAGAAAGCCCTCGCACACACGCATCCCGGAAAACACGGCATGGCGGATGGTGGGGG
>KB669725.1:328805-539172 GCA_000349105.1 Anopheles epiroticus
AGCAGAAAAGGATAAGAAAGTGGAGCAAAACAAACTACAAGATCAATGTCCACACACCGCCCTCCGTGTCCGTGTAAATGTCGCGATCGCGATGCACTCCGGTCCGTCCGTACGGCGTACGGTGGACGATCAATCATTTCATCGCGGGACACATTTGCGTGGCCGCCCGAGTCGAACGAAAGCAACGAAAATCCTCCACGCATTAGGCGTGTTTTGGGGAAGGCTAGCGAGCATCAATTTGTGGTTGGGACCATTTTTCATTCTCTACGCAAGTTTCGAACTCATTTTCCTACGCCGAGCAGGTCAATAACAGGTTGGTTGTCGTTTAGAAATCAGTCACAAACTACGAGAGAAACAGCAACAAAAAGCTGGGAATGGAATGGGGCACACTGAGGCGGGATCGAGAGGAGAAATTGGGGCTTCCCCAGTGGCCTCTCTCCCTTTAAGTGGGGACGTTGCGGCTGTTGATCATCGGTTCTGGAAGCACCAACGTCAACAACGCATCAATAGGGGAGAAAAATTGATAATTATGCACGTACACACGACGCGTCCCAGCCGATGGACAATGTTAATCCCATCGGCTTCTTTTCCCTGCCGTCCCGAAGATGTCAATGGACGGTTTACGGTGAGGTGTGGCGTACAGGGACGCAGCAAAAACACGGCCACAGAAAACCCACTCGGCTGAATAGAGGTGAAATTAGATTCATCAAAAATTATGATTAATTACACGGAACTTGTCCGGAATTTCGGGAGTAGCGTTTGGCCCCTGCTGGTGGTGGGGCCAGCGCGGTTGGCCGAGGATTTGGCGACAGGGGGTCGGTCTCTGCGGGCGTAGGTCGTACCGTGGTGCAGTGGAGCTATTTTTTATTGTCAAGTCACTCGGCCAGCACGCACGCAGCAGCCCGCAAGCTTGGGACGGCGTAGTAGTGGCACTGGTAGAAATTCCATCACACCAGCTTAACCTAGATTGGACGGTCAAATTAGCCTTGACCCGGTCGTCGTCATCGTCAGTCGTAGCAGTCGAAGGCAGTGGCCGCCCGAAATCGCCCAAACCATAGGCTACTTTGATTGTTTAGAGGGTCATCAGCATTCGGGCGTGGGGGAGGGCTGTTCGCCCGCTGCTCCAGTTTGGCGCGGCTGTGGAGTCACGGCATTTGGCTGATGCGGTGTAGAGCATCCCTTCTTGACCGGCAAAGGCGTGTGCAAATCCATTTCAAACGCCGAGGGTGTGTTTCGAGCGCGAACGCTCGAGAGAAGACTGCCAACTGTAGGCCACACAGCGCAAAAACAGCTCCAACTCCAACTGTGGGGTGAATTATGATGGGCAGCTTTGATAAGCGAAGGCACGCAAAAGGTTAATGGATTTTTTGTGCCAACACGCCTTTCCTTGCCGCCCGTCTCTCCACGGCGTTGGCGATGTGATGAGGCTGCAGGGAAGAAAATTCTTTTCAATTCACTCTTCACTTTGCCCTGCTGTCCACCCACTCGGACGCAGCCATTGGCACCGGCGATTCGATCACGAATGAAGGGAGGTCTTACGTCCCACCTCACCCACCAATCGGACAGACCGGAATGGTTATGGCAAATTATCGCAAACCCATAGCTTTGGGCCGACAAAACCGGGAGGCAGATTGGATTTACGACGAAAATTGACGTGGCGAAAAATCGCGCGTTTCCCATTCCGGCGCGGGAGTTAGGGGGCTTTGCCAAAGGAACCGCATCTTCTGCCGGTGCGATGCGCACACATCCATCATCATCTATGCCGCATGTCGGGCGGGAGGGATGGCCTCACGCGCCACCCGCACGCTCACTTTCTTTCGATCAATCATGGCGGAGGTGGAGGCTGTGGTGGTGAGTTTTAATAATGTTTCCCCGATTTTCTACGCCAACCGGCGTTCGTAGGGGGCTAGGAGATGGATCGCACGTTTTGCGGACGACTGGTATAGGTTTTTTTTTTTGTTTGAGAAATCGTTTTTCAATTAATAATTTCTCCCGCCGTCCTCTTCGCTCCCATCCCGAGCGTCGGAAAGGGGCTTACATTCTGGAGGAACAAAGGTGGCCACCATCTTTCGCCTGCCGGTGCCATGTCGTCCCACGTGAGGGAAATGGCGCATGTTGTGCCCTCCGAGCAGGGATTAATAATAGCACCCCAAACCGATCGAATTGATGATCTCGCTCTCCGAAGACTGCGTCCACGGCTGGAAGGATCGATCGCCCCCTGGGTGACGATCAATTTTTCCCCGAGCGAGACACACCGAGACGGGGTGGGTGATCAAGTGATTGGGAATGAATTTCAATTCTCGCACCGTTAGCGAAAGAGATTAATTTAACCGGATATACACGCCCCTCGCCGATACCGGCCGGCCGGGAAAATTGAACCTCGGAACGGAGTGGCCGACATTCTGGAGCCTAATGATGCAGTTCCCCCGGCGAATGCGCACGAAGGCGCGCGATCGATTTCAATTCGGGAGTCCTATTGATTGATTGTTGGACAGTGTCCAGGCATTGTTAGGTCCCGGAATGAGGTTACTGTGGGCCGGTTCGATTCCAGTCACAGACTTTGGGTGCCACATCCGTACGATCCAGTGGGCGATAACATCAATTACGAAGGTGGTGGCAAGTGTCAAACGTGTATTGTTCCACTGTTGGGCATTGATTTTGGAAATATTGAATCATCCTCGGTGGAAGAGAAAGTCAGGCTCTGCTGTGTACCATTCACTTCCTCAAAAGGGCAACCGTTTTAACGAAACTGCCATAAATCGAACTGCAATTTGCTGGACATTCAACCGCCGAAACGATTGGCCAAACAAAACGAACGCTGATGAGAGTAATTTTGTGTTGAAATTTTGCTTTTTTTTCTATCCCAAAACATAATTGCAGCGAAGGCTCGAGACTCCCCGGTTCGAGAGGACACCGTCCAGAAAGAGGCGGTAAAGTGATTTAAAATAATTTTACTATAGCACTCTACCCGCTCGCTACACGGCGAACGCTTGACATTTGGAAAATTAGCAAATCGTTCCACCGGGGTGCCGCACAATGTGATTTCAATTTAATAAATTTAACTAAAACTAAATTATGCCCATTTCGTGGACATTCGGACATTGAAAAGACAATTCCCGCTGCGACATTTCCAGTGTCACATAATGAAGGTGGTTAGCGCTTTGTCCGGCAAAGGTTGGACCGAAAATTACAAACGATGTTTAGGAGCGAACGGAGAGGAAAAATCGAAAGCAAAGCCAAAACGAAACGCGAGCATTAATAAAATCAACAACAGCGCACTGACTGCGAAGCGAAACTGTGCCGCGTACGAAATGGGTAATGGCTATGATAATTTTACAACTCGATCTCCAACGCTCGACCTCTTCGCGCAGTGTCGAGCGCGCGTGCTTAGGCGCTTATGAGCAGCTGTTGTGCCGCTCGTTAAGGGCGTCCACACACCGCGTTTGAGGGAAGGTTCGGATCGTGATCTAGAAAAAGCATCAACCGCGGTACGGCTACGTGATGCCCGGAAGGTGTGAGTGCTCTCATTATGGTGAATCGGACGGCCGTTTTTGCGTTGTCGATTTCGTTGGCGCTCTATTCGGGAGGGTGAATGAAGTCTTTCAAGTCCTCCCTTTTCTAGAAGAGGCTAAAGGGCGATCCGTGGAGCTTCGCGTTTAGTGTGAAACATTTCCTCCAGGGGAACCATTTGTGAATTCTTTCACTGTTAGACTGTAAAAATGTTTAGCTTTGAAAGGGAAATCAGAACAGTGTCTGTCACGATTTGGTCGTTTAGTAAACCTCCAAAGAAGCGTCAAGAAGCCGCACCAGAGGACTCATTTTTATCTCACGCAAAACCGCTTGCAGGGACTGTTTCACTTGCCTGTTGGTCGATACATTGTTGCAAATGCACTTGCTGTACAGGAGTTTCCTTTCGGAAGGCATGGAGATAACGCGGAACCGAGAGACCAGCTTGTTGAAGCTAGGAACGCGATCAGTCAGTGTAGATAATATTAGGTTTTATCTCAAAATCACTTACCGCAACGAACCGAAGCCACCGAGCCTGTCTACTTTGTAGAAAAAGCTTTCGAAGAAACGATCGAGTGAAGAAACTGATCCTATTCATCAATGAGCCACTTATTAGAGACCCCAAAGAGGGAGACTCCCCCCTCCCCCCCTCTCATGTGTGTGTGTGTACTTTTGCGCATCACAATTTTGCCGTGATTTTTTATCGATCGCTAGCGGCCAAGGATGAACTTTTCCGTGCGAAGAAGCGACGCGGACTCGCTTTAATTTATGGTCGTGTATTAATGTCAAAATATGACTTCACACATCACGTACGTAGAAGAAGGGGGGGGGGGGATTTGGTGTGCTGGTGAAGGAATCCACGCAACATGCGCAAGCGAAGAGAGAAATGTGCGCATCTTTCGTACATGGGAGCAACAGCGGGGAACGGCACGAGTGTGCGCATAAATTATGAAACGTAGACCGAGGAACCGAGGAACGGTGCGAAAACCGTGACAAACATAAAAGCAACTCCGGGTTGCGCATCGAAGGGCTCCCATCTTCCAAAGGGCCGCGCTGCAAGGATGCTTCTAATTAAACTTCAACTCCGGCCCAGAGAGCTAGACGAGTTGGAATTATCGAAAATAAATCTTTATCGACTTCCGTGCCAATGTTGCCGTGGTCCGAGAAGCGACTCTTTCTCGTAAAGCAGATGATTTAGTGCCACCTGATTGCCCACCCGTCAGCGGGACGCAGTGCCGTCGGATATCTCGGTCACCAGATAAAACTCCCATCCGCGGGAACGTCAACTCCCGCGATCGATCACATCTCTTGCTGGAAAATGTCGAGCAAATGAACTCCGTTCGGGCAGGATCGTAAACTCCAAGCGTCCAACCGTTTCGATCGCATCCGCTGCGGCAGACCCCACAAATTCCATCGCTTATCCGATCAGGGAGCCGATGGCAGCTTCAGGACTTTGCTGCGTAGATCCACTTTTTATGCAAATGAGTGTGTAGTTAAATTCGATGAGGCACTTTTCTCTACTTTGGAACGCGATTTTGACACCTCACGATTGGGATGTGCATGTGGTAGCGCGACAGCTTTATGTTCTCCTCGAGAGCCAATAAAACCGTCTGATAAACGGTGAGAAACCAACACCTAACGGCACATTTACGTGTCTTCGAAAACTTCAATCTGGCTCCTCCGAAAAATATGACTCCTCTCCCCCCACGGGGCCTGGGGAGTTAACTCTAATCAAAGCCGGTGGGAAAAGGGAATGCTTGGGATCGGGCTTGGGGAGAGATAAGGAAGCGAACGCGGTGCGCCGTTGAAGGGGACTCCTCCTGTTTGAAATGTGACAGCTGAAGCACGATTTGTTGCGGTCTCGCTGGCTCGTCGCACGACGGGCGACCGTCGCACCGCACCAGTAGGCGACCGTTTTGACGGCGACCAATTAATTATGAGTATTTCGCTGTTTACAATTTCGTTATCTCTCTTCTCGCCCGTCCGTCCGACGGTGGCCGCCCTGGGAATCGGACGTTCGATATCGGCGGGCACGGAAGCTGTTGGTGAAATATGGGCGACACGGGTCCATGCGAGTGGTCTCCGTGGGCAAATGATTAAGCGCAGACTGGCCGGTGTCGGGGAAAGATGAGAGCGAGTCGATAGTGCACCGTGCGGACGATGAATTATTCAACGGCGCGGTGTGGAGATGAATGAGCCACTTTTACTCAAACGGTAGCCCTTCGAGTGTGCGCGCACGCCCCGATTCTAAGTGGCGCCCTGTTTCAACACGTACAGCACACGACACCGTCGCGTAGGCTGTCGTCGTCTATTACCCATCCAGCTCCCAGTCGCGAATCGGACAGCTTGGTACGTTTTGTTTCGCGGGGGTCGTGTCTCGTGGTATTGGCACACACCGGTGTACGAGAGGAATCTGGAGCTCTGGCTCGGGTTCGGGGCAGAAGATCATCCGAAGCCGGCGAACAGTTACGTAAATCACGCGGCTGTGCGATCTGATACTGGCAGGGGTATCCCTTCGGATATCATTAAACATTGGGGACTAATAAGTGTCGAGTGCCATAAATAAAACCAACATCACGATCTCATATGTGAGGCCCTGTGGGGAAGGAACTCTCCTCCGGTAGAACGACGATCTCGATTTGTCGTGAGGAAGCGCGGGAGCGCCATTGCTGGCAGCGCAACTCGACGGATTGTGCAATTCGGGTGTTGGATTTCGAACGTGAGGCAGTAATTTGATTTAGGTCCGTCTGCGAAACATCTCCGCTCGCCGACGGGAGAGATCTATGGGAACTTGGCGGATCTTACGACCCGAACCGTCTGTTACTCGGGCACTGGCAGCTCGTTTCGCGGTGGTCCATAACTAGACAGGTTCGTGTGCATGTATACGCGCGCGCGTGTGTGTGTGTGCCCAGAAGCGCCAGAAGCAAGGTATGCGTGATTTTCTTCCTCATCTGCCATGTCCTACCGTAAACATCTCCGTGTCATGCCCTCGGCAGCCCTTAACGAGCGCGTGGAAGGAGTGAGAGGAAGTTGGCGGACACACGACGATCTTTAGCGCATAAATAATGTTGCAGCAAGTGTATCCAGCGCGGCACTAAAGTGGGTTGGTAGGTAAGGAAGGCAACACAAGCAAAAAAAAAAAAACTAGACGCAATTACTGGCGAGTTCCTTCGGGGGCAGCTGCCTCTCCAAAGCTGCTGCAACCCGTAGGCTGCCCCCGAAGGAACGATGTGCGGAGTGCTTTGTGTGCGCACTCTTCTAGTCTCCTACTACCGGATGGAACGAAATTGATCTTTGCTGACCGTTCTCAGTCGCAAATGGGGAAGAGCAAGGTCATAAAGATGCACGCACATGATTATCGCGCGAGAGTTGACTGCAAAACGACCCCGGCGGAGATGTGTTTCCCTGATTGAGCCGCCCCTTCGGCTTGATGCGTTTGCCCGGTGGGAAAACTCTCCACCGTCTCTAATGCATTATAGTCCACCCGTCCA
The DNA here is from genome assembly GCA_000349105.1 of Anopheles epiroticus. Lineage (NCBI taxonomy): Eukaryota > Metazoa > Arthropoda > Insecta > Diptera > Culicidae > Anopheles > Anopheles epiroticus. The sequence goes on from KB669725.1 coordinate 335,804, forward strand.
CCCGGCCACCCGTCCACCCGGCCACCCGTCCACCACCAACGCCAAGGAAGGTAGTTAAAGGTGCAGCTAACGATGTCAGGCCCATTGGCTCTGTGCCACTGACACTCCGGTTTGTGGTGACTCAGCTGGAGCAATCGAGAGAGAGAGAGAGAGAGAGAGGGAGAGAGACACATTTACATTGCGTTCTTTCCTCTACAAAATGTGCGTGTAACGCGTTTTATGCGCGGGGCGTAGCCGGTGGAAAATGGCCGTTACCAGCTGTCGGGCGTTTCGATTACGTATGCATCAATGTTCACGATCGGCCAGATTCAGATCGAGATCCGGCGCTGTGCGGGAGACCACCCTGAAGAGGGCGAGCTGTTCGTTCAGATCACAATAAATCGATATCGTTGGGCGGTTGGGCGAGGGGAGTTCCAAGGACCCCAGTACGACTGCAGAAGTTAATTAATAATGAATCATAACTAATGTTTTGGCAAGTCCGCTTGATCGCGCTGACCGCCGAGGGCGTGTGCAATGAGGATTGTTTCTGTGTAGTCAACAAATTGCCTTCATGCCAGCTGGGTGTGCTGGGTGTTGTCTAGGCGCAGAAACTACGGCTCCTGCTACGGTGTTCTGTCAAAATTGTCGTGTTCGGGTAAATTACCGAACAATTTTGTGCCTCCGTGTGCCCAACCCGATCAGTGCGATCAGTGGATTCTTGGTTGCATGTACTAATTTTCAATCTTTGTCAGTGGCAAAGGTGCCATTTGCACGTCACCTACCGTGGCTCACGACCTTCCTAATGAAGCATGACTTTTTGACATAATTGGAGCCACTATCCATACCACCCACACCCGACGAGCGCGATCGACAGGCGTGATTCACTGCGATTCATTGATGATTCGTAACGACTCGCGGAACGCTCGGATCCGATCATCATCGTCGTGGTCGTTGGCTCTGTCGAGTGCCATCCACTGGAATTAATGTTTATTTTATTCGGTGTGAATTTGAGGCGCGCTTGGTCAACAAAGTCGACCGTTGCTCACCGCCGTACCGATGGCATCTGATTATATTTACATTTACATTTCATTTCCATATGCTACCGATCGGGCTGAGAGTGGAGTGGAGAGAAAAGGTGATTTTTTGGAGGGAAGCGGGGGCGCCTTGTTAGCATAAGCATGAATGAGGATCTCTTGGTGGAATGAATGAAGTCAAAGCAGAAGATTTGGACATTTTCCGGACGGCCTGGCGGGGTGTCGTTTTATCATTCTACCCCGTTCGTCCCGCTTCTGCACTGCTTGGTCCACTCTTCGGGAAGCGGAAATCTGCGCCATTTATCATCACGGCAGTCGAGAAGGGAGTTGAGTGGCATTTGGCTACGTTGGATGGGAGCGTTGATTAGAATTGGCGATACGTTTGAGGAAAAGTAGACCAGCACGGTGGAGGTTTTAAACCGCGCTGTTTATGTTGCGCGTCGATTTAAATCACACTGATCGATAGTCTAATGAAGCAGGGGAGTCCGTGCCGGAGCTTCCTGGAGAGCTACCAGAGCGGGAACGGCTAAATACGAAATTATTGTTCACTGCCGTCGTCCGAACGGAAAACAGAGTGTTTTTGCTAATTTTATTGAAACGAAACGAACGTGGTTGCCCTTTGGCAGTTTGCACGGGTTTCCCACGCTTCGCTGGCACTCAATCTCCGGTGCTAATGAAAAACCGCCGGCGCACGGGCGTCCAGGGCACAACGAGCGCAGACAGACCCGAAGGGAGATGTAGCAGATACCGATCGAGCGTTTAAATGTCGCCTAATGAGGTGGCTTCTGAAGGGAAGCATTTCACTCCGGACCTGATGTTGCGTTGAGTTAGCACTGCTCATCTGAGGCTCTGGAGATAGGATGCCCTGGGGCGGGAAGAAATCTGCTCATAAGTGCGTTTCGCCTCGTGCGTTGAAACATCGCAGGACGTCCCATCACAGTGCGAAATGTTTGGCTGCCGTCAAAACTACCCACCGTTGTTTATGGGACAGAAATAATGTTGCAACAAGACAGGATTAAAATTTCACCCCCAAGGCATACAAATATTCAGAAGCCATTTCATAAACTCCTTCTTTGGTGATTTGTGCTTTTTCGAAGATGAAACTCACATCCATCATTGTCTTGCCCGATGGTGCGCCGCAAAGTGCTCCGACTGTGACGGGAACGGAGTATATAACCTGACGCCCCCTTACCTCCTCCATGCGATGCTGTCACTGCTTTGAAGTGGCTTCACATTTTTTGAATGAATACATCATAGGCCTAATATTTGTCAGAACGCACCAGTTCACACATTTATCATTTTTGCGATTGGTCGCGCTCCTGCTGTTTTTGTGCACATTTACACACAGGATTGAGGGAAAAGGGAATCCTGTCCGGGAGTTGCTCGATGCCCGTGCCCGCACGGATGTGGCACAGATGCATATGTTTTGGCAGGACATAACAATATATCATATTTGCTTCTCCACTTTGTATACGATTCCGGCCGGTTTTCGGGGCTGTTTTGGTGTGTGTGTGTCGCTCACTTAAAACGAGACCACTTTTCACACTTATTGGGGCAGCAACACGACCGACGGTAAGCAGCGTAGCGTAAAGCGTAAAATGCAGATGCACCCCACGACACACGCTCGTGACTGGACTGCAGCGGGGCGGTGGTGCATCCGAAGCCGTACTCGGCTCGCCCTCGGAAGATCTTATTTATTTTCGATGTTTGTTTGTTTGGCCCGTAAGTTATTGCCACCTTCGGGTCGTGGTGCCCGCGGTGTGGCGTGTTGTTAGCTTTTGTTAAATTGATTGCTTTTATAGCGTGTGAAAACATGCATAAAGAAAGGCGTAAATGGAGGTGCCTGCTGTTGTGGGCCGCAAAAGGAGCCCTCACGCACTCCACAATAACAACTCAAATGCATTATGACACGACACGACACGAGGTTTTTGCTTTGTCGAGCGCTGCAAGTCTGCAGGTGCAAAAAGGAAGTCAGAACGCATTGCTGATAGCTTCAGCAGCCTTGATTTCGCAACACCGTCGCCGTCGTCGCTGGAAGGTTGTGCTGATATTGGCAATCCGGCAAAAGGAGCAGAAAAAAAGGAAGGCGCTGGCAAAAATGTTAAGCCGCACCAGACTTTCGGTGACAGGTTGTCCAATTAATCATGAACGGCGCAACGACGGCTGTTGTTTGCTCAGACGGCCGCGTGTGTGCGGCGTGCGCGTACAATAAACTTCAAATGCAAATGAACATGTTAACTTATAATAATTACATACCGCCCGCTGCCGACACGCGTAGGTGTACATTTCGGAGCGCAGTCGCTCCGTCGGGTGTGTTTGGGAGGTTTTGTGGTGGTCTTTTCGTGTGCGTGTGTGTGTGTGTGTATGTGTATGTCTCTTTCGTATCGAAGTCGGTGAAAATGCTGTTGCACCGTTCGTTGACGCGGTATCGCTTAATAAAGCTGCTGTGTTGTGTAGGGCTTATTTATGGCATGTAATCTGAAGGTAATATTTCATAAGTAAAATAGACACACTCAGCATCTAATCGAGCACCGATCGGGTCGGGTCGGGTGCGAGGCTTGGGCGCTTGGGGGTTGTGTTTGGGCTGCCTCTTTTTCCTTCGCAGGAGACTTTTCCACTGCAATAGGTGTACATTGCTGAAGGGCAGTTTTATAAATCATGCCGCTCCGGCGTCGGCTCATCTAGCATTAACTCCTTCTGTGTTGTGGTTGTATTGCGAAACATAGTTACATAGCGCGAGCTCAACCGGTCAGTCGGAGGAGCCAGAGCCGGAGGGATGTTTGCAAAGATAAAGCTCAGTTTTATTGACCCGGGTCGGTGGGAAAGCTCTCGCTGTCGATCAGGTGTAAAAATAAAACAACATATTCGATTCAATGTGTATCACACATCGGTTGGAAATGGTTCCGAAAATATTTCAAGACAAATCCATTCTGCCGGAGGCAATAATTCTTCTTCGCGAAAAACGGCAAAAAAATCGGCAACCCCCGAACGGGCTCGAGGGGGCTCAGTGCAACATTTTATGAATATGGGGTTTTGATGTTCGGTTGAAATCGCAAGGTCGAGGGCTCGCACCGGTCATCGTGCACGATTAAGGACGTCGGTAATGTGTCGGTCTCGTCGTGTGCATTAGCCTCGATACGATTTTTATAGCACAGCCGCGATCGAGACGCGATTGAGGTAGCCCCTCGAGCACAAACGTACATACACACACATGAAGGTTCTCTTGGTTTGTGATGAAAGAGGATGCACCGATCAGCCGGCGACGAGCGAAACCGACTCTCTTAATAAGCAAATGCAAAATAAAATATTGTTCGGTGGTCACTAAATGATCGTAAATTATTGGTTTTGACGGTGGCGGCGGCTCTTCGGATGCTTATCGGCTGCCTCCAGATGCAAAAAGTGGGAAGGAGCGGTAGAGAAAAAATCAATATTATGATCGCAACCGCACTTTTCGTTAACGATTATTGGCACGGTTTGGAGCGCGCGACGGTTGCACGAGCAGGAGAAGGAGGAGGAGGCGCACAGCACAACACACTAAAAAAATGTTTTATAAATTCGAAAATAATTGCTATCATATTTCTTCGCCCTCGTGTGAGTGTATGCTTCTCGTGCAGGGTATAAGCGATCAGAGGTAATCAGTTTGTTGCCGCCAGTCAGGGAAGACAAACAACGGATTCCTTTAAGAGTCGGCTTTGAGACTTGTGGTCGACGAACACAGGTGATAATTCGATTCTTTTTGGGGTGCAAGCTGGGGTAAGCGATTTGAGATGCATTTATGCATAATTGGTTTGCTTCGTTGGTAATGTGACGGTAGAGGGAAGTAAAAAGCGTCAAACACGACTGCTCTGCAGATTAAAATAATAACTCATACTTCACCTTGCCCGTGTTAAAGCGGCTTTACTTATCTGCGACACATATCAGGGAGCAGAGTGGCGAGTGGGGAAGGATTTTTCCCCACAGCACAGCGTTTGACGGATTTGACCCGCTGCGTGATCGACGCGATGGAACTCCATTCCTCATAAAGCGTCATAAAGCGATCACCGTTTCTCGTAAATCATTTCAACCGCATTTGGCACGAGCGTATACACGCAAACCAAAGGCACACATCCCCTTGAAGCTGACCCTGATCACATACCGGTGGCATCGATGGTGGGCCAGATGCTGCGCAGTTCCAGTGGCGCACCGCGCAGCATAATTCAGATGCACTTTAAAAGTCCATTTAATTAAAATTCACAAGCGCACCGCATAGGAGCTGGATGAAGGGAAGAAATTTGCCCAAAAGGAGGAAGCGAAAGGGCGCGAGAGGGAGGAAGTGGTGACCATTTCCACAGGAATTGCCATAACCATTCGTTTTAATGCACATACGGTTCGGTTCGGGACTGCACAGAGGTCCAGGGCCGTTTGCTTTATCTTTTGCGTGCTTCCTTTGAAGGTTGGGCCGATCGTGGTTGAGTGTCTCTTCTTTTTTTTTGAGGATTGTGGTGGCAGGACTTCTCACCCACTTTCCTCTTACACGCTCTCACTTTTCCTCGCCGTTTTAAGGATGAACGATTTAGTTGTATTTCTGCGAACTCGAACTGCCACGGTCCTCGGTTGCGGTTTTTGCGAACGAAATGCAGCTCGTAACGACAGCGTGTGGGACGCTGGACCGTACAGGTGATTTTGCGACGACCCCCGCAGAGTTTACGCCACCTTCCGGATGGCGTTCTTTTTTCTGCTGCGTTTGGGCGAACACACCGTACAGTTGAGCTGAAATTTATTGACCCGCAACTGGTGTGTACTACCCGACCCGGCCGGCGACTACCGGTCGTCGAAGGCACACGCGCGCCACCCAACGGAAGTCGTTGGGCTCTTGCGGCATTCGCTTTAATTGGGGATGATTTAACGAAATCGGAATGAATTGGCTTCTGACCGTGTGCGTGTGTGTGTGGGGCCATTCAATTCAGCTCCAAACTCGTGACACACTCAGATTGCAGCAAAGTTTTGCGAAAGATTAGAGGTCATTAATCGGGGGAGCCAATTAAATAGAACCCGGAAAGGTAGCCGACGAGTCATTCTGAACGAAAGGCCATTTAATCCTGTTCCGAGGCTACGACGGCAGTCCATGAAACAGTCAAGTGGAACAGGTTGGCCGCGCGTTGGCTTTTGGGCAGGGAAACGATTTTAATTGAATTATCAGCACCGAAAATCGTTTACCCACGGAGATTTATTTCGACTCGGAGGTTGCTTTCGGTTTCGTTTTTGGTGCAAAGGTACAAACTGCAATTGCACCTTCTCAAATTCGAGCCTTTTGCATCGAAAAAAAGCGCCTTCGAAAGACGGAGAAAACACATTTTGACATATTACCTGATTATTTTGATTAATATCACTGTCCTCAGGGTGATAGCGGGAAGAAGAAGGTGAGGCGCGGGAAGACCAGCGCGTTTGGCAGTTTGCCCTCGGGGGCTCGTCCAACGGTCAGTGTGCGCGAATGTCGTCGGGTGTCGTTGCAGAGCACACAGCGAGAGGGCAAAGGCATCGAAACCTGATACATTTTTAATTACGAGTGTGCCAGAGCGCGCTCATTTTTTGTTGGACGTTCCACAAGACGAAATCGACGATTGGTGGATTGCGATGAGTGTGTGTGTGTTTTTTTTTTAGCCCCAAAATTGTCCAGCAACCTCCCAACCGCCCCACCGAAAGGACCCAGAGGGAAGGTCGTTGCCGTGGTGCGCATTTGAAGCGCGCAAATCGTGTCTCGGAGGAGCGATCCTGTCCCGCAGCACTTGCGAAATAATTAATTTTAATTAACGTGAAAAACATTTCGCAAATCGTGAAAGCGTTGCAACTGTGCGACCTTCGGTTTCGGAGTTTGGCACCCACTGTCCTCTCCCCGCCACTTCCCCTCCGGAAATGGTGGGACAAGAAAATGGCTGTGAAAAATTGAGCCCCTGCGTGGAGCTTAAAATCTCTCGCCAAAAATCCGATACCCGAGAAACTTATTGATTACTATCACCGGGCGTATTGCGCGTCCTCTGGTGGCCGGGCGTTTATGTGCATTGGCGAATGCGTACTGATTAATCAACGGCAATGTTTTACTTTACACCGGCCCATCGGTGCTCCGCGGCGCGCAAATGAGTGCTACCGAATTTTCAATTAAAAATGAGAATTTTAATTATCGCCATCGATTTTACATGATCGTGATTGCATCGAGGATAAGATGGAGGAGGGCGAAGGCGCGATTCCGGGGGGCGAGGTCTTCGACCACCTGCAGTTTATCACCATCCCGTGCATCGCAGGTGACTGTCGATGTCGGAGCGGATTGGCTGTGTGCAGATAAATGAAGACAGAACACATTGTGCTTCTGGTTTGTAGCAGTGAGCGGAGAGTGATTTGTTTTTGGTCGCATTTGGAGATTGTTATCAGACGAAAAGGGGACAAGTTATGGTAGGGACGGTTTTTAATGTATTTACATGCTGTCAGACTTTTTAAAACTATTTTCATCTCGATAACAATCCTTCAAGCGATTCGGTTTGACGAGAAGCTCATGCAAAACACTGACTGCGCGAGGCGCTTTTTTGTGCTGTGTTGCTTGGTGCTGCTCCCCGCAAATCGTAGAATGCGGAATGCGACTAGACCGACTGGTTTGAAATGGCATCATTCGGCTGCAACGCGGTGCGTGCAGAGTGCAAGTTTGTGATTCCATTCCGCGCGCGCGCGAGCCATCGTCGTCGCTGCAAAACGTAAAAGGAGGCGCAAGAAACATAACAGGTCGACTCGGGCCGGCGCACTCTACTCGAAGCTCACCGGGAACGCGTCGGCGGCCGCACATCGCGCAAATAGAAGAGCAATCATACGAAAGGGGAGTTGCAGCCAGGAGGGTGATGGGTGCTATGGGTGACCCGAGTCGCTCTAAAAGGTGAGATGATTAAAGGCCGCACCGGTATACAGCTGCAACCAACCACCACCCGACTGCGCTCGCTTGCATTAGCCGACCAGGCGGGTACATCACTTAATTAACACAGTATTCCAGTTCGCTTTTTTCATCTTGTGTTTGTTCGTCCTGATCGGAGGCATCTTTTTTGCGCCCAGATCCATCGTCGTGAGCCGTCCTCCCGAGCGAGTGAAAGAGGGCGCGCGTGCGATTCACGCATTTTGTGCGCTTTGTGCTTAGATTGAACCTCCGGCTCGGTCAGTGCTGGGCCGTTTTATTGGACTGGCGATCGTCTCTAATCGATGTTCGATTTGCGCTGCTACGGCTCTCGGGCAGAGGACCTAGCACAGCCCTTGCACACATAAAATAATGTGACGCAGGAAGGGAATAGACGGCCTCTATCGGGTGCATCGTATCGATCGAGCTGCACGGCTCGGGAAAGGGAATCGGGTCGGGGCCCGTGTGGAATGTTGTTACGGTTTTTGTGCGCTTCTTCTACAACCGTTTGTTGCTCCGATCAAAACGACGATTAAATCGACATTTAGATGCATAATTCATGTTTATGCTGCTTTAGAAACGATTGCGATGCACAAGTTGGACGGTTAAGGGGCGGCAGGCGTTGGATTAAATGTGTTGTGGCATAGCTGATCGAGAGCAGAAAATATTTGCGAGCGCTTCTTTCGGTTGTCGCGCCTCAACACGGTTCTTTCGTATTCGTATACCGAAAGCGCGTTGCGCAATGCTGTACCTTTTGACCTCCGGAGCGGCGGAGCTTAGCGGAGTGTCTCTCCTTTTCGCCGATGGGATGAACTCAGTAATCAATCAAAAATTGCACCGAGACTTGGGAATAACCAAGAGCCAAATGGCTTCATAGTAAGAAAAACAATAGCCGTTGCTACTTGAATAACTTAAGTCTGGCGTTCTCGGGCTGCAAATCACTCCCGATAAAGAACGTCGCTCATTCGATGCGAATCATTTGTTGTCAGATGCATGCCGTTCGAGAGTAAAGCAAGCGAGTCGAAAAATTAACTCGCTGAAGACGAGGTGGTGGCTCACGGGGGCATTTTGTTTTTCCTCCCTGGGGGCGTTGGGAATGATAAATGAGAGTGCAGTTTGTATGCGACGGTTCTACAGCTTCCCACTTTCGAAGCGATCCTCACCCCGTGGAAGGGAAAGTGTAATGGTGTTTTCGTTCCTGGCTTGTGCCTTTGAACTTCTGCGGTGCGACAGTGCTACCGCACAGGAAATAACTAATCGTCTGTGCTCAATCATCGCTCCCTTTGCTCCAATTTTGTGCGAGGCCCAAATTTTGTGCTTCAATGTTTCGCACGACGATCGCGTGAAGGGAGGCGAGGAACCCCTTTTTCTCCGGAGCATCTGTACCGTTGCGTTGTTGATGCAACGCAAATCACTTTTATCACGATCGAGCGCGAGATTCGGAGGCGAAGGCGATAAATTGTGAAAACCGACAGCAGAAAAGCGATCGCGATAAATCGTGCTTAGGGTGTGCGATTTTGTCGCAACACGCTTGTCAAGCTTTCCGTCGAGCTAGTGGCAATGCGTCGTGCCGCTGCACCTCTATCGAAATGCGATCGAAATGCACCGAAACGATGATCTACTTTGTATCGGTTTGCGATCGATGCAATTTGGCACGTTAATTTGGCGTGATTCGCTCATTGAACGGGTAAACTGGAAACTGCAAAGGTAAGCAATCGAGACACAAGACTTCAACGCGCGGAGAAGAAACGAACCCTTTGCACGGTCTTTAAGTTGTAGGAATCGTCCAAATGTTGATATCCAATTTCTCTTTCGTCGCTTAACTGTTTGGTTTGGTGAAAGAAAAAGTTAATTAATAGCATCTTACAGTGAGTTTTTTGTGCATGCGTCCTAACTGCGTCCTAACTCGCCCACTGTCAAACTTTATATAGTCAACTATTTAATTTGTATTTTAGTGTCGAGAGTGCCACTTTCTTAACTACCTTTCAATTTCCTTATTGATTTCAACTCCCGAACAGGCAACGCGCATCGTACCGACACATTTATCACAGCGTTTGTAAGGACCATTCCTCGGTCCGCAAGGGATCGATTATCGAAGAATTAAGCTTTCCTCCAAACGTCCGTTTTTGGGGTGTATTTTTTGCGTCTTTAATGTGTGGCCGTTAAGTTTTACTCCATTCCTAAGCTGATTGCCATTAGCATGCCCCTCGCTCGCTACGAATTAAGACCGTAATCTCCACCACAACGACGACGACGACAACGGCGGACGAGGACGACAACATTATATTACCTATCATTTGCCCTCGCCACCCATCGGTTGCTCCGTCCCGATCGCGATAAGGCTGCTCCGGGAAGATGAAAATTAAGAAAGAGCGGCTAAAATGCCGTCACTTTTCACTCCCCGAAAACGAGTCCGGCGGCGTGGTCGGCGTGGGACGAAATTGGCGAATCTGGCGGGCTGAGTCACGGAGCGTCTGTAGGTGGGTGGTTGCGAGGGTCATTTTAGCGCACATTTGGATATGCGCCGTTTGGGTGGCAGCGATAACCATTAAAAGTAAATGAAAAGGCCGAGTGGAGCGGTGTCGGCGGGAAGGAGAGTTAACACAAAAAACTGTCATACGAATCAGGTTGTTTTTATGGTGCAAGTATCGTAAAACTCCGCATGCTTCCTTTATTGCTTCAGGTGGGTCGAAGGGTAGCGGGGGCAGGGGTGGGGGGGAAGGCCGGTGGATGGGGTGGGTTTGGCTTGAAGGCGTGATGACGACAAATCACCAACGAGGATTTCGTTGGCCCCGAAATGTAATCGACTCCTTGAAACCCACCGACGATTAAATACCACTCAACATATCGAAAGATATGCTTGGGCTGAAAGTAAGTGTTGGTGCCGCAGAGCGCTTTTGATACGGCGCGATAAAAGAGGCAAAACTTGATATCTTTGTGATAACCTCCAAAGCAACGAAGCCACCTTGCTGCCCTTTTCGCCACAGCAAGAAGAGCACATTGAAGGCATGCTTTCGCAGAGCAAGTGATCCACCCCGAAGGGATCGTCGTGGGTTTGAAGATTGCAGCCAGTAAACCAGTTCCTGCCTGGCGGCAAACGTAGCGCGACTCGAGCGAGTGATTTACGGAGCAGCAGCAGCAGCAGCAGCAGCAGCAGCAGCGGCATAAGCTTTGCTTGGTATATGTCTATCTTTTTGTGTGTATTTTTTTCTCTTCCGTTTGTCTATACTTGCGCAAGCGGGTCGGTCGGTAGAATCGGTTCGATGAGGCGACGAGCATTAATTGTGGCGTCGTCCTCCGGCACCCCAGATGCACCGAACCGATTCGAAGAGGATCGTGTGCTCTCGATCAGAATGCGATAATCTTGCACAATCGGGCCGTTCAATCATGCTCATTACACACGCTGGCGCAAAGGGCTGCTTACACACAAGCCCTCGGGCACTGCACGACAGTCGTTCGCATCGTTTGGGGACGAGGTTGAAGTGACTGGAAGAAAACCGCTCGTGTGCTCCCGTTCACCGTTTTCTAAGATCCTAGAGCCTCGAGTCTAGGCAATTTTCGCGCTCCTTTACCTCTGTTGAACCGTCGTCGAGACGCGTCGCTGATGAGAGTGCGTTTTTCTTGCTACCTCACTACGCCGTCTAATGCATCGCCAGCTACTGCACGTCTTCTACCACACCGTGGTTGTCATCGCGGACGTGTCAGAGCAGTTACCGGCTGGTCACTCCTGTTCGCTCGTCCGTCAATGAGTCAGCCGACCAGCACATAAACATCCGGATCCAATTGACCCGCAAAAGTGCAAACCGAGGTAGCATGCGTCTTAAGCTGACAGACTGTATGTTGCGGAGGCGACGAATAGGGCGAAGGAAAAGCCTCTTCCGCGTGATAATGATACCTAACCATGTGCAAATTGCTATGCAAATATGTATTTTCACGTTTGGTGCGTCCAGACGAGTGGTTTGATGGGTTCTTTTCGCACATTTTCATCGGCCCCGGCATGGGAAAAGACAGCGGCGTAGCGCTAAGCGCACGTGAAGTTCTGAAGAAGCTGTGACTACCGTGGGAAAAACGGTGCGCTCGGGTGTGATGATGACGAATGAATTGGTTCATTTTCATTTATTGTGGCCCAATTAGCGCGGGAGTCATTTTGGAATTAGCGTTTAACGCTCAATTATTTCCGTCAAACGTTGGAAAAGGGACCTAGAAAAGGGGTTTGTCGTGCATCCACGCTTGAAGATCACTCTGCAGTGATTGATTGCAGGCACTAGGATGCACAATTTGGGCATTGTAGTTGCTTCATTCTTCACGTTTAGAAAGTATCGACCTTCGCGCGGTGATAAACATTTTAACATCACAATTTGTTAAACATCACCCAAATCAGCCGTGCGGCGTAAAACGTTTCAATTTTGGGGCACAATTGGTTCTTAAAGGTCACAATTGCTTGGAATCGGTACCCTCCATCCGTTTAATTGAGAAATTTGTCATGAGTCGCGGGTCGAAAACTCGTGCAGCAAACCCCTCGACGCTTCGAAAGGTCCGTGATGGTTCGAGTTGCCGGAGTGTCTCGTGGTCCTGGGTGGTCAATGCATCAGCATCGTCATCAGCGAACAATGATTAATGGAGTCATATCGAACCGCTCTCTAGGTGCGCGCTTCACAAACTGCGTTGGCTCACTCTCGCTGGATCGTCCGTGTTTCCGTCTGGCATTGGGTTATGGTCACTTTTCTAACCGTTTCGACGGCACGCAGGAATGCTCTCCCAAAAAGCCCACGTGTTCGTAGCGTTTGCGCCATTCTGAGCGCTATTGATTGACTTCGTGCGGGTCAACAATTTGATAAATGACTGAATAATTGAAATTGATTATGATTTTTTTCCCACCGAACGGGGAGATGGGTTACGATCATCGCCCCCGGAACATTCCGCCCCAAACATTGCCTTTCCCATATTATCGTCCATTTGCGCGCAGACCCCAAAATGCGCCGACCTCAAAACCCGAGGGGATCTTCTCCGTCACTTCGGGAGGTACCGGGATCTGGGGCCGGTGATCGACGAAGATCATTTGGAATCAATTCGATGGGTTGCTAGCATCTATGCTTGCGGGACCTTGGCACTAGCGGCATGGCTGCGCGAGAAAGCAGACTATTTGAATAGGTCCAGCTTCGGGACACCCATCCCCAGGATGGATCGAACAAAAAATGGCCAATCAGTGTGCCCATCCGAAGGAGCAAGAAAAGGGTGGCCCAAGCAAAGGGTGAGAGAAAATGTCATAAACAGTAATTGCGACATCGTGAACCGGAGGCACGTGCGTGATTTGCGGATTTTATGGACGGGATGTATTTTTTACGATTATTGTTGACCGGAATTGGCTGCCAGCACCGGGTGGGCAAGGCATTCAAGCACCTCTGCGCGCTTGGCGTTTGCGCGAGCTTTATCAAATTATGAAAATTAGGAAAATTAATAATAATCATAATCGCGTCTGCCGATGATCGAAAAGCTCCCGAAGACGGTGGCCTCCGTGGCAGCGAGCCGTGGCTGAAGATGATTATTAACAACTTTATTGCTATCGAGAGGCTTCAAAGTGGGAATCGGACCCAAAACGAGATACGTTCTGTCAGTTTGTTTCAGATTGCTCGTTGGCGACGAAGGAAAGATGTACTCCACCGCAGGAAAGGGAGCTGTAGTCAACGAAGTCATTCCGCATTCGGCCCGAAGTGCCATTCGTCTTCCATCTCCTGTCCTGACAGGTGTGAGGTTGTGTGCATGTACTCGTGGTGCATAATCGCCCGCACGGTCCCGGTCCCGGAACTGCGCGAACCTTTTGAAAAGCATCTCACATATCCATATCCGTCAGATGGCGCGCTGGCAGACGATCGATAGACGGATGGATGGGTCCAATGGCAGCAACAATGTCTCGCGGTACCACCGGCAACAAATTGATATTCCTCCTAGCCGGCGGGTGTCATCGACGGACATCGTGAGAAAAGTATCGCTTCGACGTCTTTTCAGCACGTGAATCGTCGACGCGCAAGATAAATGATGCCCGCAGCCAACCCATCCTCGCAGACACGCATCGTGCATGCCGTCACGTTTTTGTGTCTCCGTGGGCTTATCGCGCCCCGGGCCCCCCTTCGGAACCGCTGGAAACCGGATCATCCGAGGCGTCAAAAGTCATCATAAATAGTTGCAAATCGTTCGGCGCATGCATCAACGCTCGGCTGGCGGGCTGTCGATCAACGAACGAGAGCAAATAGACGGAGGGGTCCAACGGCCATTAAGAGTAATCTGCTCTTCTCTCTGCCCAAGGCCCTCGCTACAAGTTATTAAGAGTGTTTCCGCACTAATCCCCATACCTTGGTGAAGCACAAGAGTATTTGTCCAGCTCTTCACTGCACTGGTCGAGGTCACTTATGCAAGATCTATCGCGATCGCGCCTGGGAAGGGAAGGGAAAAGGAGAGCGCTACCATAATTCGTGCTTACCATCATCATTACGGGCTTAATGTTATCGCTCGCTGTCGGTGCTCCAGCTCGATCCTGATCTCGTTGCATCAGTCGGAATGATTCGTGCTAGGCTCACACTAGATCACCGCCGTCTGCTTCTGGTCGCGATATGTTCTGCAAAGTGAACGCGAAAGAGAAAGAAGTGCGCAATGTGTAAGATTTTAATTGAGCAACAACTAGGCATAGTGAAACGATAGCAACCGCAGCCGCGAGAGAGAAAGAGCTCCATAAATTCCCATCATCACCGATGGTGACAGTCTAATTAAATTTTATTTCAACTATCATCTTCATGCGATCACACTACGATAAAGCTGCTGCCGCTCCACCGTGACTTTGTTGCGCAAAAACACTCACAAACACGAAGTTGTTCTTTATTTATGTTTGCAAGATACGCGACTTTTGAGAGCTAGTCAGAGATAATTGATGATATTGCACCAAAGATCTTGTTCGATCTTATCTGCAGTGCACACCCGATCGGTATTTAGCAGCCCGGGATGACCGAGTAGCATTCGATGTGTCGCTGGGGAGCAAACGAAGGGCAAAAGGAACGTGATTTATAAAAAGATCCGATCGGCCGGCTACTATAATTAGTAAAATTGTAACTTTAATAGATTAGTTTTCTCCTCGCTTCGCTATCTCGGTAAGCGATCGCGTGTTGAGCGGTCGCCGGCGAAGGAAGTACAAATTCCATGTGAAAAGGTAAATACTGCCCCTCGGAGGGAGCCATTTTTCCGATTGAAGGTGCATCGAGAGGTTTCGTTTTCATCTAATTACTAACCTATACGGGTTTCCCTTTCATTGGCCCATCCGGTTATGAGCGCGGTTTCATCATAATGCGATTCTTCGAAGCGGTCAGGAAAACATTTATTTAGATGTTATGTCTCTTTCCGTTTTGGCGCGGCCCGGAAGAGCTTCCTGCCGGAAAAGCTCGGCTAAAGCTCGTTGTAACGGAACTCTGCCCATCGTTAGCTTGTAAATCAAGCACTAACCAGATTAGAGGGTTTCGGCACCTCATAATAAAAGGATGATCGAGAGAAAATTATAACGTTTCACTCATTCGCTGCTCGGTTCAGGCTGGTTGAATTTGGTGGTGAAGTTTCGGCTCTTATTCAACTCGTCAAACGAATTCAATTGAGCGCGGAATAGAGCGAGACAAACCGTTTCGCATGAATGCAAAGACAAGTCTTGCGCAGTGTCAGGCTAGAAAAGGGTGTTTGGGCCAGTTCTCACGCATTTTCTACCCTTCTATTCGACTCTCCGCTCACTGTCGCCCTGAAGATGCACCAGACAGGTTAAAGTGAAAAAAAAAATCGCTTTTATTTGTTCATACGAGCAAAGCGAGCTAATTTACTTTAAACCATTTCGGACGATCGAGATTTATGAGTGGCACACAGCGCATGACATGCTCCACTGATGAGCGCCGATGTCTCTCGCTAATGGAGCAGATGATCTTCACCACTGCTACACACTAACGAGTCGCGGGGCAATGCGCGCCAAACCCCGGCCGTTTTCCCACCTGTTCAATCACTGCCGCGTCCCACGAGCGTCTGTGTGCAGGTTGTGCGAATGTCGTTCCACCACCGGGCCCGTCCACCAAAGGGAGACAGTTGGCCATCGGTGGTGGGTACACACGAGATACACTTCCTAGATCGTCGCCCAGCCTCTTTATAGCAGGGAGTTTATGAGCTTTTCTCCGCCGGTCGGCGTCGTGCAGCCACAGGGGCGGGGGGGGGGGGAGGGGTGAGCGGGGACCTGTCGCAATGCGAAAACATAAATTTCCAGCTGATTTAAAACGGCATGTACGGTGGATCGGGTGGATCGGGCCCCGTTGTTCTTTCGGTCCGATCGCTTGCCTTTGCCGGACGCTGAGGGAGTTCGTGTCTCCGCTCGTAGCTCTCCCCACCGCCGGGCAGTCGGCGATGCTTTATGACAACTCGTAAATCGTCGCAACGAGGCGAACGAAGCAGGAGGATGTGCCGGATGGTAGAGACTGACCTCTTAACGTTAGGTGTTTCAATTAGGTGTACGTAGGTGTTTCAATTATTTCCGCACGGTTCGCAACACGGTATGCAAACGATGCACGGGACCGATGCCCAACAAATGACGGACAAGTACGCAATCAATTAGCTCGTCAGCAAGACGGGGAGCCGTGCCGGTGATGCTGGTGGTACCGTTTGAAGAGATCTCTCGGGCGACCTGGTTACGCCGGGGTACTCCTCCCGGGTGCAATAAATTGGACATGCTTTCCACCTGCTACACACACACACACACACACACGGTTGGGGGGGGGGGGGAACAGATGTTTTCACTCCGACGGTGTTTAGTTGCGATGGGAAAAGCCATGTTCGTTTCGATTGGCCATTTCCATCTGGAAGGGTTACTATCGAGCGCTGTTCCTTTATTGTTCGTGTGACAATCGAAAGCCCTCTTTAGTCGACAAGGAGTGCTGTAATGTTTTTATGATGAACTAGTAAACGCGCTGTTCAATTCTGCGTATCCTTGTCGGTGTTGTAAAGTGAAGTGAGGAAAGTTGTTGAAACTCAGTTAACGCTTCGGATGACCTTTCGGGGTTCGCATCGGAGAGAGAAACTTAGCAAACGGTACCTGAGCCGAGCTCCAATCCTTTAAAGATCTTGACAGGCAATCTAGCAGACAAGCGAAATGGTGAAAAGAGGAAATAAATATCTCCTCGCGTTGATTGGCGAAATAGGAACATTATCTGGTTGTCGTTGCATCTTCGGCTCCATTAGGCAAGACAGTGCAAAACCTAAAAACCATTTAAGAGCCATACCGACCGTCACGCAACAGAAGAGGAATCGATTGCGCATCTTCCCTCGTGCCGCAAACGGCGAGAGCCGTAATTTTCTTCCTTGCATTTCTCGTCACCTGCAGAACAGTGCAGCTGTTGAAGGCCCGAAGATCATCTAATCGCAACGAACGAAACATGTTTTATCATTCGCTCGGCGGATGAAAAATGATAAACAAAACAATTTAACATCAAATTACCTCGACATTAGGCTTTGGGGACTGCCTGTATTCCATCGTTCGCCGCCAACGACGAGCGGGAAACAAAACGATCGTGTTCCATAAAGCACCTTGCGATTGGACAACGATTGGAAAACCACCGTGGAACCACCCTTACCTTACCACATCCCTCCCCTCTACCCCCTCTTCCTTGTCCCACACACACACACACACACGCCTAATCGCACGTTGCTTTATTGAATATGTTCTTGCAGGAAGACGAGCGCGCCCGATTCGGAGTAGGGAACAAATAATCATAAATCGTGATTTTATCATCAATAGAAATTGCCTCCTAATGTGCGTTAGTAGGGAAAGGAAAGGAAGCTTAACGGAATGAATACATCATAATCGACGGGATTTGCCATGGGTGGTGGGTCGGAAACAAATACGCGCTCGAATGTCATTATAGGCTGGGCTGGGGTGCTTGGGTTTACGATTTTCTCCGCTCGAGCAACCAAACCAGAAGAGTAGCTTCAGATCTCCCGATCGTAAAGATGCAGGTGTGTGTTTGTGTGTTGCTGTACGGCCGGAACGAAACTCTCCACGCCTAACTATCGGGTTGCCAGCGGTTCGGTTCGGTGGGGCATTGGGGACGTTGCCCGATAAACATTCCTTCCAGTGAATCATCCGCTTCGTGTCTAGAAGGTTAGAGCTACACCCGATTGTTTTGGATGACCATTCCGCGGGCCGGATTGAGCTGGTCCGGAACGACACCCGCTCGGGGCGAGCAGAAATTTGCATTATTCATGAGCTTGGGTCGGTCCGAAAAATGTGGAGCAGTTTCGCGCCGGCCACTTCCTCCTGCCGGAAGAGATCGGTTTATCTGACATCTGCAATGCCTGCGAGCTAGCATCCCTTTCCGTGCCGAACGTGCTCCGGAGTGCCCTCGAGGCAGAGTAATGGGATGTCCGGAAAATTTGTCGTTCGCCTTTGTCGAGTGATTGCAGGAAGTTTCGGCAAATAATCGCTGATGGTTTGCAGCGAAAGAGGTCTTCGGGAAGCATAAACCGAGCGATGTTGTCAAGATGTGGCTGATAGATTGTGGGTAATTGAATTATAAGCAACGAGCGGTGACTTCCAGCTCGAGATATGAGTTCTTGTGGAGGTATTAAAACGCACGTTACGAGATAGCAAGCCTTTTGGTACGAAAAATGACTTCCGATAGTGCCCGGAGGCCTGCTGAGGGCAGAGTGAGCGCGCCCAGGCACAAGTTGTTGAAATGACTGCTGCATGAGATCACGGAAGGTGTTATGTAGAGTGGGTACGCTCCCAGAATCGAGCAAGGAGTGTAAGCTCCACTTCCTTTTATCGTCACCCAATCCCAGTAGACAATTCGCGCTCCAGCTTTGTTAGCGTGGGAAGAGGAAGACGACGGCAGGAGGAGCAGAAAGAGGAGAGGGAAAAAACAGTTAATTTATTTAATGACTTCACAAACCATTATAATTATGATTGTTACCGCCGCGTGCGAGGGACGTCCTGGCGGTGAGGTTGCGCCGATTGTATGCAAACGCGCCGTACCGCTCGGAACGGTCGTTGGAATTTTGCCATGAAATTCTTTCTCCCGCCTTGGGGGTGTCCCAGGCGCACGCTTGTCGAGTGCCGAAGCCTTGCATAATTTTTGTCGCCGCACTCGATTTGTGCGAGTGCATTTTTGGTCGGTTGGTGCACTGTTTCGCGAAATGATTCCGAGCGGCTCAAGGAGCAGCGCACCCGTTGTCGCTATTAGTGGTGCCATATTTGGTGCAGCGCGCTTGGTTGGAATGAAAAATGCACCCAGACTTACTGGGAAGGGTATTTCTGTACGGACTGGTGAAACTGCACCCTAAACCGTTTTGTTCAATACTAACCGGAGCTGGTCGAAATTCATCGTCCATCGCAAACACGAACGGGAGAAGCGGTTCTCCAATGTCCAATTACACCGCCGACCTTCAGTTGGGCGACTCCTGACCAGGCGATGATCAGCACTGTTTGCAACAAAGCATGGCACGCAATGGTACAGCCGGATATTTACATATGTGCTGTGGACTTCTGCCCAAGTCTGGCAAGCTGGACAGCCCGAGTGCCGAGCGATAAGAAGGTGCACAGTAGTGAGACCACGAGCCGAGCCGTGGCGGCGATTATCGAGTGCGAGTAGCTCTCGATCGGTGCGTCGTGCGGTTTATGCAAAACAGCTCGAGCCTGGAGGTTGAGGTTATAAATATTGCATGAGTCATGAGTGTGTGCAGTCGGGTTGCCAAGTACCTTACTCTCGCTCCGTCGGGCAGGTGAATTTATTAAAGTCTGTTGAGTATGGTTGCGGTTAGACTGTTCGGTGCACGATCTGCTGCAACCCGGGTTCGTTGTTGGCTCGAATCTCGGGATGACCGCGACGGAGTGACCTCTCACCGATAGCACCCGAGCAAACCACAGACTACCACCTCGTACAGCGGGATGGTCGACAGTTCTTGGAAACATTGTAACAGAGTGCTCTTTAAGGCGTAGTAAGTTAATTACTCCCGCTGTATGAAATTTCACGCTTCGCAGGTTTGTTGATGCGATCGAACAGTGGACAAGCGAGTTCACACCGACCAGCACGATATCGGTTCGCGTCAGGAGTGCGCTTGACGAAACAGGCCAACGCTAAAATGCATCTCCAAAAACAGCCGTGTGGTCGGGATGAGATGCTGAAGAAGTACAAGAATCGCCCCGGGTAATCCAATATCCCCAGTTGCCGAGTACGCCGATGTTCGGGAGAGCCTAGCAGAGTGATCAGTCACAAAAGTTTGTCAGTGTCATGTGCATTTATCCGGTTTTTTTCAGTGGATGCGCTTTTTCCTGCACTTTCCGCCCGACACGGTCCGTTGGCAGGACACATGTTTTAACGCTCGGGGCGTCTTGTTCCACCTGATTGCACCGGAGCAGAGTTGCAGTTGGTCTACCCCGGAGCAGAGGCCATCCTGTGTAACCGCTGGCCGAAAGGGGCCAAAAACCACACAAAGGACAAAAACCCCAGCATCCCGGTACAGCGCCGACCATGGTGGTGCAGATGTCCGAATGATGAACTCGTGTAAGATGACTCCAAATTGGCCCGTTCGGGGTTTGGGGATATCTGCGCACCGAGCCCGATGTCAATCTTGGTTATCATTTCTGATCCACTGCACACGGATATCGCGATCGAAGATGAACGCTCCATCTATCCCTCTCGCTCCCTCTTTCTCGCTCTCTTTGTTTCGGACTCTTTGAAAGCGTTGGGAGGCATTGTGGGGGATATGGTAGGTTCACACGCTGCACTTAGCATTGGTCAATAATTCTTTGTCTGCTTTTCTGCAATTTCTGTTGGAGTCGAAGGTGGTCTACGATGCGCCCTCATGCCTTTCCGTATGAAGTGCGACCCAAGCGGACGTGACGCACCCTCGGCCCCCATAAGAATTTATGACCAGTGAACTCTTGCGGAGTTGGGGCCATTTCCCAGACCCATGCGGCATCTCAAAACATTTCGAATCCCCTTCGACCCACGACCGTGACGAACTATTGCAAGCGTTCCTTCTGACCGTTGGCGCACCATTTTGATTGATTCTAATTTACCTCGCATGCGTCATATGCAAACGAACTTGGCCATATTAGATAAGTTCCGCTCGGGCTTTGAGTCCTCAGGAGTATCGGGGAAAGTCTGGCTCGGACGGCACTAACGTAGCACGATCTCATGCCGGGAAGATTGATCGCCACTGATGATCAAGTGCACTACAGGTTTTCTGCGTCCGCTCTTCATCTGGCCGATCCGTGTGTGAAAATGCGCCAACGCGGAAAGTTCGTGCAAATATTTACATGCACACATGTTGCGCATCCTTCGGCCGGTTCGGTTTTCCGCCCGCTCGTATCGCGCACGATCCCATCCCATCATCTTCATCATGAGATGGCCCACGGTGAGGAGATCAAAGCAGCAAGATTATCGGAATATTTTTCGCCATACCGCCAAGCATCGTTTGAATGGGACGTGTTGTTCGTTTGTCCGAAGCTGTGTCCACTTAAGCTGACCTGAATGTCTAGCGGTGGCCTCCAGTGGTACGAACAACGGGCCCAACTATGTTGCACACCGTCTGGTAGCCACTTTGGGGGAGGGAAATGTAGTGCTTTCTGGTCCGAATATGGGAGATCCTGCCGGCCGCACCATGATCGGTCGTAATTCGCGCGCGCTCAAGATCATCATCTCTCCGCAGTGCGATGTCTCGGGATGTCGCAAACGGTTGTCGAGCTGTCCACGTTTAGCCATTGCGGCCTCCTTCCTAATTCCTTGCCACGGGGCATGTGAACTCCTCCTCCATCACCCTCCCGAAGGCGGGAGGGAGCGATGATATGTCGTGCATTGATGAGGATAGATCTCAAACTGTTTGCACTTCCCAGGAGAACGATCGTCATAGTTTTACAAGTGGTCATTAAGCGCTGGCCGTGTGTTCCGTGAGCGCTGTTCTTGTGTGCGTGCTCGAGGGGCCCGAGAGAAAAACAGCGATCGTGCGTTCGTTGCTGCTGTTGTTGCCGTTGCACCCCAAACTGACATAGTAAGATCACTCGGGATGAAGGTGCGCTCAGAAGGACTCCTTAGCCTTTGACACGCACCAGGCGTTTCAGAAATCAGAGCGCCACGCAGACCTATACGGCTGCATCGGTGGCTGCACGGTGCGCATGATGCATGGGCCGCAATTTGAAATCGTGATTACGAAATAAATGTACTTCTTTCATCATCCCCTCGAACTGTGTCCACCAAATGGACTCCCAATGGCAAACCGGTGGGTCCTTTCCATCGGCTTATGCGGGCGCGGGTTGGATTGGCAAATAAATCGACACGGGCCTGATGGTGGCGAACCGGTGGCCAACGCGAGAGTAGGCCGCCAAATCGGAATGTCCGGTCACCATCAGTGAGTTGCGAGTGATGTTTTTTGCACCCCTCCTCCAAGCCGTCGCTCCCTTGGAGTGGTGTCCGATCTGGTAAAACCTGGTTGAAATCTATGGTACCACGCCTCAGTTTTTGTGGCGCACAACCGCACTCGGTACGACACTGAGTGCAATTTTTCTTCTTTGTTGCTCATTAGTCACCAGTCATATCGTCGAGACTGCAAATGGAGCGGACTGAAAGGCGGGAAGGGGATGTCGGAAAACCCTGGTCCGGGGGATTTCTCTGGTCGCAATCCACTGCCAAGCGAAGATCACGAACGAAATGCGATCGGTTGGTGGCTCCCGTTTTGCTGACTACTGCTGCTGTTGTTGCCGTTTGTTGGCCACCACGATCGATATGCCTCCGACCCCTCGACACTAGGATGGAAACTAATTAGACAATCGTTTTCGGAATCAGCTTTGCAAATGATAAATGCTCTCGATGCTTGATACGCTACGTCTCTCTTTCTCTCTCTCTCTCTCTCTCTGGGTCTCTGCTATTGCCCTCGTTGTGTCAAGCCGGAGTGGGTTCGATTTATCAAGCTGGTAATTGATTTTTTGGAGTGCTCAATTTCTTGCCGCTTCGTTGCCACAAAAAAGGCAGCATAAACACACACACACACACACACACACACTCTTGCATGCGTTAAATGATCTTGTACAGCGATGCGGTTAAGGATTTTCGCTGGGGAGAGAAAAGTTATTAGCGGTAAACGATTTTCTTCTGCACCAGTGCACGTATCTTCACGCTCATTGAAATCTTTCGTTCGGTAATTGAGGTAAACCAATTATCGCACTCGGAGATGTCCTTTTGCAGGGTGGCTGCAATCATTTACTCGAACCCATGTAGTCGAGCTAATCGAAGGTGTTAACAAGCTAATTTACCAAACTATCAGATATGATTGATGGGAGTGAAGAAAATGGCGCGCAATTATAACACTTTTGAGAATGCGAGAGAACGGTACTCGTGCTGACTCGTGAGAATGGCCGAAAGACCATAACGGTAGAATCTTCAATAGAATAAAACTGCTCTTAGTACGGACGATTATTTGCTGAATACATGCTTTTAAGCGTTTTAAAATCCATAATAAAAGCCATTGTTTCGAGATGCCAAAACCGATAATTATAGCTTCTCAGAAGAACTCATGTGCAAAGTACTCTTTTAATTTTACAGTAGATTATTTCAAAGCTTTTAAGGTCATAAAACGTTTAATTATATGTCTTATTGTGCAATTATCTTTTGCTGTAAAATCGTTTGTGCAATTTATACGGGTAAGTATGCTCAAAAGTATCTTCTTGGTGACAATGGATTGGTCAAAGGAATATTCGTACTCTTAACACAATCATCAATTTTAATGATCATTTAAACAGCAAGAGTTCAACATTGCTCCAACTTTCAATGGTTTCTCACAATTTTATATGTTGTCTCTAGATTTTCTGTCGAATCAAATGCAAGTCATTTAGCGCCCGAAAACAATCACAAATGGAACTCGAACCATGTAATGGCAAGCTTCGAAACAAAAAAAAAAAAAGTGAACACGAAAAATCAGTGCCAGATTGGGTGCAGGGCACGCAACTCCGCACGCCAAGAACTACACTCACCGTGACCTTTAACATCGTATGCCCTGCGGGATGGCTGGTTGGCTTTTGTGCCGTGTTTGAGCAGCTGCAGCTGTGGAACTCTCGAGGCAGCTCGACGCCATCCGCACGATGTACGATTATAAAACATAAAACAAAACAAATGCAACCACCCCGTCCGAAAAGCATTAATGGAGCCTTAGCACACCGTTCATTACGCTTGTGCTGGAGAAGCGTTACAAATGTGGGAGAAAAGCATGAGGCTTGTTGCTGAACGTGTTCATTAATGTTTGCAATCAAGTAAGGGAAAGAGAGTACATCTTTCTCAGGAAGCGAACCATGAGTTTACATATTTCCAATAATTGTGCAAGTTGCGTAGCGAAAACAAGCAAAAATATTCGCTTCAGCATGTTAAGATATGTTAGGTCCGGAATGCCGAAGAAATTTTTCTCGACATTACTGTGCCCTTTCGCCGAAGCGTCGATACGTTCTGGGAAGAAAACTCTTTTCACAAACAGTTTGTAAAGCTTTATACCAAATCTGTTCACATTACTGCACTGCAAAACGGTTTCCACAGGTTAAAGATAATCCTTTGAACCAATTTGTTTATCGCGAAAAAACACTCATTAATCCAAGACGAAGGAAACAGATTGCAGACACCGGCGCGAAAATCGCTCACTTGATCGATTGCACACGAAGCGAGCGGCAGATTAAATTCCCATTAGACACGTGTCGGTCCATTTCCTTATAGCTTCTTCATTTCGCCCAGTACGGAGTCGGCCGGCCACACTTTAATTGATTGTCGTGTTTATGGACGGAATCGATTCGCCATGCAGCGCGGATCGTAGGCACGCAGGACGTACGCTAAGGACTTGGAACCGAATCGCACAAACAGTCGAGGCTCTGCAGCAGCAGCAGCAGCAGCTCGATTCCACTGTCAATCGCACAATTGTCCCGGCTGACAAGTGACCAAACCTTCTCGAATCGAGCTCGCGAGAGCGCTCCTCTGGATCGGCCACTTTGCTGCCTCATTCAGCTGCCATTAATCTTGCTTGCCGTCCAGGCCTAGGTGTGCTTTTGCCTAGGCTGCAGATTGTCGAATCTCGGTCAGTTGATCCGTGTAAATGGTTGAAATCAATTATTGTCACTTAGCGAAGCGTCGTAATTTATGTACTGCTACGACTGCGGTCCTTTTTCTTCAACATCCATCTGCCAAACGTCGGTGACGATGTGAAGATTTGCATAGAGCGCATCGAAGGTTAGGGCAGTCGTTGTAAAGGGTTAGTCTGCTACGGATTAGTTGCGGCAAGAGCACTAAGAGCGCACTCCGTTTTGCCCGCCGGCGATGCACAAAGAGCGTTTCACCAAGTTGCACCACGGCCTGCACCACCAGCCAATGGGTCAGTGGTGGTGGCTGGTGAGGTCTCGCTTTTATAAGGGGTGCACCGATTGGTCCGCATTTGTCACACATTGCGTCGGCTGGACGATCGTAGCAAGAGACTTCAACGTTGGTCAACAGTCGGCTGCTGCAATAAGAGTGTTCCGGGTTTTGCTGCACGACGAGCTACCGAAGGCGATCGTTTTACGACCGTAATCGACCACTGCACGCGCTGTCATAATCGATTAAAGCGTTGATATCTTCTTCGTTTTTTATCACCCGATCGAAAATCGGTGCAGCGAAGCGGATTTATGATCCTGCAGAACTGTCGAAGGTCGAAGCTACCGTTGGCTACCGGGCGCTGGATGCGCCTGAGAAGCAGGAGGAATCATTCTTCGCTCGCTTTCGGTGGCCGGGTGCTAAAAGGGCAGTTAATTTACATTTTAATTGAAAATTACCGTTCGCAGCAGGCGTGTGCGGTCGTGTCCTGCTTCATTAGCTACGAGCTGGCTGGCAAGACGATTCGTGCGTTGTGCGTGGTTGAGATATCAATCAAGCTCCTGTTTCAATTTGAACGTGTCTTCGAACGCGAGCAGGCCAGGTTAGAGTAGCAGCAGAAGGATTCGAAACCTTCGTTTCAGCCATCTAGATCGTTCGTCTCGTTCGAGACGTCACAGGATCGAACATGGAGCACGAACCACAATCGAGTCGCGAGTCGGAGCAAGTGCATTACATAACACGCGCACACGGGTAAGTTGGTTTACGTGCGCGAGGCCCAAAAGGAGTGCGAATGCGAAAACCGTGACCACGCGGGACAAAACGGGGTACGCGATCGCGCACTCGCAGTCAGTCAGCAACACCAACAACAGTGTCCGCCTACTTTTCGCTCGCGGGCACTTGCTCGTAACGATTGCAGCAGTAGTCTGGGCAACAAATGACAGATAGTGAGGACAGGTCCGGGCCGGTTGACACCGCGTGCCGTGCCGAAAGCGAAAGCTACACCAGGGCTGTCAAAAATTCAATAGGCGGATCTCGCGTAGCTACTGGGAAGAGCAGTATGGTGTGTGCACTTGAACTCCTCCTCGTTTTTTGTGTGTCGATGGCGGCAAGTCTCGCATCTTGCGTCTTGAATTAGCATCATAATTAATCCATTGTATCCGACACCTTGGGGCGAGAGGGCAGCAAAACATAAAAAACAACAACACTTTGCGCCACACATCACCTTTTGTGGATCAAATCTCACCGATGCTCCCAGCGCATCAATGGAACCACAAATTGGGAGCGAAATGAGTCAAGACCTTTGCGTTTGGTGCGAGTTTTTATTAAAAGCGCTTTTTGTTTTGTCTCCTAGCTGTAGGCTTTTTGGAGCGGCGTCGCGACGACCTGTTCCGACACGGTGCGCGCTTTGTGATCTTGCGTTTGATGTGGCCGCGCGTGGTGTCTTGCGAGCCGCTCCACTTTCTCGCCCTCCCCGCCCAAAAGGGTCGGAAGTGTGAGGCAAGGAGCTCCCGAATGTACGCTGAGCCCTTCAGACACTTGCACTGAAACAACGAGAGGGTACATCTCCTCTAACGCCACAATAATGAATGGCGTTGATGCGGCGCGATGAGAAGGATCGGCTCTAAGCGTGATGCAACCCGAGGACAGTTCCAAGGCAAACCCACCGAAATGGCACACCGCAGCAGAGATCGAAGCGATTGGGCCAACCGATCAGATTCGTGTGTCTCCAAACCGACCGGAGATGTAGGAGCCGCTTAGCAGGCTCCCGGGGGCTCCCGAGATTGATGACTATCAATCTCAAGTTTCGCCACGGCGAGGACTTTTGTGTGTCCACTCAGCGTGGCACGCAACCCCACAGCAAGCCAACACGCAGCCCGTTTTTTTTTCGAGTTGCGTATTTCAGCTACCCTCGGTGTCACCCACCGAAACACTCGAAACGGATCCAGAGCGGAGGACGGATTAGCGTAGCACGAAAGCGACAAGGAATCCATTGTGCTGACCGCATGTGTGTGTGTGTGTCCGTCTTTTTGACATTTCGAGTGCGGATTTGAGGGAAGGAGCGAGATTTGTGCGAGATTTCAATTGGTGAAAACAATTTTGCCATCATTAATCTCGTGATTTGGCAGAAATGTCCTACATGTGGAGCGCTTGGGTTGGGTGTAAGGGGGAGGGGGGAGGGGGGAGGTTCGCAAAAATCATTGACCGTGGTTAGTACTGATCGATCTCGAGGCGATCGCTTGACGATCAGTCAGTCAGTCAGTCCGTTCGTGCGCGGCGTTTTGTCCACTCGAGGGCAACCCTCCAACATGCTTCACAAGCTCACCGACATAGCCTGGCGGACGGTGAGGAAAGGAATGACTAAACCCCCCCCCCTCCCCACACCCTCCCCGTTCAGTGTTGTGCAACCCGAGCCACATGAGACGATGGTGGAAAATTGGCAAATTCTATTGATCAAAAGCTCGTTAGACGATTGATGACTTTGTTTTACGGTCGAAACATGCCACGAAGCACACATCGAGACACAGAAGAAACACGAAACCGCTGTGTCCGAGGGCGAACGATACACTGTTTTCCTTCAACGCTTGAACTAGATTGTCAACAATTTCGGAATCGGAGCACGGGGCACCACAAATATGTAGGTTGCGTTTTTAAAGACGCAAAAATGTATGCAAATTAGTAAGGCGACTGTCATCAAAGCATTGCTGATAAGTCCACATGAAAGCTATTACGGCTGTCACAAATGACAGATCAATCTGCAGGATTATGATCGTCTGGCACGCACGGAACGACAATCCTGGGAATCTGCATTACGAACGCTTTAAGCGCTCCACAATTACGTCGCAAAGGTCCGTCGTTGACAATCAATTACGCCAGAGCCGCTCCGCTCGACATTATCGCATTGCTGGGTAGGTTTTTATGAAAATTTGAATTGCGGGCTAATAAAATTAAACTTCAATTTACGCAGAACCATCATTTGCGCGTTGCCTAATTGACCTTTACCGCTCCCAAGCGCGTCCGAAAGGCGGCCCTCACGTGCGCGGGATAATCCAGTTTGTCACGTTATAATTAGGCATTCTTGATTGATTCTATTGATTTGTGTGCACACTTGAGTGGAAGGTGGCCTTCTGCCTTCCTTCCAGAGTGCCGCAGCAGGGTTGAAAGGGTGGGAAGGCGGTAAATTAACTCATTACTTTCATCCACAGCGTGCCGGCCGCCTCCTCCCTTAATAATATGCTTTTTACACAATTGTTGTAACTTGTTGCATCTGACATTTATCGCGGTGCGGACATTGTAGCACAACGTAAAACCTGCTGCATCGTGCCCTTTTTTCTGCTACCCTTCGTCCCTTACCCACACGCACACCTTCCACCCCCCCTTCCCACGCCCTGTGGCCCCTTCCGAGACGGTGGATAGTGTCTGTGAGCCGGTTCTGGAATCTAAATTGAATGAAAAGTAAAACAACCATCTAAACACTGAATCGTGCACACTCTGGCTGGATCGATCGAATGCGACCGGCATTGGCAAGGGAGAAAAACATACACCCCAGCAACGCGGGCACTTCTCCTCCCTTCCTGCTCCCTGCCTTCACTGCCCGGACGTATAAATCTTTCCCTCCCAATCGCACGCTCGCACTTGTGTAAGGTCCCTCAGTGTAAGCGCTCTACAAAACTGATCCCGCCGACTGCACCAACTGCACCGAGCGAAAAGCTCATAAATCAACCAAAAAGCCCTCCAAACACACATACACACACACACACGGAGCGCACCAGCGTACGGCCACTTGGTGGTGGAAAAAAGAGTTCGCGCTCGCGCGCACGCCCGGGCACACTCCCTCGGACGAAGTGGTCGTCTGAAGCTGGAGGCTCCGGTTGCTCTTTTCGCCTTCACGCCAGCAATAGGGGGGAGTCTTGGAAATGGAAAACGGCCACACCCCGAAACCGTCGTCCATGAGAACGGTCGTCTCTGCGTTGCGTGCGCGGTGGAGGTCCAAGGGGTTTTCCCGGGTTGCCAACTTGCTGGGCGTGTGCACGAGTTGCGTTTCGCACTCGCACCCTGCGCCACGTTGCATTTCGCTTTTCCCGATCATCATCCTGCTTCATCCATCGGCCACGGGGAACCGTCCAAAAAAGGGGAAAAACTGAGAACCAGCGTGTGGTGTAAACAGCGGGCTCTTGGAGGACCGCACGATCGCACGGACGGAGCGCAACCGTTTTGAAGTCTAATTGATAAATAAATTAAAATTGGCTACGAATCATAATTAAACCATTATATAATTACGTGTCTGTGTTATGTCGTTTCGTTTTTTCTTTCTCTCTCTCTCTCTGTCTTGCAGGAGCGGCCGTTCCATAGGGCGTTGGGTTTCGATCCGATCCGATTCGATTCGGTGGTGCGTACGCCCGGTGCAATGTGTTCGTTAAAGTGATCGAGTTTGGCGTTTGGGCGTGGGGACCAACCCACCGCAGGGGAAAATTCTGTGAAAAACGAACACCACCGACACGATTATTTGTTATAAAACCCACTTGGCCAAGGGCTGGGGGACGATTGCGTGACCGTTCGCCGCTCGGTGGTGGAGCGCTTTGGCTTGCGAAAGGGAAGAATGTTTTCCTCATTAGTACATTTTTAAAGGGGACCGTTTGTTGAAATTCCAAACGCTTGCCATCCAGGGACACTTACAATTATCCTATTTATTTCAAAAAGGGGCATCTACACTACGTCCGAAGAAAATGCCTTGAAAATGCCACATGTTTTTTTTTTGCCGTAAATTAAAGTAAACCACCAAACTTACCAAATGTTTCGGTACGAGCGATTGACAGGTTGGGCGAGGGAAGCAAAAAAAAAAAAAAACAACCTAGTCATTAGTACTTGAATTACTCTGTTTCCCTTCTTCTCTTTCTCGCTCACACACACACACACACTATCGTGGATCAATCAGCAATAGACTCATCATATCGTCCCAAAACAGCTTCCCGCCTAAATTCATCCGTCTAGTACGATAATTAGTAATTTACGTTGCTACAGCTGACAATTCGCGTCACACGGAAACCACCCTCGGTCTTTAACTTACCCCCGCGAAACCCCCATACATACTCGTACGTATGTGTGTGTGTGTGTGTGTGCCATCGTCGAAATGGCGACGAATTCCCACTGATTACCTTGAATTCCCATAACGAAGCAAATGCCGGACCGCTGGGCGCTGCTGTCTCCATCGGAACAGGTATAAATTAGCTTCAGCAGCGCGTTCGGTTGGCAACATTGGGTGGGTTGGCGGCGGGCTGGGAGGATGGCACAGTTGTCGCCCGGGTAGTGCGATGGCATGTGGCAAATTTCCTAAAACAGCCATCACCCGCCAGCGGCAAAGATAGCCTTGTGAGTGAGGCGAACGCGATGGGTCACCTTTTTTCCAGTCCGCTCGGCAGGGAATTCGAACGCCCTCCTTCGCCCTGCATACCTCTTTCTGTCTCGCTCTTTCCCTCTCGGGAGGAGCGTTGGGTGGTGGCCGCTTTTCCTCGCGGCGCACTCAAAAGGGAAAACTGCGAACCGGTATAGATCGAAACGATTGGAGGCTTTGGTTTGCGCAGCAACATTCCAACCGCGCAAAAGGAAGGGCGTGCGGAATTCGTCGCCCCCTGACGGCCTCCATGGCCTCGCCGCCAAGTCCATCTGCCTGCTCTCGTTGTTTGACGGTTGATTTTCGCCCTCTTAATTAAGTTGTACCGTGATTAGTACATTCGTAAATTGGAAAGTAACAGGTTTTAATCGATTTTTTATTCGAGCCCTTGCGGTGCTACCGGTCATGTGGTGTTGCACCAAGGATGCTTTTGCTGTGGCTTCTAGGGAGAAGCCTACAGACACCCTTTCCCCCCTGTACAACTGTGGCGCTACGATGCCTCGAGATGCATAAAAATGCGTAAATTAATTTACAGAAAATATGTATGTCATTCTGGCGGGGGGGGGGGGCATCCGCGTGCAGGGAAGGAAAAACGCTGGTATTAAAACTTTGATGGGCACTTCGTTTACAGCCGTTTTATGTACAGTCGAGAGGTTTCGAGAGTCGCTTTTTGATGGTGCAAGAGTTAGTCGTAAATTCTAACAAGCAATTAATGCGTGTATGACCCTCGGGCGCGCTATGCGTTGCTATGGGATTGATGGGTTGATGAACTGCACGCATGGTGGCTTTCCCGTACGCACTGTGATGTCTTTCTTACGCGCCTTCACACCATCTCCCAAGGCAAGGAAAAAAAAGAGCTGCATGACGGTTGTAGAATGAGTGTACCTTACATGTCGAAAAAAAGTGCTCCAACCCCGTTAGCTATCCTCCCCACAACAACGGAAATGTATGCGCCGTGTTTACACCGATGCTAATCACAAAGTGTAGCACGAACGGAACCGCGCAATGGGTTGGCGCAACAGCGGCACCGTCGTTGAGGATGCGATTGCCGTTTAAATTAAGATTAGATATCACCAATTCCGCTCCATCGCAACAACAACCAATTTCCCCCCTCAGCGCGTATTACGCATGGTAAGTTATTCTTCTCTCTCTCTGGCTGGGAGGAATTAGTGCGGCAGCGGTGTGTTTGCTCGTCATCGTTTTAAGCCGGCTGGCCACGCTACTTTAACCTGCTTCCCAGAGCAGAACCGATGCGAGAATTAGCAAATAAATTAGAAATATTAACGAGCAGGTATCACTGTCAAGGAAGCTGAGTACCGAGTCCGGCCCCTAGCGCTAGCGCAATAGTTTCATTTAAATTCAACGATGAGTTTCAAATATTCGAGTCGCCCATTCATCAAGAGAGTGTGTGTGTGTGTGTGTGTGTGTGTTAGGCGGGTGACTTGTGTAACTGAGGTCGAAAACAATCGCGCAAAACGCAGACGAATGGTATGTAGGAATCGTTTTATTTTATCGCTCACCTCACATAAATCTTGCTAGCTTTAGCATAAATCAAAATCGAAGACACACCGAAGTGTCTCTCGTTCACTCTCTTTCGCTTTACCTATCTACCACTGCCTCTGGTGCTGGTCGCGATCGATGGGCAAAATGGGGCGATAAGAATCTAGGCCTTTTGTCACAGTCGCATCATAAATCAAAAGGCACCACCAAGGCCACTCTTTGCCGGGACGGGAGGGGATGGCAGTTTTTAAAGCGGAGAAGAGTCACTTTTTTGGAGCTTTTAGTGTTAGTCACAGCTGAACAATTATGGCGCGACTGTTTTTTGGTGCTTGAAATTTAACGAAAAAACCTCTCTAAGTAGATCGCGTACAGTGCTGTGCTTGTTGGCCGTCTCACTCGTGTCTTACTTCTGCCTGTCTTGGGAGTAAAAAAACAACCCATCGCACTCCTCCCCCTGGCAGGTGGGAGAGTTGGCGTGATGAGGCTGATGAGCGAAAAGCGATTGCACGGGCGCGATAAGCACGAATTTATGGTGCCATGTTAGCGAATTGAGTCGTTTCCATTTTTCATCTCACCTCACCGAGCGAGTGATGCCTTGCGGATGCCACACGGTGATAAGGGAGTGCACTTTCGCGCGTTTACAGTTGTGAAATCATTTCTCACACAGTGCATAAGAGGCTGTACGTTTTCTATTTGTCACTCTTTGCGCACGGCGCTGGTGTGACCATCATTCCCACGTTCGTATGCGACGCTTCTAATGCCGATGCTGGTGTCGATCGCGATCGTCAAAATGCGCCCAAAAAGCATGCCACAGCCCGGCCCCTTGAGCACAATCTCCCATAAAACAATATCACACGCCGGTCGACGGAGAAGGAGCACGAGGGGGAGGGTGTGATACGCCATGGGTTAATCGCGCCCCGGCGAGCAATCTTGATAAGAGCCACCCTTCGGGGGACAAACGTTTTCCTCCACCCATCACCGGCGGGTGTCCAGCTCGGATTGGTTCATTTTCTATGCAGCAGAGGGGGAGGGGGTGTTGGTCCGGTACTTTATGGTTATGGAGCAGCATAAAGGGAGCGTGAGCGCGTGAAGCATAATTCCATAATTTCCCGTGCGCATTGTTACCCTAGTCGATCCCTGGCGAGCTGAAGGGCTGTTACGCTCCACACAATCAGCTCCGACGTGGACTCGCAGAGAGTCTTTATCGTGTTCCCCTCCCCGTCTTTCATGACGATTTCTCATCGCACCGGAGAGGAAAGGACGTTTATTATGATTCATATCAACCCGCGGACAGGGATCGGGGCCAATCGGGCTCCGAAAAGAGGCCCTCCGTACTGCTGACTCATAGCTGTGCGCCCTTCTCAGGCACCATGTCATGGTTGTTCTATTTTACTGCCTCACCCATGTCCCGGCGAGAGTATGTTGGAATGATTTTTGTGAACTGCAAAGATGGTGATGGTGGAGGGGAAACGCAACTTATGCTGCACGGATGGAATGCAAACACACAGGCGTTGTTTTATAATTTCCATCTGATAGCAATCAAACATTCTGAGGCGAAGCGAAAACGCTGTGCAAGATTTCACGCTTGAAACATACGAGAGCTGGGTTGGGTAGGGAGAGGGGGCGTAAATCGTGTACACCGGGTCAAACAAATGCTTGACCAAACTGTCCCCTGCTTGTCCGTCTGTTTGTCTGGCCCGCAAACTGGCAGCAGAGGGTGAGGGTGTGATACTGGTGGATGAAATTAAATCGTACTGCTGAACGGGGGAGTGTAAAATCGTGCATCAAGAAGCCATTTCCTTGTGGATTGAGCATTAGCTGTATAAATGATTGTGATCGTAATGGGAAAACGTTTCTGCTGTCCGCAGCAGGAGAAACATGCTCGGAAGGCGTACACGTACCGCTGGTAGCATTCGAGACGATTTCCTTCGTTGCTTTGCAAGTTGCAAAATATTGCAGTAAATGTGGAGAAAGAGCAAAAACTATGTATTGTAGCCTATAAATTACAGAACCTCATCATCATCATCATCATCATCCGCATCATCATCACTCGCGTGTTGTGTGTCGTTTTTCAAAGACCTTCTACTTAACCTTCCCCGTTCTGGAACGCTTCCGAGCCGAAACAGTTCCTGCACCAACCAAACTACAAACAATTTCAACGCGCACCAAAGAAACGAACCCGCGTGATGAATGTTCCATTTCTAAGTACATCAATTGATTGGGTGCAGTGCTGCCTCATTGCTCCCTGCTGATCCCGGAGATCCATTTCTGAACCTCAACACAACCCTTGCACACCCCTCTCGTTGCTCACAAAGAAAAGAAAGTGAAGGAAAATCCATCGAGAGGCTCGGGCGCGCACGGGTATCAAGGTGGAATCGATTCGATGAATTATAAATGGTATCAATTAAATGGTCTCGCGAATGCACCGACCGCATAAACGTTTGCCATTCCATCGGGCGTAGCAGCAGCACGACACGGAGCCGTTTTCATCGCAGGACGCAGTCGTTATAATTTATCGCCGTAGCGCAAAAACGGTCCGAGGATTCGATGGCCTCGCTTAGACAAGACAGCATGCGGCCGAGAGGGGCAATTCTGAAGCCCTAGTGCATCTAGGCCATCGGTTCAATCGGGCCCCTGGACTTTGTTGCGTTGAATGGGCGCGATAAAGCGGACCCCCGTGCGCTCGCCATATCAATCGGGCGCTCGGACGCAGAAGCAACGCAGCAGAAAGCAACTATTTTTCTTCTCTCCGATTCCGAATTGGGGATTATTGCTCCTTTGTTTCGCAGCTTATTACTCTTACGGGCGTTCAACGAGGCCTTCCGACTTTCCCACTCGATCGTCTATTATCAGCTCGTGGAGGGGCTGTACAGGGACTGCCAGAGCTCTCGATGCCATTTCTAGTCGTTCCCTTTTCGATACGGCTATTTAACACATCAAAGAGCTTCCAGAAAGCGAGGTCTTTTCTCCACCGTTCCCTCGGGGTGGGTTGACACTGGACCTTCTTCGCGCCGTGCCTCGTAGATGGGCCCGGACTCGCTGTAGCAACGTGATAATTACATTACGGTAATGGCCGTATAATTCTGGAATTGTTCCGATGTAAACAAACATTTGAGTAATGGGCCCGCAGGTTGTGCCTCCTCCCGTCGTTGTTCGCTGGACCGGCTGCTAGAATGGCATGGCCCCAGGGCCCTTGCGTTTCATCCCCGTTTCAAACCACGAGAAGATAGGGAAACATAGGGCGAAAGAGGGAGGCATAAAGCATTTGCGATTGTAAATAGCTGAAAGCAAATTTTCCTCCGCATTCTCAATGAGGGACGGTAGGATCGGGGATAGAATCGCAGCGAGAAGACCGCCCGGAGCTCACGATCACGATTGCTGGGTGTTGGGTGGGGGGGGGGGTCTAGGGAGGTTTTGGTTGCTTTGCCCGCGCAGGTCCCGTTAGTTTAATTAAAGGCAACAATATATCCTCGTAATGGCGATTTCATAGAAATAAACTAATCATTAGCCCCGAAAGAGGGCGGGGGTCGCACAAGAATATTGTTGTGAGGTTATCGCGCAGATGATCGCTGACTTGTTTGTGATACGTTTGTTTTGTGTGTTTTGTGTGAGGGACAGGAATGCAGCGGTGGAATAATGAAGCCAAGAATGGGTAATTATCGTTGTCAAATCGTATCAAGCCCGGCATGCGCGAGAAGATAAATGAGCGTCTTGGGAAGGAGTAGGGCTGGAAATCGATGGACACAACACGTAAGTGAAATTTCTCATTCGCTACATGCTCAATCATTCCACATGACTTACAAATCGCTTTATTTTCACCTGGCCGCATGTGTGCATTACTCTTCTCACTTTCTACTCGGGCGCCTCATCACGGAACCATCTCATCATTGGTAACGCGACTGTGACACGATCGTCATGATCGTCTCTCATGCCAGCGATGAAATCAAATATTTCTTCAGGGGGCAGCAGCACGGAAGAGGGGTGGGATTAGGAGCAAAAAATGAAACAAAGTATATTTAATTACTGTATGAAAATTTATGATCCCAACCGATGCAACGCATTCGCTATCGTCTGCGACTGCGCAAACTCGCGTGCCGTACAGTCGTTTCGCGCACCAGCCACAGAAGATCTAAGCCGGCGGGTTTCGTCTCGGTTCTTTGTCTCGTGGAAGAGGAGAAGAGCCCTCTAGGGAGGGAAACCTGCAAATGATTCTCGACCACGGTAACGTTCCTGCCAGTGCTCCCTCCTAGCCGGCAGATTCCACGGGAAGTCTAACGGAGCCGAAAGGTTGACAAAGAGTAAACTATGTGCAGCATGCAAGGGCTCACCCTGCTGCTCTCGTCGGAGAGTAAAGCGTCCAGCGATGGAGCTGCACTTTAATTGGTTTGCAGCTGACGCCACCAACAGTACCTCCTCCCTGGTGGCCTATCCCCCCTTCTCCCCCCCCCCCTTCCTCGTCAATACATCATTGGACAAAGTTCGGTGGAACCACGTACCATTCGCGCTCGTTTGGTGTCGTTTCCAGCTCCCCTATTCCCGTTGATTGCTCGAGGGTTGGCAACTGCCGGTGAGCTATGGTGGTTACGGGCTACCGTTGGCGCGTCCGGGAGGGCTTGCTGTCGTGGTGGGGCTCGGTTGACGAAGTGCGCAGACTTTTGCGCAGCAGGGTTTCGGAGCATAATTGATTGCTTCTAATGGAGGCAGGCCGTAAATTCTTAGAGCGTGTGAAATTCATTCGAGCGATCGCCGCCTCTCGCTCGCTCTTGCTCTAGTGCAGCCGGAGCAGGGCTTGACACACGGGCGCACACCGAGCGAGCACTTGCGAGCTCGCGAAAGCGAAAGAATTTTAATCGGTTTCCGAGTTAATTGAAACTGAAAACGGTTTTGCACGGGGACTACGACTCTGTGCATTCGTGGTGCAGTTGCATTTTGCTGCCAGAGGGCATGCGCTTCTGACACTGCACTGTTCACTCCGTGCGCTGTGAACCAATTTTCAGTAGCGCTCATTTCGCGACCACTGCACGTGATGATCCAGGGTGATAATTGTGACCCGTTTTTTATGCTCCTTTCGTAGCCGAGCGGTGGCTGCTCCTTGTTACCATCGCTCGCCACAGACGGGTGACAGCGATCAGTCAGAATTGTCAAAACGTACGTCAAAACATCAGCCCATTGGTGACGGCGACGCCTGTTGAAGGGTGTGCAAACCAAGGACGAGGTCAATGGAAATGATACGCGCGTGATACTCCGACTGGCCGACTGGTGTGTCATAATAATTGCTTCCCATGTGCCACCAGCGCGGGCTTCCCCCGTTCTTCCCGGATGCAGCCGCTCGAGGACGCACGAACGAAATGACTGCAATGTCAAAGTAATGACTCGATCAGCTCGAACGACTCGAGTAACTGCAGTGGCAAACACCTTCCTTATGTTTGCATTTAGTACGCAACTGCTTATCAACCGAGGAAGCGGGTAGAAGTGTGTGTGTGTGTGTTTATGTGTGTGTGTGTGTGTGTATGGGTGCCCGGGAGGTGGTGAAAACAAATAACCCTACCTTCTTGGCTGCGATAATGATAGCGTGAGCCGGGTTTGCCGGGAAACCAAGTGGGTTCCTCGCTTGTTGCGGCATTGCAGTCTCCTGTTTTGCTTTGCGCTTCAAAGCCGGCGCAGTGTTCAGGCTCCAGGGAGAGTGAGGAAATTCTGTCCGCTTTGCAGCATTCTGTCGCTCTCCATTATCCGACCGTTGTGCGTACAATTACACCGTTTGATAAGCCACTGGCACTGAAAGGAGGGGCGCGTAATTTTTCAAAAAGCTTTTTGTAACCGCCAGCGATGGAACCAAGGGAGGCGATTGTTTCAAGCAATCAAGACGAGCAACACCGCGTGCCATTGTTAGGACAAACACTTGGCACTTGGCTTTGTGGATCGATCTTGCTGCATAGTTTACTTTCAATTACGCAACCCCTGCGATAAGACGATCCCGTCCCGAAACGGCCGGACAGTGTGGCGAAAGCGCCGGTGGGAATAAAATGTTTGTCCATCGTCGTCTTTTTCTTCCTACTCGCGTGCTATAAATGTGTAGTGTTGTGCGAGAGGTGGTCTTGCAGAATATTTATCACGCCATTAACAGTTCCAAAAAGAGGCAACACAGTCGTGCGGGCAGATGTGGGCACGATAGGGCGCACGTCGGTATCAGCTTACGCATACACGCACCGCCTCTTAAAAGCGATGCCGCCGTCGAGGAGCGACGGTTTTTCGGGGCGCTGGGCGAAAAAAATCAATTAACTGAAGTTTTGCCGCAAAAGGCAAACATGGCCTTACAACTATAAAAATCTGCCGGGGGATGAGAATCTGCCGGTAACATCTTCGCAGAAATGCTTTCGAGACGGTGGCCTCTGCGGATGCTGTACCCAGCGTCGGGGAAGGGAAGATCGCATCCTATGAAAACGCGCGTGGCCAGCTCGAATTCTCACCGTGGCCGTGTTTTCTCATGTCGCCGCTCGCACAGATCAGGTAGACTTTGGATCAGATCGAAGAAGGCTGATTATTCATTTAGCCCCTGGGAAATGGGGCTCTTGATATGCTCTTTTCGGGGGACAAGAGTCACCGTTCACAGGCGGTAATGTATCGCTTGGGCTGAAGATTTGGAATCGGCAAGAAAAAACCCTTGGAGGCGAATTGCGATTCGCTTCCGACCCGCAAAACGGCCCTGCCTTTACACATACGCATATGCCTTCGAGCGTATGGGACGGAGCGGAAACAGGGATACCATTGTTTCCATTTGCGTTTATCGCGTGAAGCGATAAATACCATCGCCACGTTGTGCGTTGTGGGGTGGTGCGTTCCGGGGCTTTGGCGACAGCCGCCGGTCCCTGGGCGGGTTTTCCTTCCACCGCTAACCCGGGGACTGGATGGGGCACTTTGCTCGGCAGGATGATTAAACGATTAAAACCTTTCTTTCGTGTAAATAAAACAGGTCGCACACGAGAGGCTTTCACGTGGAGTCGCGTTTCCCCGTCGGTACACACCTGTTTGCACTGTTATTGGATGCTGCTCGGGTCACTATCTTTTAAGATGACGGGAGTTGAAAGAAATCCACAAGCAACAAGACTGAAGAGGTTCGTCGCTTGCCCAGCATCGAGGACCAGTTGACACAGCGATTAGTTTCGGTCGTCAACACCACATTCTGCAGGCGTGTTGAATGATAGCACTTCCCTGTGTGGCGTTCGCTTCTCAAACACCGATCAATTATTAAAATTTAATTACTTTCCCATTAACGGTGCAATTCTCGTGTCGCGCTTCGCTCGAATGAGGTGAAACCCACCAAGCTGGCCAAAGAGGCCAAAGGGCATCGCTTGGAAAACAAAAGGTCTGGGTGGTCAATGCAACGTGCAAACGCCTCTTCTTGGCACTCAATCAACCCGCACAGCCGCTTCGAAAAAAAGCATCCCTGTCCAGCATTGTCTTTGCAAAATGGCCACACAACCTTCGGACCTGGGAGAATGGGTCAGAAACGTTTCCTTTTCCTCCGGAGTCCCCGTGGCAACATCTTTATCGCGGCGTCTTCCTTCCCTTGCCGATATGCTTATTGCTTTATTTCACGCTGCTCTTTTTCAGGGCGGCTTAGGCGAACAGGCATTTATCACGGAGCAGGGTCACACAATGCGCACACCATCAAAACCACCAGCACAGCTGCCTCAATCAACATTATTCACGCTTTTCTAAAATACGATTATCCCTCAACCCGTCCGTCGAGCTGTCGCGAACGGTCAACAGAGTAAGAGTGTGTTTCATTCGTTACTTGATTCGCGATTCAACATATTTTCTCGTCGGGATGGTACCGAGGACGAGCAAGATGGTTGAGTACAAATATTTGGATGATTACTTTTCTGTCTCGTGCTGTGACTTTCGTTCAGGAGAGTACGTTTTTGGGAAAAAATCGCAATGGACTTTGCAGGAATAACAGAAAGTGCCTCGAAAAAGTGTGCCAACTTGTCCGAAGAACCACCACAGTATAGACAATGTGATTCAGTCGGCAAAACATGGTCGCTTCGTGTACATAATTCGATTCGATCAAATTTCCTAAACGTAGTAATGTCTTTGCTGCGACAAATAGATGCTATATTAGTGAGACTATTAAATAGCCGACAGTCAATCTCGCGGGGGATTAAAATATATCTAACTTGCCTCTTGCATATATGCTTCCTCATCCTCAAAAACACTTTGGGATGTTGCACGCACTTTTACTGTTGGAGACATTGCGAAGGAGCAATAAACAAGGCGAAGAGGAATTTTTATGCCCCAAAGGTCAAGTGATTGGCTAAATTTAATTGATTTCCCATCCAAATTGTCGGAGGAAAAACCCATGGATAAAACTAAAACTTGTTGTCAAAAACCGTGTTGGTGTTTCCATATAACCCAAAAATACATTTAAAAGGACTCTTCGTTAGAGGAGCTTATCGCAAGTGTCACATAATTTTATTGTAAAAGTTTTATTTTTATTGCCGAGAAGACGATTTCAACAAAAAAAAAAACCACAAATGATTGTAAGTGATTAGAAGTTTTTGTTGAACGTACTTTGTCTTGGAGACAAATTCGACCATCGAAGATTTCCCGGCTTCCGAGAAAAAAAGATAGTTAATTATCACTGAAACATGACAAAAATTATGCATCCCATGTTCTACCATGACGGATTGCTACACGAAACCTAATTCCCGCTAACAAATCTAATCATTTATCATTGCTCAAAGGCACAAACGGCTGCACAAAAGCTGTATGCAGGTTCGCCGGCAAGATTACGGGTCGAAAAAGGCATGTGGCGTGGCCCAACGTGGCTGACTGAATGCGTCTGGTTTTGGACATGCCGAGAAGCAGCCACACCGATAAGTCCATTAATTATGCAAAAATGATAATTATGACCATTACAAACACCGGGAGTTAGAAAGTGGCAAATGTAATGACAGCCGCAGTGGACATAAATATGCCCTCTAGTGGTGGTCACCTGGTAGTAGAGGTGAAGATGGCGGATGGGAGGGAGGGTTAACGGAGGTGTACCAAGAAAGAAAAGGGGCAGGTTGTTGTATGTACGGCGTATGGTGCCAAGACGAGGAGCACGACGATATCGCGGCACCGAAGCTTTTCAACAAATGTCTTTGCAGCTCACTGAACATACGCATTCGATTTGGACATGATTTTTCTCCCTTAAAGCTCTCTCTCTCTCTCTTCATCTCTCTTTTCCTCTCTCTCTTTCGCCCTCTTTGCCCCGTGGTTCCGCATACTTTGTGGCGAGGCCCGCTGGTATTACGGGAACACGACGTGCGACGGCCGTACACGGCTGTGTCTCCCTCGGTGGAGCCCTGTTGGCTGTCGATTCACAGGTGATAATTACATCGTTTTCTAGACTTCGATCCGGCAAGCAAATCCGCAAACACCCGTGGCTGCAGCCTCCGTAACAAGATTGACTCGTTTCCATGCCGTGCGGCGAGACTCGCCCGACGAACCAAGTGAAGCTAATTCCTTCTGCTCCGTGCTGCCGTCAACGGTTTGCCTCCCTCCCAAAGAAGGCCACACACTGGCTGAGGGTGTTTTGTTTCGGTCCTGCATTGAACCGATCCGGCGCTTCACCGAATCCGGCGACGGTTGGTAATTAATTTCGAACCAGCCTTGAGCCGAGGGCCGTTCGGGCAGATAGTCATCGCATGCGTTGTCGACTTGGTCGGCACCATTTTCGGGATGCATTCTGTGGCAAGGCAACGAGTTATCGATTGATCTTCGGTGATGAACATCAACATGATAAGATTTAGCTTCAGGCTCGAATGCTGTTCATTCGATGTGGGAAAGGCAATTCGATTTGTTCAAACAGTTTGCTTAATATTAATGATGGAGCGCTTTAAGGTATGGCAATGCGCAGCAGAGATAGTGAATTTCCCACCGCCTTCGGAAGGAAAGCTTTTCAATCGCTTCGCCCCTGACGCACCGCGATTTGGCACGCATTTCGCAAAGTGTTAGAAAAGAATTACGAAAATGTTCCAATCATCCAAAACTCATCAACCGGCCCTAATGGCTGCTAAGTATGTAGTGCAAAGTTGAAGGCCCCGATTGAACCATTCAGGGGAGGGCGAAAGCAGCGTCATTTGTGCGCGGAACGCTTTTCTTAATTTTCCAATCAATCAATCATCGGTTTCCTCTCGTGTTGCGGCATTTAAATCACTCGATTTCATAATCGCATCAGCTAGCGTGCCTTAACTGCATCGGCCATTATCAATAATTCACCTTCTGCGGTGCGATGTAGTTTTGCTTTCCGTTTTGTTTTGCTGCACCCACACCGCGTTTTCTGCTGGAAATTCCACCAAGCGTCAATCATATAAAATGAGAAAATCAAACGGTGGTTTTTTTTCTGTTCACTACACTCCCACCGGGAAGGGAAACGGTGGTGAGGGGGGGGGGGGGGTTGGAGTTGTGCGGTGCTGAAGAGCGATGTTGAAAGAAACAAAGTGTAATAAGCTTCAAAACGATTGCTTAAGCTATTGTTTTTTCTACTTCCCTGCGCTAGCTCATCCTCTCCCGCGGAAAGCGGGAGTTAGTTCACCGAATTATTGTCGGTGGTGGTGTTTGTCGAAATTTTAATTTGATTTGATCATCATTATTCCAGCTCGTGGCGGTGGCTGCGGAGACCTCCCTTCCGACTCCACACTCCGATTGCACACTCCGAGGGTGAAATTCCAGAGGCAAGTACGGATTTGTAAATATTTGTACTTATCAAAGAAATTACTTATTTGAATTAAATTTTCCTCCGCGTAAACACGCGCGGAAGCACCGGCGGGGCCATTTCTCGGTAGTTTGCACATTTTGTCTCCGTGAAACTGCGGTACTCCGCGAGGGACATGCACAATTAGTGCTTAGGGGACGGTTCGTTGGGCGTTTGGCGGTGGATAGAGATAGAGAGCACCATTCGACAGTACCCGGCGGGCGGGGGAACCGGGCAGTGGAGAGGTGGAAAAATCATTAAAATTCATTCCATTCATTCATTCATGGACACCACACGGAAAGGAGAGAAGCGGGGCAGCGGTGTTGGAACAAACGGAATCTTAAAAGTAAAATAATGCGTTCCGGAAAAATGCGATCATCGTTGTTGTTGCTG
Source organism: Anopheles epiroticus (assembly GCA_000349105.1). Classification (NCBI taxonomy): domain Eukaryota; kingdom Metazoa; phylum Arthropoda; class Insecta; order Diptera; family Culicidae; genus Anopheles; species Anopheles epiroticus. The sequence goes on from KB669725.1 coordinate 379,137, forward strand.
GTGGGCACACAAACGCACATGCTTTCGATGGTCGGTGGCAGAACCGCTAAAGCATGACGGTGTGAGAACATTACGCGAGAGCACTGGGGGCTTTTTTCGTGGGTGAAGGGAAGACGGGAGGGAAGGTCACCAAAGAGGGTAGGGGCGGTGGTGGTGGTGGTGGTGGTGGTAGTGGTGGTTTCGGCTGGAATGGGAATCCACCCCGACAGTAATTGCCACTAAACATCGCCTTTTTATACGCGTCCGTCAAAATTAATCTCGGAACGGAGGATGAGCGCGCGCGCGACTCGATCTTTCGAGTTCGCGAAGTGTTGTACCGCAAGTGAAGAGGTGTGAAACGGTCGGCCACAGTAGAACACACACACACACACACTCACGTACACAGGGGTACAGTCCAACGGTAATTTTTCGTCAAGGTGCGCAGAGGCAGAAAAGAAACGCCATCATCATTGGGCAGCGCCAAATCAGCGGCATCTCTCAAACAAACGAGTGGTGTCGGTGGATGAGGCAAACGACAAAGAAAGACAGACAGATAACGAGCGAGAGAGAGAGAGAAGGAAAGACTTCAATTCTGATTTCCAGTCCGTCTCGCGGCACCCCATTTCCACCCATTCCATTCCGCGCGGGTGCGAGATTTTTGTTTCAATGTCCAAATTTCATTAAACCGTCCGCAAATGGGTTTGGAGGTGGTCGGGCCGCGGCCACTTCCACCGTGCCGAAGAAGAAAGCCTTAATGCCTTTGCCGCCCATTTGGGTGAGAGGTCACAGCCAAAACGACACTCCCCTCGTCCCCGTCGAAATGCCATCCCCGGAGGAGGGAGGATGATATGAGTTTTTGGACAATTTTGGGCTGCATCAGCCTGTAACGTTGTATCGCAGCGGATCGGACGTGTGCAATCATAATAAAAAGCAAGATATTATAGGCACAAAACGTGCACATCGCACCAAAGATCGGACCTGGCATTAAAATGGTTCAAAAAATGCATTATCACCGCAGCAGACGGCAAGCGGGAACGGCGGGATAAATCCGCATTAAGCTGAGGCGATGCTCCGATAGCGAAAAAGGAGTGTGACGCTCCAAAAGAAAGCTCGGCCCGGGCTTGCGTTTCCTGTCGCAAATGTGCATACCATGTTGCCTGCCAGTCACTGTTGCTAGAGCTGCTGCTGCATTGTGCATTCGCGATGGTAGTTTATTGATTTTCACGCTCATCCGGAAGAGAAGAACCAGGATGGAAACGAACTGGATGGCCAGGGATGCCTCACACCCTTTCAGTCAGTCAGCCAGTCAGGTTGTTGTTTATGTGGGAGATCTTTAATTGGCTCCGAAATTCGATGCACACATCGCGTTCCGCTGTGTTTGTGTCGTGCAGCAAACGAGCTTCTTTATTGTCAACCCGCCCGCTACCCAGTTCCTTGTTCCCGGTTGGCTCCCCAAACAAGCAAAGACACAAGTTTTCTTTTCCTTCGCTGCAGTTTCTCTTCTCGCTCGCTGCAGATTGCTTGCACATTTGCATTCGCCAAGCATATCCGAAAGCGTGCACGCGCGTGGGAAGCGCCCCCTTGCTGCAGCTCCGTTGCATTGCGCAAATTTGGACAGTTTTCTCAAATAAATAAAATACCCCAAGCACCACCTCCGACGCACGTTCGCTTCCCTTTCTGCGGCTTTACCGGAATGAGTCGCATGATGAGCACGGGAGGATGATAGGATCATGATGAAGATCGTGCCGCCGGTGCTGCATTGTTGGGCGTGCGTGTGTCCTCCCCGTCCGTAAAAGGGGTGGTTGCTACCTTCGCGGGTTTTATGGTGCGAACGGGACGTACACGAGTGGTGACATTTCGCAGTGTGTCTCGTTTGTTTGTTTTTGTTTTGGCAATCAACGCATCTCCACTCGATAAGGATCGGGGATCGTTACCAAAACGCCTCCTGCCACCCACCGAGAGCGAGTCGCGCAAACAGCAAAATCACCAAATGCAAGGCAATAAAGTTGCATAAAAGACTCCTTCGGCGCAGAGGAGAGGACTTGTATTACAACAACGAAACGTCAACATGACTGGGCGCTAATTTTAACAGCTTGTTTCGCGATTTCCTATCAGCAGCATGCTTAGAGCCCTTTATTTCATCCCCACCCACCGCCAAAGTGTCCGCTTTTATCCCATTATGCGCACCTAATAGGCCGCTTACAATGTAATAAATCTGCGGCATTTGATCGGCTGCACCGGAGTTCCATGGGAGGTAGCTGGAAGTCGCGCGTGATCAATGGCACACTCGGACAAAGTGATCGTTTCACTTGTCTCGCCGACGCACGCAGCCACACATAGGGCCCCTATCGGTCGGCAACAAAACGGCACCGTGTGTCACACACCGTCTTGCGACCTCTTATCGTGGCGGGACCTTAATTCAATCCATTCCCGCCCGGCGGAGCGTGGTTGATACAGACTGGCCCAACATCGACAGGACACACGGGGCTCTGGGAAAACGGTACCGTTCCCAGTCTACTGTCAAACTCAACCCACACACACACAAAACTTCACTCGGCGGAGCAGTTGAGGTGAATAATTTATTTAGCATTTGATAAAGCGTGTCCCAGCACGCTACCCGATGAGGTTAACTCCGCGGTTGCCTGGGGAGTTCCTGTGCAAGAAATTAGCTCTGCATGACTCCTGCGCGGGAGTGCGCGTGCGAACTCCCCGACAAACTAACGACCCGGCGGAGGTCGACACTGTGCGCTGTTCGGCACGAAAAATTGATTTCTCTCGGTGCGGGCGGAACGTCCGCCCGAATGTACTTTCGGGGCGAGATGTTTGTCTTGTTTGTTTCAGCGTCCCTTGAACGCCGAGCGACTTTAATGTCTCGGTGGCGGCTGGCTCGGACAGAGGATACACCAAAGTCATACGAAACCGTCGCTGTCGACGCGGGAGGGAACGCGGGCAATGGGTGAGTAATATCTAGGTCGAACACCTGCAATTTGAGACCTTTTGCAGACACGACGGCGAACAAGCAAGGGTTTAGGGTGCAACACGCCACGCTGGGGCAGGAGGAAGCGAGCACCTCAGGGCATTCCCGGTCGGTGCAAAACGTCGCTGTCGGGCCGAGCGATGAAAAGAATCCGACCGCCGACGGGGAACCTCAAGCAGAAAGACGATGAAAGTGTATCATTTTACCGTATCGACTCCCTGCCTTGCGAAGAGCTCCCATCGGTTGGGGTTGGGAAAATTCGACGCTTCTATCAATCGGTTCGCTTTCGTTTTCCCTGTCCCACCCCACTCCCGGCCCGTCGAATGGGCTGGAAAGAATGTCAGCATAAGGTGCAAGTTGGTGCGGTGGGTTTCGTTATTTGATCCAACTTCCTGGTGAGCTATGTCTGCGTGTTGAATGGGCTGCGCGTTTCACCACAAGGCCAACCGGGAGCTTTCCTAGCGCACTGTGTTTCGCGTGTCGGTAAAAGATGAAACCTTCAAGCAGCTCTTGCTCGCCCTGCTGAGGAGTGGAGTTTGAGTTTTGATTAAAATAAATCGCATTTAATTGAATGAAGCAGCATAATTAATCTTTCTGATTTGGAGGGCAAAATACGCCCAACACTCAATCGAAGCCTTCCGAAATCAATCTTCCATTAGCATTGATCTGATTCCGAGGCGAAAGAATGCAAAACGAATCGGGCACACCGAAAGAGGGCGTCCATGGAAGAATCGACGCCGAGCAACGCCACAATAGCCTCCACCTGCCAAATCCGACAGCTTCAATCTGTGGCTTTGGGGAGACCCCAAAGCAGCTCAGCATACTCGCTTAAACCCTCCCCGCGAGCAGAGGGCGACATTGAACTAGGGAATTTTCCGGTCCTAGACCATCAGACTGGGAGAAGGAACAAAGCACACACACACACACACACAAACACACACACGTACGGACAAGGTGGGTAGGGCCTAGAAGAGTTGCTGGTGTGCCCTCGCGATGCCCGTGCTCGTGGGAAATGGACGACAAAATATCTGAAATGTGTCGCTAATTGTTTTTGACCTTGTTTGCGGAGGTTGCGTTCCTTCTCCGGCGGTTGGAGTTCGTAATTTCGGTAACTCGTCGACCCACTATGCGTGTGCTGACGAGGCCGGGAGGTTTTGTTTTTCCCATTTTTTCTTTTGAAAAAAGAACATAAATTGTTGACAATTTATGTAGCGGGTTGTGAAATTGCACGCTCTCGTTAATGTACTTGTCAGGCTCAACATTTCCATCTCGAAAAGCAAACCAAATTCGCTTAGGATAAGTCGGAATCGCCTGCAGGGTGTCTGGAGATGTGCGGAATTTTTTCTACCACCCAAGATGGCGTTTGGGGAGCGTATGGACACACAAAAACTGTCCCTATACACACACACACACACGTACACGTCGAAGGAAGACATTGGGCCCACCGCCAGCACAGGTTCGATCGTGGCAACGGATTAATGAACTATCATTACGCTGATTGCACGGGGCCAAGCGAGGGGGCCGCAATTTTCGAAACCTTTCTATTTCCAGTAGTGACGTCTTTTCCGCCCCCGATAGAGAAAAGCGTTCGCGTTTGGGTGTGTGTGTGTGTGTGTGTGTGTGTGTGAGTGTGTTTCGAAGGGCAACATGCTACGTTGGAGGGCGATTTATGATGGTGTGGCCTCAACCGCAATGATCGTTTCTTCTTCTCTTTCGCTCGCTTCTCTTCGGTGTAGGGAGTTGTGCACTCTTCATTGATTGAAGTTTGGATCGTTAGGAAGTATGACGGCTTGGGGCTCAAAATTACGTGGCTGATGGGACGACGTGTTTGTCACAGCCAACGTTTGCGCACGCATGAAGACATTAATATCTTACCCAGAGCTTCATCATCTTGTGCTGTTATTTACCTGAAAAAAGGAAAGAGAAAACGCAAATTAATATTGCATCCCACACTGAAGAGCCATCGACAAAATGGCTTGAACACAGCTAAACGTGTCCTAAACGGCAGCGTTTACCCTGCCAAACACCAGTAGCATAACGACGCATAGATCGTGTAATTAAACAAGCACTTCAAATCGCAACCGACCCGCTGCCGCTCTCATGTGTGACTCAGCATCGTGTCCGTGGTGGATCTACAAATCATCCAATTGCAATTGCGCCCAACCCAGCCCATCAATGGTGTAATAGCGGTGGAAACTCATATTCCTGACCGGCTCATTTACGCGCTCGCGCGCACCCCGTTCTAGCGCAAACGGAAGGCTCGTTATAATGGCGAGCCGGTGGTGAACCGAACCGAATGCTGATGCTCGTGATATTATCGTAAACATTCGACCACTAAACGTGCGGTGCGCGCACTGTTACGTCAATCGGAGCCGGGTAATGTCTCTATTTTCTGTTTGTCCGCGATCGACAAGCCCCTCTCGTGGTCCGTCCGCGCGTTTGCAGCGAAGAAATAAAATTTTATTATCGTTCGTAAACATATCGCTTCTTGTGGTGGACATAGCCACGGACTCGCTTGGTTCGCGATCGATCGGCTACTCCACTTACTGCCGAGTCCGGTGCCGAGTCTCGAGTGCTTAGTGCGTGTAGTGCCACTCCTTTTGGGAGGTTGAATCGTTTGAAAATCGTTTACTTACGCCGAAGTCATTTATTTCAAGCCGGCTCTACCCGCTGGCACACTGGACGTGCTTTATCGATCGCGATAGCTTCGGGCTTCAGCCTCTGTGCTGCAAGTCTCAGCCTGGTGGAATGATTACCCCTGGGGACAAATGTCGCACCGAACTGGACCTGGACGTGTGGTGGGGCCGTCTTAAAGGGGTGTGGATCGTGGCTCGGCCGAGGAATGTGTACAGCCTATTACAACCAGCCAGCAACACACGTTTATCCTTCCACCCCGATCAGGAATGTCATGAGAAATATTGCGTTTTTAGTAAAGATATTTAAGTCCATTTTGAGTTGCTTCGCCCTCACTAGCCATGCCAACCGCCAAGGGAAGATCCCGCAAAGCATTGTTGTGCCTGCCATCGGGCTAGATTGTTTGTATCCAATATCCGGTATAATGATCGACCATAGCTCATAAACGCACAACATAACGGTGCAATGCTTCTAGGAACTTACGCGTGGGCTCGGCACATTTGCGGCTCTCGGTGCGATTCATGCTCGTGCTCACGGCGCGACGGCAACAATCCTCTTCCTCCCATATTCGTTTCCTTTCGATTGCCCGTGATGAAGCGACTGAATGGAAATATTCCCCAACAGCCGGCAGGGGCTAGCCATCATCCACCTTTTCCCAATGTCCCGATGGCCCCAAAATCCAAACGGATACGGCCTCGAGAAAACCTGTCCACCCTGCGAAGGTTGTACATACAGTCCTGCAAAACTTCCGTACTGGAGGGATGGTGGGATGGTTAGGGAAATATAATACACAACACATTTCCACCACCGTCCCTTGGAGTGGCGGTCACAAAGCATCTCAGGCGTGGGCCGTCTAACACACTGTGCACCCAGTACGGGGGGGGGGGGGGAATTTCCCTTTGCTCGTGACCATATGGTTAATGGGTTAACATGCTTTTCTTGCATTTCCTCCGTCGGCTTCCTGCGCTTTCCGCACCAACTTTTGCCGTTTTGGCCAATCGGCCCACTAGAACGTTCGTCGTTCGCCTAGTTCGTTTCAAGTGAAGTTGTTCGTCGGGCGAACGTTCAAGACGATGTTCTTTACATCTTCCCCCACCGGGCGTGCAATCGAAGGGAGCGATCGCGCGATCTTCCCTGTAAGAGGGATGCATTTGTCGGTTTTGTGTGTGTTTATGTGAGTGAGTGGAACATGAGTGCATAATTTATGCACGAAATGCAGCAACAGGTAGCCAATCCCACCGTTTTTTTCCCTCTGGTTCGGTTGGATCGTACCGTGCTGTAGGCTTTTTATTTTGACAAACAACATCAACCAGCAAACAAGCGACGAACCCTTTTTTGCGACCGAGTAGTTAAAGCACAGAGAAAAAACCGTCTGTTCCTGTGACATCTTTTCGTCGCAAATGATGGCAAAAATTGCTGTTTTTTTTCTTCCTCTTCTTCGAAAACATGTCCGTGTCGGACAGGCCGGTAGTTGTAGAGAAAATCCCGACATGAGCCTTGCACTCAGTAAATCGAGTTGATGCCCTTGGTCGTGGGCTGCCCAACATGTTCGGAAGGCTAGTGCGAAAAGGAGCGCGATAGGAATCATGCACTAATTGACGCTCGTTGTGGTCGATGAGGAGTCAACTCGGTGTCCCCGGGAATGCAGCACGTACAAACCAGCCCATAATTGAGTCGTTTGTGCAGTCCGAGAGCTTGTTTTTAATATAAAATTATACATATTTTCTTTTTGCCTCACCAACTTTCCAACCCCAGCCAGCCATCATGTTCATCGTGATCCTTCAACGCAAACAACGGCGTTCGATCTCAAATGCAAACAGAAGCTCGCTCGACCGCTGATAGCAATAATAGATCCAATAAAGAACTCCAACCATGCTCCCACCTCCCAGGTCGCTCCAGAAGGGGATTGGCGGTCGCGAACGATTTTATAATGGTTCAAGGCTACTTCTTTCTCACGATCGCCGGTTGCGATCGCGTTGTGGCTGCGGTAGCCCTGCGTCAGTGTATCCCCTCCGGGGCGGAATCTGTCATATCAATCGCTTCGGTCACGATTTCCTGTGCCTGACGCGCGGACAGAAAAAGGCATCCCCGTGTTCTGTTTGTCTGTGTGTTGACCGAGCTGAGTTAATCTTAATCTCGCTTATCATGTTGCACAGCAGCTCAGAACGGTTTCTCCCACCTGCGTGTAAGTTCGCGCCATCTGCGGGAGTGTAATCCTTCCCTTCGTGGAGCGGCGTGGGCGACAACCCGAACAAACCCGTCTGCAAACCATCGCTAGGGCAATCATAAATCATTTAATTATGCAATTATAATTAATCTTCGTTTCCACCGGCCGCTTCAGCAGAGGAGCAAGTGGATGGAGGCATGAAAATGGCATCCATTCGACGCCCAGAGGGAAGCTTAAGCCGGCCAAGGTTGCGGCAAGGATTTGTTTCTTGTTCGCAGAGTGCTTCCGGGTCCGATGCTCAAAAGCGACTGCTACGAAGAAGATCAGTCTGTTTGGGGTCGTTATTTCTATCCATCCACCCACCCAGTCGCTCGGCGCGTCGTTTCCGATTAAATCAGACGCCCGTCGAGAAAGGGAGTGGAATTCCTGAGGTGTGTGGCATTTTGACTCTCCTTTCCACTGTTGTCTTTTCCCTCTTGTTGTCCGTCGATCGTTTGCAATAATTTCCCTCCCGATCGGTATGCGAGCTCAATTGGCGCGTTACTGGTTTGCCCTTGAACGTGAAATTATCCCTTCTCGTCAGTCCCACCGAACCGTCAGTTTCTCCCATTGTTGTTCCCGTTCCCGCCACCCTTCCACCCATGTCAGCTCGGGGACACGTACTAATCAGTCTCGGCTTCTGGGTGTAGCGGGGTTTTTCTTCCCATTGCGGCTGCAGCTGCCGTCGCGTACTGCACGTTCCGTTCCATTCGGTTGGCTGTGGCTCTGTGGCGGGCGGACGGGCAGTTCTGTATTTCCACCTCCGCAAATGCCACGAAAGTGACGCCTCCGATAAATCACGCCTTGGTCTGGGGGCTTTTATATTATCGGTCCAGGGCAGGCGGTAGCAGCAACCAGCACGAGGGTATTTATTTCACTCTGGGTTTCGTGCGATCGACCACCTGGCCGCTCACTTTTCGCGCCCTCTTGGCGGGAGGTTTAAACCCATTTCGCGATCGCTTAACCACACACACACTCCGGGGTCTGACTGACAGGTGGTGGTCCCATGCTGGTCGGCCGGTGATCGGCAGAACGCGCGGCAACGCAAAAGGGTATCGAATACAGGCGTCAAAATTGTTCTCAAACCCTTTTCCTACCAGCCCTTCGAAGGAACACCTTCGCTTCGTTTCTTCGATTGGATTGAGTTAACTTGGTGGGTGCAAATCGGTCCCTCCTTTCAACCCCCTCCTCATCACTTGGATTTAGAGCGATTATTCGCGCCCAGTGAACTTGACAGGCAAAAGGCAAAAGGGCTACCGAATTGCGGTACGCTTGAACTTGACTTTGCCGAGGCTAGATGTGGCGTTACGCTACGCTGATGGCGTTATAGCGGTGCTTTTATGTCATTGGTTACGTAGTGGAATGCGCGAGTGAACAATTAGCAGACCGGTGTGGGTGGCCTACGGTTTATTTCGAATTCAGAAACGACGTTTTTCATTTTTTTGTGCTCTTAAAGTGTTTGTACTTTCTTTTCCTTATTTGACTAAATATCCTTGAAAATTGTTAAAACAAATCAGTGAGCGTATGGTTTTTTTTTTATTGATCACTAAGCATTTAATTAAAAGTTAATTGCTTATTCTACACCCATACGTGCTCCAGCACGCCCTGGTTCGTCCGTCAGCAGCGCCCTTTTGTACATCCCTTCGCATCGAAACCGTGTCGCCCTTAATGGCGTAATGGTTGTAGCAATTATTAATTTTATCGCATCGAGCCGCCCTGCAGCCTGATCGATCTTGCAGCGCACTCAAGAGAAAAGAGACGGACTAAAGCATTTTTTATCGTTCGTGAAGGGAAGAGCTAGCACACACAAAAAAGACCTCAACCACCATTTTGCCTTTACTTTACCGCGCTGGACGATGATGACCCGCATGATGGACGAACTTCCCTCATGCCCGTGCATGCCCGTGATGGTGTGACGATCGATAACCGATTGACTCGATTTTAATTAAGAGATTAATCTGTTGCATCGGAAAAGCGGCGCCTGAAAGCGACGCGCTCCCCTTTCGCGAGAACCGGGGCACCCTTTGAACCTGTTTGGGGTGTTCGAGGGACGACGTGTTGTTGCGTGACATGACAAATGATATTTCTCCTTTTTTCTCGAAACTCCTTTGATCCTTAGCGCATCGGGAACGGCCTTCAAAGGCGGCGTTCAGCGCGGACTGCACCCTGCGGGCGTGATGAAAAATGAGACGTCTTCTGTCAAGGCCGCAAGTTTCGGGAAGAACCGTTGGCCCGAGCCCTGCAGCATCGGGTGGAAATCATCATCAACATCCTTCTGCGGAAGCATCCTCCTGCTCGTCAGGATGTTGATGCGATTTTTAGAGCAAACATGTTTGCGTTAAGGGGCTAGGTGCAAAGGTCCTGGGCAGCAACGGTGAAGAATGCAACTTTCTCGCTGTCAGCTTTGATAACTCGGAATTTAATCGATTTTTGATGACCATTTTGCTTTCTGCCCCGACCGATCCATCATGCATTCCTTCAAACAAAGCGCGCGCGAGAGCAAACATACACACATACACACACATACACACACACACACACACACACACACTAAAATGTAAGTTTTAAAACAGTTCACCTCTGTCTGTCAGCGTTCCGAAGCAAATCCCTGGGAGGGAGTGAAAGAGTTAGTTGGTTTATCCTGCTTTTACCGTGTTGCTGCTCAAACATTGTCGCTTGCGATCACCCATCCGGTCGATTTGGCCGTCTAGCAGTGAACTATTTATAGTCTTCCGTCCCGCAGGAAGACGGTATGATTTATGCCATCCTTTCGAGGGAAGGTGGTCTCGATGTTGGATGGCAGCCCGCAGAAATCACGTCGAAACGCGGTCCCCAACACATCAGGTCTCTCGAGCACGAAGTACACCGCCAAAACAAACGAGCTCTCGAAATCGGAAAGACTTGTGCAGCAGCACGCGGCGAACCCGAAATTTCTTCGCTTCCCGCTCCGAAATCGGTATCCCGGTCAGAGAAATCCATCATCGCTGTTTTTTTCCTTGCTTCGCTCCCATCACCGGCCTGCGAGCGATTTGTTAGGGCAGCGGGTAGGTTTTGGAATAAAACTTTACCTTTACATCACGGTGAAGCCGTCGGTCCTGTGGGCATGACACACAGGAAGGAATTTCGAAATCGAACGAAATGAAAATTACCGCAGGCGATGCCGGTCAAATCTAACGACGGTGGCGTTAGTCTCCCCCTCCCCCTCGTTTCTATAACCTGTTTTGGGACGGTTTTATTTTCCGAAAGGAAACTGACAGACGCGCAGCTAACAGTGGCGGAGGGGCGGTGGCTGAACCCTCGGGGAAAAAGTGACACCGTTTATGCTTGGATAATCGAGTAAGCTCCCACCGAACGGGCGTTGTCAACGGGAAGCGAACTTTTAATTAATATTTGTGTTAAGATTTTCTGTTGGTGAAATCAGAACTTTGTTGGAGTTCATTAAATGAATGCTATTCAAAATAAACCAACATGCCAAAATAATCGTTCACTGAGAGAGTTAAAGCAGCTTAACTGCGTTTAACATAATGACCCGGTGGAAAACGGACGAAATCGTCTGCAAAAAGTGTAGCTCACCCATTTCACCTCATTTCCAGAACACGCCGCGTCCGTCAAAAACGTTCTCGGACGGCATACGATGTCCCCCCCCCCCTCACCGCCGAAAAGTGGTCCATTTTTAGCAGCCTTGAGAGATTCCACTCAGCAACCATAATTGCTTTTAATAACACTTTATTACCGCTGCGGTGAATTTATTTCCGCCACCGTCCCGTGCACTTCGAGATTTGAACCACTCCCCCACGGGTCGTCCGTAACCTTGCCTTTGCCGCCGTGCGGTGGCAGCGTCGTCGCGCTGCCGCTTGCTTTCGCCGCTACCGAAGCGCTGGCTTCCGAAGTTCAAGGGAAATAAATCAAAAAACGGCTTCATGAAACGGCGCGCGGCCTTTTTTCGCCGGTGCATGAAGGCAATAATTTTCAGATGCTTTGGGTCAGAGGAGGTTATTTAACTATTACGAAGACTGCAGTACGAGCGTGCGCGCGCACATCCAACCGACTAGAGAGATGTCGTGCGAGGCCCCTAGACGCGTCCAGAAGCGTCGATCGCGGTCCTACGTGCAGGAGTTGTTGCTTCTGGGCCACGAAGGTAACGATAGTGGTGCTGCTGCTGTTGCTGCTAAGCCTTTGGCGCACAAGCGCCACACGTGGTGGACGCGCAGACAAAGGTCACCGGATTAAAGAGGCGGTGGAAATTAATTGGTACTCGTACTGCCCGGCCAGGCTACTAAATAACTACTTGACCCGCTTCTGATTAGCAGCATAAATCATATCGGCAAGAGCACTGCTAATACCTTCCTGCGCGCTGTTGTTGTGCCCTTGCGTTGCATTATCTTGCCGTGGGGCATCTAGGCAAGAGAGGCGTTCAGGCTCCCTACTCCCGAGCAGGGGATGATGGTTTAGATTTTTCTTTTTCTAATAACTGCCTCCAGCAAATCAGTTTCCTGTTGCTGCGATGCGAACACAGCGAAAGAACACAACAACTGCACGGACCGGGTGTGTAAGCGACGAACCCCGGGCAGACGCTGAACCGTGCTGGGCTGGGATAGTTTTGCGCCACCGGGCCATATTTATATGGTGTTTATTTCCGTCCCGACGGTAATTAGCATATTCGTTACAATTGATTCGCACACTCGGGGCCCGAAATCCCGAAAACCTCGATTCGGATAAATTTGATGGTTCTTCGCCCGTTTCCCACGGGACGGACGCTGAGCACAGATGCCACATTGTCTTTGGCACCAGATGGGGTCAGCTCACGTCGATAGCATCTGACACGGTTGTGAGGCGTGTACGTAAGAAAGGAAATTCCTCCCGCCAGCCAGCCAAGCCCACCTGCCCGCCCGACCGCCCGCCCGACCGCCCGCCCGCCCGCCATGCAATCCCGCGTCACCGGTGGGGTAAGTTGTGGGCTAGAGACTTGGACTAGATACGACTGCTCAGCGTGGAGTCGTGGCCCGTGCGTTCCGTTTCGGGCTAATGCACGCACACCGGGCGTTCGATCGGAGCAACGCGATATTTGATCGACGCTTCTGAGAGTGACATAATTTGTGCCTACTCGTTTTTTGTTCGCTCTATCCCTCTCTCTCTCTATCTCTCTCTCTCTCTCTATATATATATATATATATCTCTCTCTCTCTGTCACTATTTTCCCTTCATCTCCTTCGTGCGGCTAATTGACTTTTTCACTTTTCGTCAACTGCTGCTCGTCAAATGTACCGGTTTTGGGGCGGCGTTCGTGCAACGAGACAAAGGACAACGGAAGGACGGTGCTACGTGTGAGTGTTGTTTGAAAACCCACCAGAAATGAAAAAAGCTCAACAGAGAAAAAGTGAAACTAATGCTGGTGGTGTGTGATTCTAGCCATTGCTAGCCGATGACTTTCTCCACAAAAGCGGTGCGGTAAAAAGCGCAACCAAAACAAAAGGCTCTCCCACCCCAAATCACACTTGAACCCCCGTCCCTTCCGCTCGCATGTCGCCTTCCGCTTGGGGTTGAACAAAATTTGGTCTAATTACCGGCACGGCCCTCTAACCGGTTCAATTTCCTTAAGATTGAAGTCGTGCAACAGTATGGCGCGATGGAGAAATAATGATTCGCCCAGCATGCGCCTCAGCCACGGCCGTGGTGACGATGAACCGAAGCACGGGTTGTCGTATCCAAACGAACGTGGACGGTGCAAAACAGCTGCCCAAGTAGCACACAAGCCAGCGTGATTGATTTTGGGGCTTATTGTTGCGTTGGAATCCGAGGCGTACAAAGAAATCCAATTTAGCATTAAATTAATGAGAACCTTATTGCTTTGACCTATTGGCTGGCGAACGGCTGTGTCATAGCAATCGGCCGATAAGACGGGATAACCGACCGGTTGGATACAAATCATTCAGCCACAGCCAGGAGAATCTGGTGCAAGCCACAAACATAACCGATTTAATCTAATAAAATCCAATCTAATGCCCACTGCATGCAAAGTCCAGGAGAGCGACCGAGCAGGATGTTGTTGTCTTAGAAAACGTCCCAAGAAAACGAACTCACTGACAGCTCGACGAGACCGCAGCCAGACCAGGAGAAGCCCACCGATCGTTGAAGAAAAGCCTGCTATGCTTTTTGTGTTGCGGGTTGCTCTGTTGCTGCTGCTGGTCGCTCCGTTGTTTACTCCCTTTTGCGGTTCGGATCGTCCGCACGGTGGTAGCGGAATATCAAGTCACGACTTCAATAATATTTACCCTTACAAACACTTGTAAATTATCGATACCGGATCTCGCGTGGAGTGTGGCAGGGCAGCGGCCCCACAATAGGAGGCTTTTCTAATTCCCACTCTCTCCAACCCCCATCATCCCTCCGCCTCAACCACAAAACTCCTCTCGTGGTCCACCATCCTGTGGGTTTTGTTTTCTCCCCTTCGTTTTGTTCCATCCTCGAGGCTGCCCGATCGCCATCACACATTTTTGACAGATGCGGATTTGACGTCGGTTGCCTGTTTTTTGTTGCTGCTGTTGCAGGATTTGAAACGCGGATTCCTCCAACCGGATGACAGAACCGTTACGAGTATGTGTAGCAACATTATATTCCCTCCATTCGTCGTCCTCACCCACAGCGACGCGCTAGAATGCGAATAAACAGGGGTCGTCGCGGTGTAGCGAGCGAGGCGCGGTAATAATAAAGGCTTGCCAAGAAGGGAACTACGCTCATGGTTGCCGTTCGGCATGCCGCCCGGCCCCGAGCCTAGCCTCGTGCCCGTGTGGGCCCTATAATTACATAATATCGATTATTAATTTATAGTGAAGTAGTTTTTTTGCTTCACTTGTCGTTTTGTTGTCTTGTCCCTACGACCGATTTCGCACAACTTCTTCTTTATCGCTCTATCACTGTTGCCCTGTGCCTGCGTCAATCAAGTTTCCAGACCCCCTCGTCCCCCGATCATGTGTGTCTCTGGATCTCCTGCCTCGTTCCTGACGCCCCTCCCCGGCATGATATCAGCGCCAAGACTCCTTACACTCATGAATATTCAGATCAAGCGCAATGTTGTACTTCATGGCACCACGACATTTGCGACATTCCACCATGCGACATCGAGATGATCGCGAAGCGTGATCCGCGCGTCGAATCCACGTTCCAGCGTTAGACTCGGAGGCTAGTAAAATGACTATGAAACACAACACAAAAAACATCAAACATTGCATGCTCTCCGGAGGGATACCGAGCTGGGAAGGGCATCTCACAAAGGGGAGAGGGGGGGAGGTGAGGGCAAGTGTCGCTGCCAGAACCGGTTGCTAGTTGTACGGGTAGAAGGTTTACATCCGTCTCCCAGCTATCTCACATTGATCGTACCTTAAAATGTAAGTTAGAAAGAAATTATGAAGATTTTGTAAGTAAATATCTTCAGCGTGACTTTTCGTAGAACGGTAACTGCACTGCGGAAAGCTCCATCGTTCACCAGCAACAACCAACGCTAGGCCCGGGCGCAATCAGTCAACGTCTGGCGCAGCACCAAGTCGTCAGCACCAACTCAGATCAAATGCCGCAATGCACCGCATCGCGTCGTCGTTGTTCCCAGGGCGCCCTCCGCCGATATGGCGTAGGAGATGGCCGATACCTTCGGGCGTGCCGTTAATACGCGCAGCTTTACGGTAAATGATTGCGAATAAAACACGTCTAAATGGTATGATAATTGTCCACACACCTCCCCCGCGCACTCTCTCTCTCTCTCTCTCACCCACACACACATATACACACGCAGCAACACAGCCTCTAACGAGCCTAAACCGGAGAAGGAAATTCAAGGACGCGCGGCTAACGGTAGTTTCGCCCTGTTGTTGCTTCGTTGTAATGTAACTCGCGTGTTGTTGCGCGCGAGTCCCTCCGCTAACCGTCAGCGATGAGTGTGCGCGTGTTTCTCGGGGTGTGCGAGCGTGTAGTAGAGGGTGAAGATAGTGATCTATCGACATCGGAAATTAGCGACAAGAACACTACGGCACCACTACAGAGAATGCGAAGGTACAGGCCCTGTTGGTGGAGGCCCCGTATCAGAAGGAGAGTGTTTCTCGTGCAAGAGTGTGCTTCTATTTGGAAAGCTGAAGCCGGGGAGATGCAATTAGGGATGACTGTACTGTCATCAAAGCGCGACTGTCATGGCGCACAAGCGAATTGTGTAAGTGGCTGGCAGCTTGAAGCAGGAGGTGAGTAGTGCAATTTTCACCCATTTCGCCTTACGATTTTCGCTGGAAGCCATATGACAAATGTTTGCATAAGATACGGAACACGAACGGAATTTCTCTCTCTTCCCCGGCGGTGTGGAATTGTTTGCGTGCTGACCGTTGTTTTGTTACCCAAGCTTCCTCCGGTGTGTTTGTTCCGTCCAATGCGGATTCGTATCGTATCTAAACAATCGAGCACCGCGGTGGTGTACCTACTCCCGCCACGAGATGAAGCGCTTTTTTGGTGCGGTTTGAGGCCGGAGGCCGGTTGGTGGCGACGTGCGACACTTGCCCATGGTGCGGTGACTGATCTCCACTCGTCGATCGCAACCATCGAAACCTGTCAAACGGGAGATTAGAGCAGCGCGATTAGAGATCGCGCATTCGAGTGGGCAGCAGCGAGAGAAAAGAGCATATCTACGACGACGGGCAAGTGGTTTGGCATCAATCTTCGCCCGAGCCGGGTCGTCCAGCTAACACACTTCAAGTGCTGCTGGATCTGGACGACTCCACTGCTACACGGCTCATTTGCAACGACGTCCACGAGCAAACACCGACCGCCTCCGTCGCAGCGCACTCCGGCGGTGACTTCGAGGCGTCCAAAGTGTGCTTGATCGTGACGCCGTTGATCACTTTCGCCCGGGCATTAGACCCGCGGTTTTTTGCGCGCTTCTTCTCACTTCAACACTCCCCTTCAGCTGCTCCTTCCGGTACGATGCGGGTTTTGCGGATTGAGTACACATTTCGCGGGGATTTTGCTGCGCTAAGAGGACAAGCCAACGCGATCCAAGGTGCATGGAGTGTGTTTTGGCAGAACGTTTAACAAACATCGCAAGTGTGACTCTGCGGAAAATGACATCAAGGTTGAACGTTTGCGTGTTGGCCGCAGCCAGAGCACGGCAGAAAAAACACACAAATTAACCTCACACAGCATTGATATTACCAATTTTATCGTTCATTTTCATTAACCCGTCCAATTACACCATCTAGCACGGGAAGGAGAGGCAGGGGGACCTGTGCGGTATGATGAAATATCTTAACCACATAATGAGAGGGCCCCCAGAAAAGGCTCGTCGTCGACGTCGTCGTCGTCGATGTAATGGTTTGCGAAAGAAATTGTGTTTAATCAGTGCCGTCAAAAGCTCACGATAGAGGGTCCTCGGCAAACCACTCTGTCCGACCCTCCCCCGATGCTGGCAGGCTCTATTGTCACCGTAACGATGCATTAATCGATCGACTTGTTAGCCCTTGATTCTTGCGCCTCCAGCCCAGCGCAGGCAAAGCGAACCCATAAGCGTTAGTGATGCAAATCTTGCCGCTGATCCGGTTTCGTTTTTCTCTTTTTTTTTGCGCCTAACGCCCGGTGATCGTAAATCGCGAACCTCGTCACCGGTATCCGCCCGATCGATCGAGCCTCGATCGATCGGTGACGACAAACCATCGCCGCCCCGTATGCAGGTGACGTGATAACACAGCACACACCGCCACAGTGCAGGGCCGGCAACACGATGGAATCCGGCAGGACCACGCAGGGCTACGAAGGGTTCTGCATGCGATCTTTTCTTTTTTCGCTGTTGTTGTCGCGTTTTTCGCCTCTGTGCCTTTAATTTATGCGCAATTAACCCGTTTTGGATTATGCAATGTGAGTGTGGATGTGTGTGAGACTGTTTGATCGTGGCTGCGATCGGTCTGGGCACCGGCAGTCGTCTGTGTGTTTGTGTGTGTGTGTGTGTGTGGTTGCCTATAGTGCGATTGGAAAGTGAGAGCAGCAAGTGCACTTAGACAGCCCGTTCGTCAACTTTTTCCCACCTGTTGGCTGCAGCCTGCGGGGCTTATGGGGGCCTCGATCCAAGGGAAGGAAAGTGTTATGTATTATGACCCAGTTATCAGAACCAGAACCGGCGTTTGCCACACATTTCTGCCCGAGCGACGTTGTTCCAGTTACTATGACGGAGTAGTAGAATGAGAGGGGGAGGAGGGGGGGAAGAAAATGTCCGCTATGTTAAATGTTCCTTGAGGATTTCTTGGAAATAGGACGAAAGTTAGTACGTTGTATGTGTCACCGTCAAACTAAAGCTATTTTAATGGAAGCTCTTTACCTCCCAAAAGCTTCTGCTAGTTTCTTGCTGAATGTCTCATTACTCAACTACGAAATTCCTCGACCCTTGACCAACTAGCTCACCCGTGGTCATAATTAGATGTTCGTGAAAAATGTGCTTTTTGTCCAGAAGAATCATACACCCTCGGGGCTCCGAGTGATGATGGGTCGTTGAAGTACTGTAAACCAAAACGTGCTACATATAAGAATCGGATAAAAAACACGACGAGAACATCAAAGCACAGCAACCGAGCGAAGGCAACACACGAAACACAAAGACTAGAAAGTCGAGACAAAAACAAGACCAACGCGAACAAACGCGTCCACATACACAAAAACACGGCACGCAGCAAATAGGTCAAACGAGATGATCATTCATCAGCCCCGTCATTGCGATGATCGCGTGGCGCTGTGACGGTAAAAGTAAAAGTCCCGTCACAAGTTGCTCGTCTAGAATGTGTCATTTGCATGCTTGCGGGCTAGAAAAGAACCATCGCAAAGGTCCTCACGGGGCCCCGGTGACAGTGCGCCAGTTTTCTTGTGTCGGAAATTGCCTCCCAAGCCGGGCTGAGAATTGCGCAACGGCTCTTGGGGGCTGGAGGTTCGCGCACAATTGGCGCACAATCGGAAAACCGGAGCGCTGGGCAATCCGTCCCTTTTCAGTGCCGGAGATCGGGTCGGGTTGGAAGAATTGCCGAACAGTTTGGCAAATTGTTTCATCATGACGTTCATCATGAGCAATCGCAGGTTGCCTTCGGCAGGGTTGCCCCGTGTTGTGGGATAAATGAGTCTCCATTGGCCGTGTTTGGTGGTGGTGGGATTTCGCTAATGACACTCCGCGACTTCGAGCCGCTGTTCACGTTTCCCCATTTACGAGTCCCCGAGGATAACCCAGCACCTAGGCGGATTGAGTGGGGTGATGTATGGTGTGATCTATTTCGGCCCAAAAAGGATCATCACCGCACACCGCGGGAGGGCGATGACGGGCGACTGACACAAGTGAGTGAGAAATTTTCTTAAAGGTCGATCCGTGAGAGATCGATGGTCGAAGCGTTTGAAATGTGGGTCTCATTTTTTATCTGATAATGATGCCCACACGCGATACACGCTGGGAACGGGGCAAATGGTTTGCATCACGTCTGCGGGATATTGGACACTTGGACCGTTCAGTCGTAGAAACATTCCGATGTGCCCGGGCCGTACTGCACAACAAAGTATTGAGCGGTCGCTGGGGAGGTTTGTTCCTTCCCACCCTTTTGCGCGCCTTTGTACGCGTACGAGTTGCGTTGCGTAAAGCCAGACCGCGCCGACCGGATGCTTCACAGCCGCCTTCTGGGTGGATTGCGCTGACCGTAATAACTCTCGCCGTGTCGCACGGAGACGACGATAACAACCTCAGCCCGGCTCAGTGCCGCTCGATTAAACGCCGCTAGGCGACAAACGAGAGCGAAACTTGCTCGACATCTTGTGTCAATCTGACACACCACCACCGCCACCACCACCACCACCACCTTCTCTGCGTCCTACGCCCATGGAGATAGAACAGATAATTGGCTAATAATGTTGATTATCCCATTTGGTCATTCTACTTTACGATCCTCGTGTCACCAACACACGCGGGTCGCGATTAAACGTGACGTACGCGATCGCAATGCAAACGACCAGCCGAAGTGGTAGGTAGCAGAAAAAGGTGTGAGTAAACATGTTCCACCGCTTCGGTCTGGCTCGCGTGTCACTTCCCGGAGTTCCGTCCGTGTATTCTGTTCGAATTGGTTTTGGTGTAATTCGCGTGTTGTACTTTCATTTACAGATTTACAGCCATTATGCAATGTTTGACGATCGTTTTACCTGTTGTTCAGTGTTTTATTGCAGTTACTGCAGTTGCATCTTCAAGTATCCCAAAATAATGCAATGTGTCTTATTAGATGAATTGGATGACTGCTTTGAAACACATAAAGATATCCGCTTATTCTACGCTTCATCTTGCCCCCTTTTTGCCGTAGAACTGAAACGTGATGGGACTCTGTGCACTAAGCAGCGTGAAGAAAGTCATGCCCTTTCCTACAACAAACGTGATTGACCTGTTCAAAAGCGACGACCACGCTCGTGTCTAGCGTTTTCTTTCTTGTCTACTCGAGAAGGGAAGAAATACACAAACATAAATATAGACCCATCACACTGGTAAAGCGGCATGTCCGAAGTTCGTCACAATGTTTTGCACTCTTCACAACTTTCGCACAATGCCAATGATCGATTGAAACGTCGAGATAAGCCACCAAAATGGGCTGCCGTGACTTAACGCTAACGACGACAACGACGACGACGAAGACGCGGGTTGGCGCACTTGGCCTCCTTGGCATGACCGGATGAGATTTTCAATTACACCCTTGCTTGGCAGCCGGGTTGGGTTCAGGTCGAGAGAGCGAGCAACGCGCATCCACACGACCGCACCCATCAAGGGCCCAAGGTCCGAAAAAAGAAACAAATTCGCCACCTCATGCTCAACACTACAAAAGGCGGCTGGGCTGAAGAGCCGAGAGGATGGGAGGGCATGTGTTTCTAAAGGGATTTCGGTTGCGGTTTGAGATAAGTTTCTTTCAAAATCACGACCATACGCTAAATTGAACCACGATGAATCATCGGAATCTGGAGGTATTCCACACACACACACACACACACTTCGAGAGAGGGATGCCGTTCCCAGGTGTGTCTAGGTTTTTGCAGGAAGTCTTCAACCTGGACACGGTAAACCTCGGTTCGTGGGGCTCCGGTGAAGTAGCTATCGCTTACAAGAGGCAGCCCTGGGCGGAAGGACCCCAGGAGGACTGTCTCAAAGACTGTCAGCTCAATAAGTGTAGATCGTTAGAGCAAGCCCGTCCTCCAGCGACATCGATCCGCACACAAACACACTCACACACGTACCTCGTGCGCCCTGACGCTGGAGGTAAGGCGACATATTCTTTTGCTCGCTGTCAAAAGTGTTGAATGCCTTCGTGATTGTACTGTCACCGGGCTCTGCGTTTAGCAGTTGCATGCATTCCAACCGTTCGCGAGCAGCATGACTTGACGCAGCCCGACCCACGGTTTGCGGACCGACATGGCACAGAACGTGGCTCCGCACGAGTGTCATCACTCATAGTGAGGCATATCTGGCTACGAACTGGGAACGGCCACGAACCGTCAAAACACCGCCGCGGGCGCAAGACCGTTCTGTCGACCGTAGTTCGTTTGTATAAAGCGCGCTAGGTTCGTCGCTTGACTAATGAACGAAAATTGAAATCATCTCACCGCGTAGCATGGGTAACGAATAAAAATTCACCTCCCCTCCTCTCATGATCCGGAGTGTATGAATCCGTGCAGATCCTCGTGCTCGTACATGCCAATTGACCCAGCGCACCTCACGAGCCTCCGTTTTGATTTAGTTCTTTAGGTGCTGGTCAATGGAGGCGGCAATGGACAAAGTAGCTCTAACCTCGCCGCACACAAGAGGGGAGCTTACCCTTGAGCCGACCCAAGTCCTCGATGTTCGGGGAAGAAAGCGTTGTTGGGAAGGCAGAGGATAAATAAAATGAGTAGGTGTGTACAGTGTCGAGGCTAGTTATTTCATTCACGTAATTTCCGGCGCAAAACGCCGCTTGGCCGAGGCAGTATCTTTCTTCGTTCTTCGCCGGGTTGGCCGGCGAACGGTTTTGCTCGAGTAATGATGGGATGGAAATTGGATGATCGTGTAGAAAATATTATTCTCGTATGATGCAGCCGAGGTGCTCTGGTTTGAGCTTAAAACTATAAAAAATCATTTCCAACACACCCTACACGAACGGGAGATACAAAATCGCTGTTATGTTCCCTTTGGCACCTGGTCAACCGGTACAGGATGTTCCATTTTGCTTACCTAAACCTCTCCCGCTCAAAAGGAAGCGACATGCAACAGGGAAGAAATTAATAAAATGTCAACACAGTCGTTTAACCGATTATATGCATTAGTTTCACCATGGTCCAGCCCCACAGGACCCACATCCAATCGATCGATCATTGCAATGGGATGAAACTCTCCGGGCCCTGCTGCCGTCTGCCAGAACCACCGCGGTCGAGCAGGAAATGCATTCAAGAGCATGTGCCGCATTTCAACATCGTCCAAGCAGCACGTTAATGGTTTGCTGCCTGCACCCTGCTTCTCAGCCGTCCTCTTCGCTGGCGTAAAAACAATTCCTTCACCTAGCGAACTAGCCCAACGGGTTATTGGAAGTGGTGCTGTCCGTTCCGTTTTGTACTCTCCCCGCTGCTGCTGCTGCCGCTGATGCTGCGTGTCATAGCGACACCACCCCTTGCTTTGGCTCGCCACCGCTTCAACCCATCTTCACCCAAGTGACCAGAATGATGCGAAGAGGTGCTTGAGAAGAATAAAGGCCGCACACTCTTGGCTAGGTGCTTTCGTGTGCTATAAACGTAGATTTTACTGCCCATTTACTAGATTAGAGTCGTAGCTGCACGTTTTTATTCTCTCGGCGCTCTTTTTACGCTTCTGTTTCCTCCGAGCCCGAGTTCCCGGCCTGTTGTTTTCACGATGACCGTTCCCTACCATTTCCTTCCTTCTATTCCGGGTCGGGGCGATGGGTTATATGCAGAAGCACAAATTATGTGTAGCTCCGCTCCTGGCCTCCTCTAGCACTTTTCTTTTAGCAGCGATCCATTCTGGAGGGGAAGAAATGCAGGTCGCGATCTTGTGAGCGGCATTAAAATGTTGTAGCTTTATTAGCGAACGAAAATGGTTCATCCGGCAAACCCGTCAGCATACAAATCAGGTGTGGATGTGTAGAGAGGAATCTGACGTGCTCGTACCTTCGATTGGAATGAAATTAAAACACTTTAAACATAATTCCTTTTCACTCCGATTGCACAAGCTTAGTTGAACGTTTTACACTCAGCCTCACAAAGCGATCGTGTGCAGACAAACCGACGTTATGGTAAAGGTGAGATACAAATTGCTGCACTCCCTCCTGATAGCTTCCAAATGGCAAAGGTTACGCTTCAAACTGCGCTCCCTGCGCACACAAGCGAGTGCCGTCTGTACAGCCACATACCGGGGCACCGATCAAACATGCTCCAGTTTGTAGTGGTTGCAGCAACAAGGTGCATTACAACGCCGTGGACACGTCCGGCTTGGCAGCACACGGAAAGGGGCAGCTGGGGCCGCGGGAGCTAAACCGACACACCAGGGAGGGTGCCAATTTCAGCCATGCCAGACCAGCCGCGAGACGGTCCCGCGCATGAGCCCTGCGCATGAGTGCATAATGCCCTCCCGCTTGCAAACTGCTAATTAATTGTAATAACAAATTATAACAATTTCACCAATTTGTAGTACGCAGCGCGGTAGTGCGATCCGCTGACTGAACGCGAGTGAGTGTGCGCGAGCGCGCGAGGGCTCGCGATCATAAACTTAGCTCGATTTGCAAGTTGATTATGCGCGATTAACAACATGAGCCCGCGTGTCTGACATGAGAAAGAGTGCAACAGTGTGCGCCGAACGAAAATATGCCGCACTGCCGCACGAGCTGCACACCTCCTGTCTCCACTCCCATCCAGCATACGCTTCCGATTGAGCCATCTATCCGAATCTATGGGCACAGCTCGGCCTGAAGGGATGGAAAAACAAGAGCCCATATGCATGCTGCAGGAGGGATGGCGGAATGGCGGCGGACGGGTAAATTCCAATTATTTCCACCTAAAACAAATAATCGCAGCTTGGGAGTGAAATAATCACCCTTCCCCCATCCCCTCCCAGGCAGACGGTCCACAACAGACACACGACGCACCGGGCCTCGTCTGCGCAATGCGCGCGCGTTGAGTTTCGCGTGACATACAAAAATCAGTAAATTTGCATAGTAATTGAAGAAATCCTGTTATTAGTGAGCTCTCGCTCACTGGGTGGCTCGGTGCTGGTGGCTTACCTTCTCTCCCGTCCTGCTTTACGTGCACCCAGGGGGGTTGGGGGGGGGGGGGAGGTGTTACGGGCGGTTTCCGATCTGCACGTTATCTGCAAATGAATTACAAAGATTAATTAACAAAATGCCGATCAGCAAATCATCCCCCATGAAACGCTCCAGCAGCGTGCTTCGTTTTTCTTTTCTCGCTTTATTGCAATTGCTATTAGAGCAAATCACCATCAAATCTGTCCGACAAATGTGCTGTAATGCCCGGGCGATTATTACAGTAAAGCTGACATAAAGAACTTGAATGCCACCGTAAAACACGAACCGCGGGTTTTGTGCCATGGTGCATATATTTCCTCTTTTTTACACACTGCCACTTCGACACAAAACATAAACTCCGACAGCAGTGCGCTGTGGACGTAAAGTTTTTGATGTTTGTTGCCCTAATCCAGCAATAGCTCATGAGCGTTTTGTACCAGAAACTATTAGCGATATGAATTTTAAACCATTTGTGTCATGTTTGCGGGAGGGAGCCAAGAGCAGAATAGCCAATTAAAAAGCTTATGTTTTGGCGATTTAACGACAAGGTCGCCAATAGAAATTCCGACACGGATGCTCGGATCCCGCTCCCATTCAAAAGTCGTAAAACTGACCCTTTTTCCTAAGCTCTATATTGCTGCATCAAACGGCAGGTGAAACAATGCCACTCATCCCACACCCGTTGATTGTGATTTTACGATCCGAAGCGATCATTACGAATGCAGCGTGGTGAGATAATGCCAATGCGAGATGTTGATGATGAGTGTAAGATCCTAAGACAAACATCATCATTCCTCTTTCATTTTATAGCATGAAAGACATCGCAGAAGATGCAAAGACACATTCCAAGCCAGTCGTGCCCGAGGCAGAGGTCGAAGAATCAGAGGTCACAAACACCGGCACACGGTAGCGTTAAATGCGTAGTAATTATCACTAAATTACATCGCACCATAGATCACTGTTTTCTATATCTGTTCTTCCCCTACCGTTCTCAACCCTCCTGGTACGACCTAGTGAAGATCTTCGTGAACGTGATGCGGCACAAAAGAAAGAAGAAATTTAAAGTCAAATAAAAGCCTCATTAACATTCATTTTTAACGGTTGAAGAGACACGCGACCTCACGCCGCCGCTGCTACTACTCAGTGGGGGATTATGTGCCTCTGTCTCTCCAGATTGCTGGGTGTGTGTGTGTGTGTGTGTGTGTGTGAATGGTCAAGGGGGCATATGAATTTTGTTTTGTTTACGGTAGAAAGGGAAAAAACAACACGCTGCTGCTGCGTACGGCTGCGCAGCGCTCTTCAAAGACAAACATTTTTCAGATCGCGATCGCAGTCCGTTCCGAAAGGCGAGGCGAGGACGTGCGGTCACTCTTGGACAGAGGGTTTTTCCGTCCTGTATGGAGCAGCAGTATTAATGTATATTTATTCCACCATCAGAAATAATTATATGATCAATTGTGTGAACGCTCGTCATGGAAATGATGCCATTTGCAAATGTGTTTCACTTTTCACGCTGTCCTAGTTTAGTTTTGTGCTCCGCAAGCTATCCGTAGGGTGTTTGTGTGGATGCAAATTGTATGATTGAGGTTTCTGCGTTCTCCCCCTTGTTTTGACGGACAGAATGATCATCTCACTCGATGAAGCTTATTATGAAAAACAGCCTTTAAGTCACCCATCTCCCATCGTTCCCTTCGTTCAAGAAGACAGCTTCTGGGGTTTCGGTTTGCTGTGACCACTTTTTACATCCTCGAGCCCAATTTAACGTTGTTGAACTTGGAAATATTTTCTCCCTCCTTATCCACCGTCCCTTTTTACTGCTGGCCAGCGTTAAACGCAGCTTCTTGCGCGCTCCTTGCAGCCTTCCGTTCGGACCTTGGACACTGATAGCGTCGTCGCTCAACACTGACGAAACAATCTCAGCCCCGTACAGTTTAACCACACAAAACACACAGCACCGGCATATTCGCAAGCTTGCAATCGCGGGCATAATCAAGGTTTATTTTATGGGCGCTGTAAATATCTCTGACGACGAAATGATTCGTTGTCGAAGTAATCAGCGGATGAGGGCCACAAACGAAACGAACGAAACCCTGGCCAAGACAACAGATCCGATCAAACTTGCTCCGATTACCTGAAGCGTGTGTGTTTTGCGATTTTTTGGTTGTGGTTCCTGGCCGCCACCTCGCCTCTTTGCCGCTCCCTCTTAATGTTGGGCTTATTTATTCGTATCCGTTTTGTCGTCTGTCTGTGTGTTTCTGTATGTTGCTACGCGAGTCTTTGCTCGGCGCATTTTTATTTGTTGACTTGATATTTGCCCGGCAAGGTTTTGTCTCGTTGTTTCGCTGATTGCTGTTTGATTTTTCGCTTCCATTTAGCTACGGGCGCAGTTGGCAGCGGACAGAAAAGTTCCCACGCGCACAGAAGGTTGAGGAGCTGTTTGGGCAGGTGGGTGATGGGTGATGTTTGGGGGTGGTGGTGATAAGCAGAAGGGAGAACAGAAATTAATCCCACTTTCAACGCTTCTCGATTAATTGGGTCACGTAAAACAACACAAAAAGGCACGGAAGATTTCACCGGTTGCCCAAACGAAAAGGTCGTACCACACTCAAGCGGCTGATGTGATTCGTTTCTAGGAACGAGCCAATTTTCAAGTGCCTAGCCTCTCCGGGCCCCAAGCGCACAATTGCTGCTGCTCGTTTGTTTGTTCACCACACGTTGCACACGAACCGAACCAGGCTGGAAAAAGGGCTCCTCGTGCTCCACCGACCACTCCCCCTCCTCCTCTTTCCTATCCCACTGCTTCGAGTCCTAATGATACTACCGGCAAACGATTCAATCCAATCACCCTTTCCACCAATAAACACAATGAGCCACGACATGGGAAAGCCACGCAAAGACACACAAACCCGCACTCCAGCACTCTCGTGCAGCCAGCCCATCACAGTGGCGGAGAGTAGCACACAAAATAATTGACTATTTTCCACGACTCCTCTTATCGCTATCGTGATAAGTAATTTTTCAAGGTTATGGATCTCTTCGCCATCATCGCGGTTGCGTGTGTGTTTGTGTGTGTGCGCGAAGGAAAATCCCGGGTGCCATGTTACACCGACACTTTCCCACATCGCACGACCTCCCGCAACCAACCCCATGGGCCCACGAAAGGAGGTGAACAAGGGCTCTCGGAGGAAGTTTGAGTTATGTGCAGCGATGCGACCGTGCGCGAAGGAAGTTGCCAGCTTCACGCCCGGCCCAATCCCGTCCCTCGGTGGTTTCGTGACTGCCGTTTTGTATTGTCTCGTTCCGGGAAAGCATTAGCGATGAGGTGAGGTTCGCTTTTTTTTGTTTTACGAGCTTTCCACTGTTTGCAATCTGCCGCGCGAGATAGATGAACAACGCATGTTGCCACAAAACCGGAACGAAATGAGGGGGAGTGAGGGTAGGGAAGGGTGTTGTGTGTGTGTGTGTCATGATGCATCGTTAGCAGCCGCAGCAGCGGTACGCTTCAAACGAACCGGTGCAAAATAGACAAATTGCATCTCTAATATCTTATTTTAGCCAATAACCATTCCCGTCCCCTTTCTTGCGTCCCGCTGGAACGCTCTTTTCCCGGGTGACACATTCCTGGGGTGGGGGAAGGTAAGGCAAATGAGGGTTGTCTGCATCTATCGGTGTTTCGATCGGTTGGCGCAACGGGACAATCAAGATGGAGTTATCATAAATGGCATCAGGTATTTGTTTTCGTCTTTTCTTCTTCGCTGTGGGAAACGCGAACCACAATGCAGATGGTCCCGGCTACTCGAACGGTCGTCCAAAAAGGAACACGTGTCTTTAACCCGGTAGATGATTTGATTAGCAAAAGGTATGCTCTTTCACACTGAGCAGCAAACCATGCGGCGTCCGATGGTTTTGTGTCTCGAAAAGTAGATCACGCACAGTCGACCTTCGTGATCCCTGGGAAACCCTTTTGCCGCGTTGCAGTTCGAAAATCGTGCCTCATCGTTCGCCCGAAATAGATTTGGACGCAATTTGGAGGTGAAACCTTCGCGTTTCGCCTAAAATAAAACAAGCGTGATCCTACACCCACCAGCACCGGCGGGACGATGGCCGCGTGGAGTGGCCAAGGGTCGAAAACAACAACAAATGTCGAACCGTAAGTGGGCCCGCACTTTAATTGTACTTTTTAGCTAAGCGCTTGCGCAATTATTGAAGTGCCTCATCGTTTGCCAAAGGACGCACAGGAGAAGGGGGCACTCAGGCAGGAAAGAGCCCGAAAGTATTGAACTTCACCTCCGCACACCCTCCCACCCATGCACCTAAGGAATGTTGATCGTGACTGGTCGTGATTCCGAGCCGGTACGGCGCGTATTATGCTCCAAATTCTTGTGCACAAGTTTTGGAAAGAGAGTTCACCCACAAATTGATGACCTTTAGGGCAACAACAACAACGGGCCAATTGAATCTAACAAAACGATGATCGAGGAACTAGCTTCCCCACCCGCTTGGCAATTGCAGATGGGCAAAAAAGATCACGAACAGGCCTTCGTTCAAGGCCTCCGAAAAACGCTCAAGTCGCCTCCCCGGGCTGTTCCATCGACGCTGCGGCCTCCAACAAATCTGCGCGAACTTGAACGGCAACACACACCTAATAGAAGAAAAATCAAGATGCGCGAACGCACAAACACCGACACCGTGCAGAACAATCACGATGGCGTTTTTTTTCTATGTTGTTGTTGCTTGGGAAGGAAAATGAAAACCGAACAAATAACGAACCGAACGAAAAACGGAACCCCCCTCACCCCCACGCCTTCGTTGCTGTTCGATTGTGCAATTGTGGATGCTTCTTCGATTTGTTTTACTCTCCCTCGCCTCTATCCTCCCACCCCTCCCTCCCCCTTCTTCATCTCTTAGGCAGTCCGGCCTCTGTGTCACTCTCGCTCATCAGCAGCACCAGCGGCGGCGGTTGCGGCGGCAGCGGCTTCGTATTAGTTATTGTGGTGCCGATGGATAGATTCGCTTTTCTCTAACGATGCCAATGGTTTTTCGTTTTGATTTTGGTCATTGGCTGGTTCGCTTTTTTTTTTTTTTTTGTTTCGCTTCCACTCTTATTTTCGGAGGCTACTTTACGCTCCGGTGTGTCTTGCCCACTCCCCAGTCGTTATTATTAGTATTTTGTGGCACTAAAGTTAGGCTCGAAAGGCGCAAAGAGCTTTTCCCTCTCGCGTGGTGTCTTTAGGTTTTAGCTGCACAGGGTTGTGTGTGTATTTTTTACTGTGCGATCATGTGGAGCTTCCTAACCGCCTCTTCCCAACCCCTTCGCCTCATTCTGATACCTTTGGGCTAGCTCGAATGAAATCGAATCTGGTTACGGTTGTGCGAGCGGTCACGTGGCGAGCAGACTTTGAGGTGTAATTAAAGCGCTCAATTGTTTTTTTTTTTGGTTTTGGTTTTGTGCTTTCATGATGAGCCGCACGATGTTGGACAAGAGATAAAGCACCCCTTGTATGAAGCGTTGTTTCTCTTTCGTTTGTGGACCTTCGCCTAGGACACTTTCCTCTGGAGCACACAATTGCAGCTCAAACGAACCAATAAATCCAATGTGATACGCTGCCCAAATCCTTCGCCCTCTCTCTCTCTCTCTCTCTCTCTTTAACTGTTTCTATGTTCCATATTTAGCCTGAGGAAGAGGTAGATCGGTGGGTTCCTCTTTTGGTCACCGCAGTGCGCAAGGAAAAGTGGAACAAGCGGCGAGCACAAGCCCGCGATAAATTAAACTACCTTTTTCGCGCGAACGAAGCTGTCTTCCGATGATGGCAGGGGCTCGATCCGGGTCTGGCGGCGTTTGGCGTTTGGTCCATTCGCACTACCGTAAAGAAAGGTCACAAGTTAATCCACCAACGGGCACACACGCGCACACGCGATTTAGCACACACTCTCACGGACACCGGACACGGGCCCAGCAGCGGGAGGTTTATCCACTGCACAGTCCCTGTTTTGGCAGGGCTGGCACCAATTTCCACTACTATCCAACGGAACGCGGTCAGTGACGGACTTTACGCGATTTCGGGCTCACGATGACCTGGGCAGTGACGAAAATTGAGCAAATGACTTCATCCTCATGATTACTGCTGGGGTGGGCCTCGTCGTTCCGCTATCGGCTTGGTCACAAACGCACAGACACGCATCGAAACCACACACTAACACCAATCACACGCATGCACCACTGTCAAACTGTGCGGAATTTTACAAACCGGCATCGATGCTGAAATAAAAAGACAAGCCAAAGATAATTACACACTCTTTTTCCCCCCAAACGTGCATCGATCGATCACTTTCTTGTGCCAGACCCGTTTATTTACTTTGCTTCCCCGGTGGGTTATATTTAATTAGTATTTATCACTATTTGAGCGGTCAATTTTTTCCTCCCCTTGTGTTTTTATCTCTCTTTTTCCGAGCGCGTTTGGAACGCTTTCCACGGCACGCCAGCGGCCAACGGAGCTTTGTTTTTCCCGTGCTTCTCGCTGCTAATCTCAGTTTGGCGATCAATCGCTAACAATACAGCAACAATGCTGGGCAGTACACGATGTTCCACGCCGCGTTTTTATTAATATTCATTTTCTCGTAGACGGAGAGGAAAGCCCGGCTGGAGCTTTTCCTTAACTTCACCACACTTTTTGCACACACAAAAACCGCACCGAAGGGGATGCTTAATGAACCAGCAGGGGAGCGGAAAAGAATGGTTTCGAGCTTTGTTAATTTTCCACCCACTTTTTGGTGAGATAAAGATCGAATTTTCTTTTCGGTGACACCATTCACAGTTGCTGGCAGCGCACATCCGGCCTCGCTTGCTTGTCAATTTTTGTTTCGAATCTTTACCGCACACACCAACACTCACATTTCACAATTTCACAAAAAAATACATAACCAGATAAAGAATCGTTGCACATTTGGTAGAAAATGTTTTCCGTTATTTGCACAGTGGCCCGAAATAATTCTTCCCGCAGAGCACCAACAGCATCCGCAGCAGCAACAACAATCCCGTCGGTGAACATTCGCATGGAATTCGGTAGAAATGTATCGCCACAAGCGAACTGGATTAGATACGCGGGTGACCCAGTGCGAACAAGTGTGTATGTGTGTTAGATTAGCACCCACAATGGTGTTTTGGAGAATTGGAATGGGGAAGCCGTGTGCGACCTAACGATGATCGGTAGCAGCAGCAGCATCAGCAGCAGCAGTAGAAGCTGCAGCCACGAGTGAGTGGGAAAGAGTGCTGAGGAGAAGGGGGAAGGGGATTGAATCGAGGATCGCGGCAAACGGCTGGGTGGCTTCACACACAAACAAAGAAGACGACAGCAAACGGTGCGCTAGAAGAGCGCGAAGAAGAAAGAAAGGAAAAACTCTATGCACTGGTGAAAAAAACGTTATGTTGATGTCGTACCTCCAGACCGACTGACCGAGTAATACAGTATCTCGGCGTTCCCAACCGAGGACACCGTTCGCCTGCTCTCTACTGCTCCAATGGACACCCGAACAGGTTGGGTACCCGTGCTGGGCACTCACTCAAGACATGGAGTCCAACCGCTCAAGCCATCCGAACATCTTGAAACGGCGAGATCGTGCGCCCGTTACACGAGAGCATATCGAGCCCGAAGCCCGAGAGAGAGAAAAGGTGGCGTTTGTGAGAGCCCATCACCCATCGCCATAGCAACGGCAACCATCCCGGATTAACGGCGCGGTAACTCACATCGGCGCAACGAAACGAAAGACTTGAACGAGCGAGCACGAGGCGAACCTTTCGCGGCGATCGGTGGAGCTTTCGCAGCCGCACCAGCGATGGGCACGATGACGATCGATCAACCTACTGGAACAAGCGTTCCACCAGCGTCCGAACAAAGAAAATGTCCAGCTCGGGCAACGTGTAGAAGCGAGCAGATTTAATAACTGTTTAATAAGCGGGCTCGAAACCATGTAAACACAGACCCACACACAGGCCGTTAATGTTCGTTCGAGGTAAAGTAATGAGGTTCGGGTGCGGTATGGATTAAGATAAAATTCGAGGCGCACTGATTTGCTCTCGACGATGGTCGTTACGGGTGGAAATCTACTACTCAACCTGTGCATGACAAGCGAAAACGTGTGTCGCTTATTAGGCAAACTTTAATGGAAATCATTTTTCACGCGCAATAAGTTGTTCTAGAAAATTGCACATTTCATTTGCACCGCAAATGGGTTTAACTCTCGGTGAAGCTAACTTCTATTTGCAGCTGAAATGACTTCTTCAGAAAAAATGTAACACCGCACGGCCGTCCCGACGCAAACTTAAGCTCACGCATAACGATTCAAAGAGCACATCAAATAAAAATGTCCCAGCTGGACCACCGTGAAGTTTATCACCTCGGGAATGTCACCGGAACTTTCATCGCCGACTTTTATTACCACCCAAGGGCCACCCCGGGTGACGACGCGGCAATCGTGCAATTGCACCCGGGCAATATGTGTAATAAATCTTTCCTCGAAAAACTTGACCAGTAAAGTAAACAAAAGCCCTCCGCAGCGCTGGCCGTTATCGGATGCCGCGACGTACGCAATTAAACAATTGACCGAGATTGACCCCTTCGGCCGCCCGTGGTCCACACAGGGAAGTGAATTTGATTTATCCCGCGACCCCTTGCCGGTGCGATGCGAACAAAATTAAATGCAGCGTGTGCGCTGCTTAAACGCTACACCGCCACCGCCGACTGTATGCAACACGGCCGATCGATAAGCAGACGTCTTACCATTACTGCACAAAAATACCGATCGATTGCATGCCGGCGTCCACCCCGCCGCACCCGAAATGCAAGCAATGCATCCTAGCCCCTTCGAGTGGCGGCGGCGAATCATGAAACAATAATCATAAACTGAAATTTCTGTAATTTTATGCAATAAAATGAAAATACGTTTCTCGCTTGATTGGCATATCATTGCGATGGGATTGAGAACTGTCTGCCGTGGCGTTTTGGCATTCACCACACTTTGTTTTGTGCATACGTGCGTGCGTGTGTGTGCGGTTTCTCTTTTTTGTTTCTGCGGTGGATTTTTGCATCCGTATCGGCGAATCGGCCTTCCCCGTCCGTCCGCTGGCTGATTTGCTCGCACATAATTGATCGAGCTGCAGAGTGCAGCGTGCATGGTGGAAAGAATTTATCACTCAATTCCTGCAAGTCAGTTCGTCCGTTTATCGCGCCCGGTCAGTTCGTCAAGGCGGGCAGGATTTTCGGACCAAACCAACCGACCTCTCCACTAGCTTGACCGGAGGCAATCGTCAATTTTCGTCCGATTCTAATGCGCTCGTTGCAGTTGCAGATCGCGCATCTCAATCTCCGGCGTTCCGGCCGGGCCGGGCCGACCGTTGTTCATCAAAATTTGATCCGTTTTCAGGCATTCCGGACAGCGCCGAGACACCATTAATGGGCTCCCTTAAGCAGCACCATGTTTGCGCACGAATAATATAGCGACGCAGCGAGACCGTGTGCAGTTTCGCTGCTGCACCAGTCTGCGTAATAATGGAAAAACAATAAAATTTTATTGTTTCCCCGGAATCATGCACAATCGGTACCGGGCAGCTGATCATTTGTCTTCATTCCGCAAACAAGAATCGAACTGGCGAAAATGACTCCAAACAACGAGCTGCTGCAGCGAGGGGCAGTCGCGGTACAGTGCTGCTTACCGGGCTCGTAAGTAAGACATAGTTTACCCTTGATAAACATCGGGCCCTTGAGAGTCATGCAGCGTCACGCAGTGGGAAGGGGAAAAGTGAGGGAAGCGAGCCCGGACGGCAAGGAGTGCAATTTATTTTCATCGCCTGATCGCATTTTTAGCTGTCATAAAATATGATTCATTACTCCGTTTTATTGATTTTTGACGCTTCATTAAGGAAACTTTCCTTGTTTGGCCATTGTTGAGTGCACGCTGCTGCTGCTGCTGCTGGCTGCTAGTGCAGCCGTGGGAAGGATGTGTAGTGCAGGTAGTGGCGCGTCACGGCCGATGCAGGAAATAAAAGATGCAGGAAAAAAATCAACTTGGCTGAGAGGCCATGGTTCTGGCCGTTTCTGGTTCTGTCCGCTGCTTGGGAACGAAAACGAGTCGAATCGTTAAAATTCGTCAATCAGGCGGGTTCGTTGCCGTTACAGGCGTACAAGTCGCTCCTGCGCTAATTGGACTACTTAGACTGCGTCCGTTGGGTCCGATTGCGCAAAATAGGTTCGTTGTCGCGGTGCCAATTTCTCGATACGACGGTTTCGGCAGCCGAGAAGGTTAATGTGTGTGTTTGCTTTCATTCGTCCATTGCCCGGGCACTGTAATTGTCCGCCAGTCGGTGCAAAGGATGCGATATTCAGCCTGCGGTTAAAGTTGATCCTGTTTTGGGTGCGTTCAACAGTTTAAGGGCGTTTGTCGCGCATTCGATTCTCTGTGATTTTGGGCAAATCATTTAGAAAAAGCCTTTAATGCACCAGCCCCATTATCGAGTGATTTCGATGCGCCGCAAAGAAGGAGAGAGTGTCGTCGGCAGTGTGTGCTGCCACAGCCTTTAAATGGTTGCGTGCTGTAATAATCATATTTCTTCGCCATCCCGCCGACTCTGCCAAAAAAGGGATCGATGCAGCAGAGGCCGTACTTAAAGGGTGTATGAAATGCTGGTACAGCGCAACTTTTTTTGTTCGTTTACTGCCGCTGACCCCGTCGGGTACTGGTTTGCGCGCGTACGGAAGGCGTGCTCGTGCGTGCTGCTTTGCGTGAACAATGATGACTTTCAACCCTGATTGGTTCCTGCACGACTCGCCTTTTCGGTTTGCTTTTATTGCCCGCTCGCCCTCCAATTGTGGCTCGGCCAGTTTTGCACTTTTTAATATTCAACGGCGTTATTTTTTTTTTGTTCGCACGTGTTTTCTTTCCATTACAATGCAATGGAGCTGAACCTGATGTACTTTACATTTATTTTATATCTCTGCGAGCGAGCGAAATTTTCACGAGCCTTTTTACTGCCAGAGTGCTAGTTTTCGACCTTCGCCAGGGGAGCTAGTTGTCGAAATAATATCCCAAAAAACGGGGCAAGCTAAAAGGACACGACAAGAACACGAAGGTAACGATCACAGTCGACCGTACGTTGTTCGAGGCACAGTCGTGTGTGAAGATTTATTCATGAAATGCTGCATCGCTTACGTGCGCGAATCGATATCTTCGGTGGGTTGAAAAGTGGAACACTAAAATGTTCGATGGGTTTTTCACCTTTCAGATAACAGAATCAGCGCGCCTGCCTTGCCGTTGCCGATTCTCGTCCTCGCCTTATCTGGCATCCTCCCACAACCGACCCCTGACACACCCTTTGCCTTAACAAACCCGCTGCACGGATGTGCCGGATACGGATGCTGCTGCATTCATCCTTCACCCTCTTCACCAACACCGCCCCCTCCATCCCACGCACCTGTCCACACCTTGCTTTTCCACCCATCCCATCCAAACAAACAAAACTGTCGCGCGGTCAATGAAGCAGCAAACGAGATTTTTGGTGCAGATTTTTTTTTTCGCTCTCAAGTTTTTCGTGGCTTGTCGCATTGTGTTCAGCAGCAGCAGCAGCAGTGCCCACACACTACTATACACGTGCCCGAACACATCCACACACAAACTACGCCGTAACGCGCTACGGACGAGCAGGCGTCGCGGCCACCGTACCGTCGAAGGAAAAGCGAAAAGATAAACGCAGTCAATTAAAACTAAAATAATGCAATTAAGGTTTCCAACTTGCATTCTTTTGTTTTCACATATTTTATAAGCACCGAAAACGGGGTAGGAGTCGGCCCCCAGTGTTGGCACTAGCTAGTAGCGGCGGGTGCCTTTACCTTCGGTTTGTTTTGGCTTGCTTGCTGGCCACACTTTGGCCTAACCTTTGTTCTGGTTTTGTTTCCTGGTCAACGTGTTGTTTTTTCGGGAGTGAATTTTTTCGGCCAATGTGAATGTAATCGGAATAATATTTCATGAAACTTTGTATAAATCCATCCACGGCACAAGCGAGAGCCGGTTGCATTCAGTGAGGCACGGGTAGAATCGTGTCGCCAAAACAGTGTTTCCTCTGCCCGCACGGAAGCCAGCCAGCGGGGAAAGAAGAATGAAATTTTCTCTTCTTGCTCTCACCTTTTGGTCGCTTTTTGACCTTTCGCCACACGACGGAAGTGGAGGCTGTGATAGTGGGAGTCTGGGGAAAGGAGAATTCAGTCATCAAATAGTCAAAACAAAACCAGGCAAATAAACATTCGTCGGATGCCGGACGAATGTTTCTGATGAAGCTTCCTCCCCGTTTCGTCACTGCGCCCACTTCACGTTGAACAGAAATATGTCAAGCTTCGTGTAACATTTTGAACCTAAAACATGCAGACAGACAATCCCGACCGACAACGGTGTCATTGCAAGAGTGCATTCTTTACATTAGAGTGAGCGAGGGCTTCTTTATTTCCAACATAATTCGAACAATGTTGATTGCCCTCGGTTTTGTGTAAGTCGCTGTTGTTTTTGCTTTACGTTGTTTGGGTGAGAAGCTTTCGAAACTGAGCCTCATTTATGCTGCACTCGCGGTATGGCAAGCACACGTCGCTTCCCTTCAATCACTGCATCCCTCAGCGAGCCGAGCCTCACTGTCATGCTGTGGGTGATAAGCTCCGAAATTTATGTTCGCTTTTTCATCTCTCCTGCGAGTTTTGTCCGCCTTATTTACTTGTTGCACTTACAGGCTTAATTAGAGGGCACTGGATCACCCACTAACTCTTGCGGCCGCTAAAAAGGATCAAATGCCCGGCACCGCTCCCATTCGATCGTAATTTTTCGCTAAACGGACGAATGGGGGGGGGGGGGGGGGTTAGTCGCTTGTGCCATCGTGCAGCTTTTTCCTTTGATTGTTCGCGTACAAAATTGGTGCAATGATCGTAAAGCATTCGCTGCTTGTTATCCTTACGAGCAATAATGATCCTTTGCCGGGCGGCGGGTTGGGTCGGTAGGGCCGTTACATTAGGCAGTCCTCGATCGGCCTCGATCACGTTCGATCGAGCTGAAAAATCCGGTAGCACCGGAGGTTGAGCAAAAAAAAACAAACCAAAAGTACCAAATGAATACACACAAACATCATCCTTCCCCCTGTGATACGATCATGTGGGCCCGTCGAACAATGCTAACTAGAGAAGAAGAAGAAGGAGGAAAAGAGAGAGATAGAGCGAGAGAGAGTGTGTGAGAGAGAGAGGGAGGGACAGAGGGAATAAAAACACTCCCAAACCCATGCAACCGGTTTCCCCCGAAAAAGTCTCCTGGTCGCTAAAGAGGCAAAACGGGATTTTGTTTTATAAGCTATTTTCCCGTTTTTACTTTCCTCCTCGTTGTGCCGTCCAGCTTCATCCAAGTGCAACATTTGCTTTATTTCGGTGCCAATTCCTGCGCTCTTTCCCCGCCCTCTTCCTCCCCCACCCTAACTGTTTACCAGTAATCGCCATTTTATATCGATCAGAGCTGCAGAATGCATTTGCCCCACTCCGGCACCGCATCGAACGCCCTTGCCGAAAACGGTACGTCGTCGACGAAAGCCAAGCCATACAGCAGAAGCCACCACCACCACCACCACCACAAAAAAAGAGGTTTTCGAAGCAAAAATGGTCCTTCGAGGGTTGTTGATGGGTGGACAATTGAGCCGGGAGGGAAAGGAGCAAGCAACGCAGAAGGATCCCGTGGAGACAAAAGGGACGGAGCCATTTGGGCCATTTTATGCCGGTGGTGGTTGCTCTTTATGTAACCATCTCACTCGCACGTTTGTCACTCGACCCGGTTGATGCACGTCCAGGATCTATAGCCGCGACACGAAACGGAATCTTCAATGCCCGAAATCGAACAAACTGAACCACCTCCCACCGCAACACCCTTTAGTCGAAGGTGACGAAGTCTGGAAAAATGCCTCTGCAGTCGTGCGTTGTCAGGTTCGTGGGTTGTTGCTGCTCCTGCTGCTGCCGTTGCAGTTGCTGCTGCAGCCAAAATGCCGCTGACACGAGGCCCGCAAATCTCCTCCCGTTGTGGTTCGTTTGTCGTTGGCTGGTTTCCTTTTTTTCAACCTCCGCTGTTTTTGTGCTGCGTGTATGCCATTTCTGCTGCACTCACTCACTCACCCACCGTAGCTCACATGCTGCACGCAGTTGTATTCGTCTTTTAAACTGCATATTTATTTTTTATTGCGAGCATTTTGATGTCTTCGCATAAATTTCTGTTTTTATAAACTTTCTCGTCCCTACGGTGGGGCAGCCGGATGGGAAGCGTGACGAAGGGAGGTGGGATGCGGTTTAGGAGGGTTTGATTGCTTTTGCGCTGGATTGGGTTGGACTTTTCGGTGGCGCACACACACGCGCGCGCGGTCTTGTCGAGCCAGCGTTGTGTGCTGGGCGGTTTTTGGGACAGGTTTGGCGTTTTATTGCACCGAAACCGCGCTGTTTTGTTTCTCATGTTGCACTTGCTGCACACCGCGTATTGTTGTGCGAGGTTTTGGTTTTGTTTTATTTGGTCAGTTCACCGAAAGACGACAAACAGCTTCAGACACGCATCATAAGACAAACAAGTTTCAGCATTAAAATGTTGCCATAGGATGGATAGGGCTGTAAAAAAGCGAACCTTGTTGCTGTAATAGCTTAATGAGGCCATGTCCCTTCCTGGTCGTGCGGGAGGTTAAAGCTAAGTCCTTTCCAATTAAGAACTTTTCACCCTGTGGTGGCCACAGTAAAGCTACAAAGTTATGTACACTCCCTGCCGGTCACAAGATCGAATTATATTTCTCCAGCGCGACAATACATTATTTTTCGATTTTCTTCCAGCACGATTCCTTGCCGTACTTCCTTTCTGGCCCCAAAGTGCCCCGTGGGTCTTGGCAAAATACAAACAAATGATTATTCCGGGCGATAAAGTTAATTAAAACATCCTTGATGTTATTAAAACCGTCCCGCCCAGAACTGGCACCCAATTGTAGGCAGGAAAAATTGTCTGGCGCGATCGTACTACAAAAAAATGTGGCGAAAAATCGACAACCCCATCGACCGTACGGGTGCGCGAGACCACCAACGGCTGCACCGAGCGCGTTTGGGTTTAAAATATTGAACAAATTAATTTAACTTCAATAAGAGTTCGGTGTTCGCCGATTCCGTACGCTCTTGCGATGATTTAGTGCTCCTTTTTTGGTGATAAAAAAAAGCTTCACGGCTTTTGTTTGTTTTGAAAGCGCAGCCACAAATCACGTGCACGATTGTGATCAGCAGCAGCGTAAGAAGTGTTTATTAGAGTTTCGATACCGTTTGTACTTTTGCGTGCCTTTAAATTGCCTTTCGCACCAACTCTGTGCCGCGATGTGGGTGGCATTGCGCCACTGCAAAGATTTACGGTGAGCAAACATAAGCCGCCCGAAAAACCATCATATTTAAACGGACGTTTAAATGTGTTACCGTTTCGGCCAACTTCTGACACTGCTGCCTCACGAAAGCGGAGCCTCTGCTGGAGCGTTGCGTTTCGTTGCGGTAGGTAGAAGTGTGAAATTTACACATCCAATGAGCCGAAATGGAATCCAACGAGCCTCATCCGCTGTCGAGGGCTTGCTTTTCCGCTCCTTTTCCGCTTGTTAAAACGGGGCGAGGTTCTGGGTTTTCTCCTACTTCGGAGCTTCGGGCGCTTGTCAGGAACAATTTCACCGCACGAACGAACTCGCATGAAAACTTAAGGTCTTTGGACTGCGCAGGTACAGCTCGCCGCTTCAAACGGAGTCCTGTCTTGGCAGGCATGACAAACGGCGCACAGAAAACAAAACCCTTTATCCTTCGCTTTGTGGGGCACGGTCTCGCAGTGCAATTTAACACAAATCCCTGCCACAGCCAGTACTCGCCTTTTGTGATAATCGCTGGCAATTATTTTACACCAGTCCGTGCCAGTGGCCTCGCCCGAGAAGCTGTTTTGCATAGCTCTGCGCCGCACGCAAAGGTGTCTGCAAACGGGTCTGCTCTCCCCTTTAGCTCTGTCAATCTCGGGCCATGGGCTTTCCGAAAAAATAAAATCCCTTTTCAAAAAAAAAAAACAAACACAATCGGCCAAACCCTGCGTGTCTTGTACCCGCAGCTTGACACACTTGAAGGTGTGCATGTTACTTTTGTGCCCGAATTAAGCGCGTCCGTGCGTATCGTTGAAGCGGCGGAGCGGCGGTGAGGGGGGAGCTGAGAGGAGAGTTCCGCTAAGGGCCTCTTAAGACGGAGGGTCACCGCTTGATTGGTAGTCGGCGTTTTAATGTTAAAGAGTTTAGACCACTTTTTCACACCAAAAGGTTCACTTTCGGTCCGCATTAAAAGAGGGGGCCTGCTGGGTTGGGTTCTGTTCTTTTTTGTTGTTGCCGGTTCTTCGCTCAGTGCAGCCGGAACGAGCACCATAAACACCCGCTAGTCCCCCGGGGTGGCGCGCTGCCTCATCGTACCATTGATTTTCGGGGGCGCTCTTCCTCGATCGTGCGAACACTCGTTTTTAGATCGTCCTCTTAGCTTTGTTTCTTCTGGTGCTGCTGCCGCTGCTCGGTTCAGCTATCTGCCGCCTTCGAAAGCATCTACAAATAATAATTCGTGCTGGACTGGAAGCGGCGGCGTTGAGGTGTAGCGTAACCGAAAATCCCTTACCTCATCGTAATCATCTTGTATGACAGACTGAATTGTCATAATTATGGCAATTTGCGTTAATTTTTTCCTCGGCCGTGCAGTTCGTTTTTGCAACCCTCGAAACACTCGCAAGAAATGTTCACTGGGTGCAGGTGAAAACAAATTCATTGCAACAACACGGTGGGACCACACACATAGTGGCTCGGAATTGTATCTGAAACGAGTCAGAGGATCAAGGATGAATTGTAACTTTGATTGTCAGAGATCGCTCAGCTCGATCAGCAAGGGTCAGTTCACGCTCTAGGTTTGGTGACTTGATGATGGGCCTTGGGACTTGAACCCACTCACAACATTGCGCACAGCTTAACTGGTTTGCAAACCTGTCGAATGAACGAAACTTGTGATTATTTCATTAAAATTGATCGATCCAATTGGGATCGCCCTTTTTTGCGAGGTCAATCTACTCTGGTCAAGGGCTGGACGACGGTGCGTATCGTCGCGTACGCGCTATCAATGCCAAGGTCTTCCATCCCGTGCCAGCAGAACCGATGGCTAATGGCTGCTATGCTCGCGATATTCAATCGAAGTGTAATTTACGATGTGCCATGAGTACACACGTTAATTGCAAACAACGCGCCAGCAAAGATCGAACTTAAGAGATAAGACCGGCTCAGCGGCACTGGCGACTCCAGAAGATCTCAGAGCTCCTGTCCCAACGAACTGGGGCGAAATTATGATAACAGCAACGAGCACAGATCCTTGATCTCTTTGCCCTCCCAAAGAAAATGCTAATTAATGTCTTTCGCAACAGAAAAAAAGGCTTTAAATTGTTGCAACGTTGGCTGAAACACAGCGAATGAATTTCAATTCTGCTTACATTCAGGTTGTTAAACAAGGCCCTTTCCTAATTGGGTCGTTAAATCGTCCCGACACAAAACTCCCAGGACAAACCCGTCGGTGCCGTATCGTCTTTGATGCATCGTCGATAACTTCATTCCGGCAGGGAGCCGCGTAGCCTGCGGGATGTAAGCGATGTGTTTTCTCCAAGGACTTCTTGCTGCTTGATGGAAGTTTGTTTTTCCGTTCGCTTCCGTCAAGCAGGCCTTTGGGCTGTCGTCGTCAGCGTTTGTCTGCCTCTCCTTGAGCCACGCTCGTTGATTGATCGCTCGCTCCACCTGTTTCTGGCCGGGTCGTTCTGATAAACGAATCTAAATAGCGCTTGTGACACACGCACACAAGAGGAACAATTGTCTGCGGGCGATCTGCGGTCTCGGAGGTGGCGGTCATGGGCGATTGGCAGGATCCATTATTTTTTATGTCGTGTTTTATAATATTTCCTTTAAATCGTGTATAATAATATGGTGGTGTCTTACCAAACTGGTTTAGGCGGTTGTTTCAAGACTGCCCCGACTCCCTTGGTTCCCGTATTTGCCGGAAAGTGTTTTCGCATTGGATTTCACATATCACGCTACCGGTGCGAGTACGCGGGCAAATAAAGGCTCAAGCTTCACAAACCGCGACAGGGACAGCGACATACCAAAAACTACATGCATACATATGTGCATGTCCCGCCTTGATCCTCATCCTCTCGGAGACTCCCTCCGGTACCGGTTCAATGAGCCACGAAGCCTATAAAAACCAAATCAATCAAGAGCTAACAAGCGTGGCGCTCAACGCTAACAAGTCGAATCCGTCAGCCCCAGAAGCGCCTTGAAGCGGGGCGAGTGAGAGAGTCAAGGCCGCTCGGTGTGGTTAGGAGATGCCAGGCAATATCTCGTCCGCCAAATGGTTTTGCGGGCGGTTACGCCTGCTAGAGGAACCGAAATATTTCGCCAAGCGGAAGCGAATCGCCGCCCGAACCGGTTCAAACTCGTTTCATTGCTCGTAGATTAGCTTGGTTGAGTTAGTTTTTGTTGGCTGCCAACCACCGTACGATCATCCGGCGATCAGGTGGATTTAAAGCAAATCACTGTTTGGGCGATTTTTTTGCAGCCCCAAAAAACGCCCCAAAACCCTACCCACCCCTAAAGACCGGCCAGGGTTATTATCATGCTTGTTTGCGTTTGATGGGTTACGTTTTCGGCGAGCGATTGAGCGAACTAGTTTCGGGGGGATGGGGGAAGGAATTTGTTGTTTGTTTCAGGAACATATTCTACCACCCGAGAATGTGTTCCGTTTTTTATTTGTGCAGCCAATTCATGTTTATTCATGTGAACAAGTGAGCCTCTAGCACTTAGCCTTTGCGTCCATTTCTAAGCACGACCACGGAGACGGGAAAAATGGCCTCCAATTATGGTCGTAACTTGATTCCTCGAATTCTCCCTCACACAGTGGGGAGCCCTTCTGCTTCCCCTTCGCCAGCGGTCGTCTCCACTCCACTGTTTTCTTGTCTTAATGATAACTTTTTTGCGGCGATGCGATTCAGTTCAACCGGCATTATCTAAACGAAAAAGCGCACGCATTGTACTTTCGGGTCGTTTAATTTGATTAGAAAATTAGCTTTTCCAAAAAGCGTGGCGTCCCATTAATCACCTGCCAGCGTGGGCTGCGAAATTCCACAGTTTCTGTGTCAAACAATTAACCACGCGGGAGGTGAGCTTCACAGCAGCAGAATTTGCATTTTTACAACCGTTTTAGCTTGGAATAATATCTTCTCGCTACATTAAAATAAATTAAGCACCGGAGCGCAAATGTAGTGCAGTCAAAATGGTTCAAAACTCCAAGGAAAATGCCACACACACACACACACACCCTCACGCACTCAAGACGCATAATCTCCTGAACTGTTTGGCCATAGTCAGGTTCCAAGGAGGTCTTGCTTTTTTTTCGGTATAAGCGACAACGTATCGAAGCCGGGCTTAAGCCCCAATAAAACGGCTAATGGCTTTCTACCGGTTATTCAACATTTCAGCATTTTCCCACAGCACCCACCGGGCAGGCATCGTAATGAGGTCACCGCCGATATGGACGATCGATGTACTGCAGTTGGTATTTTAATAGAGGAAATGCATTTTACAAACCCTCTCCGTGCGGGATCGTGTTTGGCGGATTGGCGTTTGATTAGAAATTTCCTCCATTCGTGTCGTGTTGCTCGTTGGAATTCACTTCTCTTAACTCATTATTTGTGTGGCGGTGTTTTCTGCTGCAATCCGCTCATAAGTGGTCCGAGGGGAAGCGTTGCCTTATGCAAAGATGATGTTCCCAATCGTTCCACTCCGGGCAC
The DNA here is from genome assembly GCA_000349105.1 of Anopheles epiroticus. Taxonomy (NCBI): domain Eukaryota; kingdom Metazoa; phylum Arthropoda; class Insecta; order Diptera; family Culicidae; genus Anopheles; species Anopheles epiroticus. The sequence continues at coordinate 423,148 of KB669725.1, forward strand.
GTGGGAAATGGCCTGCATCTTGGTGTGTGTGTGTGTGTTAATAATTTAACAGCATCGACAACAAAGCCATCGACGGTCACTTCTGATCGACATTCTCCTTTGTTCGCTATATCATACAGGGCGCGATCTAAGGTGGAACAGGTTTCACAATTGACCAATAAAACAATGAATGCACACAATTTCTCTATCCGCTTGCGGTGCGTTCTGCATCCTCCGATCGTGCCCAATTGCCATCGATCTTTCCGGTTGAACTTTTGAGGGATAAATTACTCGGCACGTAAAGCATTGCCTAGAACCGAAACACAATCGACTCATATTTTATCGATGGCTGAGTCTTGCCAGCCCAACAGCACCAAGCCGAGATCCTTTTGCGGTGCACTTTTGTCTGCCCAACCGAATTGGTCCCACTGTAACCTTACCCACTGTGAATACACTATGGCCTGCTGATTGATGTATGCAACGGTAGCGCATGTTGAAATACCCCCGCCTCCCCCCACCAACCAAGCAGAAGAATTGTTCGTTGTACGGTCCAACGGTCCGGGCTTGTCCAGCCCGCTATCAGTGCAATATATTTTCGTTAGCAGCTCGCAAAAGGAAGGAATGGAAGAAGGAAAAAATAAAGGACCAATCTTGATGCTTTGGCCGGCGAGTATGCTTTCTTTGCACCTGCACAAGGTGTCGACTACGGTCGGGACCTAAGGATGTAAGGGACGGGATGTAAGGAGCAGGAACGGGGTGGGATCTTTATCATCCGCTCACCCGATCCGAGTGCGATAGGACAAGCTCCCGAAATGTTGCAGCCAAAACACATTTGCCTGCTATCGCAGAAATTTATCGCTACCACAAGCGTACAAGGCGTATTTGGGTTTTGCAGTTTAATTGAAATTAATTATTTCACGAAACCTGGCCTGGCCGGAATCGGCGGAATCTGATAAGTGGCCAATAATTGTGACATTCAATTTATTACGCAGCGCTGCAGCCCGCGAGAAGAATATTTTGAATTCATTCTAATTAATCTGGTGATTGCTCCATACCTTCCCATCGTCGCAGTCGCTGCAGTCACCCTCGCCAAGGGCTGTCACCTAAACCAGCGCCAAACCGTTAAGCACCTTAGCACGTAACCTCGCGCTGCCTCTTTTAATATCCAATCACAGTCGCCTTGAGAACACACCGCACTGCCAATTTGCAGCATAATTTACAGCGCTTTTTATCTCAAATAATGAAATAATCATTACTCTTTGGCCACCGCCTCGTCCGCCGCCCGGTTTCGGCAGCCCTTTTGCGTGTCGTGGGATGCTGAACGGTGCCCGCGTACCTTTTTCGCTCTCTCTCGTTTGCGCTCCTTTTCACTCCATTCTCACAGCGCGATACGGTGGCGAGATGCGATAATGCTTTTGTTTTGAGTGCTGCAAACCGGTCCACGGTTCGGTCCAAGCACAAACACACACACACACTGACACACACATCCCGGGGGCGAAACGATTTGACAAGTGCAGCACAAAGTGTTCGGACCGCAGTTTGCCGCAGTTTGCTACACTTTAGTGTCCCACTCCCACTCCCAACGTGGCCAGGGGTGACCGGTTGGAAGGGGGAGAGATAGTTTCGCATCAATGTTCCACACATCCTGACACCGGACTGATCGGGTGTCGGATTCTGTTGCCCTGCGGCTGAACGGGCGTGTTATGATTTCAGGACGTGTAATTCACCTGATCGACAGACACCGACAGGCCACAGAGTGAGCCCGATCGACACACCAGCTTGATCGTGTTTTCCATTCCAATCCAAGGTCTCCGAAGCTAAGTGGATTGATTAGTCACTGGTGTGTGGTGCCTTGTTTATGATCCAAGAAGAAATGCAAATATCTGTTTGTTTAGCAATTTAAAACCTCTACATAACACACACTGAGCGGAGCAAATTGATGTAATGCAAGAAACGGACTGGCATCCATAAACTTATCACCCTATTTCCAATGCGTCCACTATGATGCAATATTGTTGTACGGTTCTAGATCACCTGATCCTTGCATTCTGCAGCCCCTGGTCGCAAGGGGTCAATGAATCATGTGCCTCCACCGTCCATTTGACGGACCTCATGTGGGAGTAGCACCGTTGCCCAGTCGCCGATCATGCTCCACGTGTGTTTGCGTGCATGCAGACTTTGCAGCACCACGCGCGCGCGCGCACCACAAATCGGTCAGTCACGATATTCTAAGCCCGCTCGACGCCCGGTACATGCTCGGAAGGGCGGACAGCAAAATGGTAGCAGCCCAGCATGGAGAAACTGTAATGATCGTCAGATTTGACGAGACATGACAAGCGTTCGGACAAGCGTCAGGTTGTTCCCTTGCGGGTTGAGAGGGGGCGGAACAGAGGGCGACACATAGTTCACCCCAAATCCGTATAATAGAACGCCACCAAAGCGTGAATATCGAAATCAGATCGGGCCAGAAATCGCCACGTCCGATCGCACGTGCAGAATGGATTGAGTTTTCGCATATCGTCCCGATCGAACAATGCGAGGGTTGAGACGTGGGGCGACGGTTTGTTGGGTTTGCTGGGCGACATGGACACTTCACTCTTCCACTCGCCAACCGCGACTGGTGGCAGCTTGGTTGTGCAATGCAGCTCCAAATTGATTGATCATATGCACGCGTGCGAACAGCGAAGGACGGCGTCGCCGGCTGGAAGTGTCAAAAGCGTTCTTGGAAATAGAGCCATCGAGAGGCGTGTTCCTCGCTACATCCTGCTAGGACCTTGTACCTTAATTTTGTTTGACGATTCCATCAAAACCGCAGTGTCCTTGCGACTTAATATTGACAGTTTAAGTTCAATATTTGCATTCGAACGCCACACGTCGCGTGTGGCGCTTCGCAAAAACAGCGCTAATTAAATTACTGCGCACTCACAGTGAACCAGCGAGTGATGGGTTATTTTATTTGCAGGGAATTTAAAGCACACCGTTTTTATCTCGAGTCTACTTCTGTACGCCCTGTAACTGACCGGCTCTAATGCGATTTGATTGCAAGCAATATCATTCGCTTTGTAGACGAGCGTTTAAACCGCTTCAAAGCAGACCGACAGCAGACCGTGGTTTATAGATATTGCTCAGGGGTTATCTAACAGGCAACGAGCTTTATGAGCTGCCGTCCACCCTTGCCGATACGACATTACCGGTTAAATTTATTATATTAATTTATTTAAAACCTTTTCGCAGTCTGCTTCCCATAACGAGTGCCTTCCAGCGACAAACACTTCCCTCGCTGTGAATAGCGTTACGTTTCGATCAAGTTCGAATCCTGCCTGCTTCCCCATAATCGAACCTCTTCAAATAAAGTACAATCAACCATTGCAGTTATCCAATCCAGCCCATGCTTTCCTTCAGGCCACGATTTTCTCGTTAGCACCAAGAACTCGTAAAGTGCCGCGGGCCGGCAAGAACGACCTGCATCGAATGCAACTGCAACAACACCTGTCGTAGCGGACCTCGCCCACCGCCCAAGAGTGGGGCTGATCGACAAAAGACTGTTGCCAGGGCGGCAGTTGAGCGGCGTAACTTACCTCGCTAATCCCACGTTAATTAACGAAATCACTTTCATAAGCTTTAGATTTCAAATTTATTGCCTCGAGTCGAATCGACCCGACCGCAGTCGCTGGACAGTTGACCGTTGATTTTTTCTCGCGCACACCAAAGCTGGAGCAAGTACTTGAGGCGCGACGGCATGAGCGGAAAGGGTGTTCCATTTTTGCATAAAGGCTCATGAAGCCCGAGCGGCTACTGGCCACTTGAAACCATTATCACGTGATGATGGTTGTGATATGCCTTTGCCGGTGTTACCTTTTGTGCCCAGGGACCGAGTGTGAGGGAGGCGAGGAGGGGGGTGGGGGGGGAGGTGACCAGGTGTACGGGCAGGTGGGCAACATGATACAAAACCATGTCCAACAGGTTCAACAGACGACATTAACGCGGCCGAAGCCCGAGTCCAAGACGAATGGATGCTTTTTTACTTCTTCTTCTGCTTCTTCGCTCTCCAACGCTGTCCATTTTCGCCCTAGAGACAAACTAAATCAGCATAATCCTATGTTGCCTCTGCGACACTTGTTGCACCCTCCCAGTGCACAATCCTCACCGGGCTCGACCGCAGGACGCTTATCGGGATGCTTGAAAAAGTCATCAGTAGTGCGAGTGCACACGAAAGCGGACCCCTTCGGGAAGGAGCGACGACGCTTTTGCATCAGGAACTCTTGCACGCGCGCATCGAGGGCATGACCCGAGCCCGGTGTGTGCATTCGGTCAAGTTGCGTACACAAAAAGCACCACATTTCCACCCTCCCCCAGCCCGTCCGTAACTGCGACACATCGGTAAGCTCATAAATCAAGCAAATCTTAAAAAACACAGTCCAGTCCAACGCCGCTGCACACTGACCTATGCTCCTAGCCTTGGGTCCCGGTCGATTCGGTCCGGCCTGGGAAGTGGGAGACTTGTGGGTGCGCAACACATCTCGTACACACCCAGTCGGCCCCGTGCGGGGTGGAGTCTTTTGCAGAACCCTAATAAGTGCAATGGGTGCAAGAGGGTGGCCGGCCATCGTGTTCACTTTGGCTGCGTCGGTGTCGGCAAACGGTCATTTGCATTCGCCGTACCGAGTGCAGAGCGATGTTTAACTGTGCGGTTTGTGTTCTTAAGGTGAGGGGGAGGAGAATGCAACGAACAAGTGCTAACATTATGCAGCTACTTTGTTTAATGAGTGCGGACAAGCTTTGGGGGAATTATTCGTTGAGCTTAAGTAAGGCTTCGAAAGGCAATTGATGCATTATGTGAGACTCGTCGAACATTGGGGTGCCCTTACGAATTTCTACAAAAACCCTCCAATAAGTTATCATGCTGGATCTGGTAAAGCAAAGATTTGAAATTGGAGCTCTTAGAATACATTTTTACCTCCATTCAAAACAAAAACCGAAGGTGATTTTAGTTTCAATTGCAGATTTAATGCACTATGACAAAAAAAGGTTTTTGGATTTTTGTTTCCTGACAGCACCGTTCTTGAATTATCTAAGCTTTAATATTCCTCATGCTTTTAGCGTCATTTAAAATGACGCCCCTCGCCTAATTGAGGTAAGAAAACCAGTAAGTTTATCCGTCTGACCGGATCATTCAATTTCACAATATGCAACCCTGCCTCGTGCTGGCCAGCTTAAGCCGCTGAAGGAGCGCCGGTGGAAAAGTTCATCCGAAAATCAACCGCCATTCGCACAAAGTATCGAGTCATGCTTTTCTGAAATGAACCGCCCAGTCCACTATTTCCAGTCCGAACAATAGATCAAATGCTGTGACAAATCGCGCCAATTCTCGACTCGACGCAGGTGAGAAGTGGGCATTGAACCCCCCTCCCTTTGTTCCTCCCCACCCTCTCTTCGTTTGAAGTATAGTACGGAAACAAACAAACTACAAATCATCACCGGCAACATCCCGCTGGCCATACTCCCCCAACTGAACTGGAATCAAGTTAAAGGGCTCAAGACCAAATCAGGCAGGGAAAATAGGACATTCAAGGGCTTGAGCCGGATTATGAGCCGTCTTTTGACGCGTTTAGTTGGCGGGTCGGAGATTAACATGCCGAGATAAACTGTACACGGTCGATTCGTTCCACAGTGGCGGTCCAGATGCACTCCAGAAACTATGCATCACTGGCGGGGATTTAGATTCCGGTGTGACTTTAGCCCGCTGGCCCTAATCAGCTTCCAACGAAAATAATCTCTAATCCTGCCCGAGATGACGAGCGACAACAGCCCTAAACTGAATTCCAGCAAGTGAGACCGCAGGAACTGATTTCACTCGCTGCGGCCAAACGCAATCTCCCGCTGCCTTGCAATAACAACCGTTTAAGAGCTTTTTTATTTACTTGCTTGTTTCGGGTTTTACGAGCATGTTCATATTTTTCATATTCTCCCGCCCATTCCGCTGCATTCTGTTCTGTGCAATAAGTTGTCAACTCGTCCCGAAATCTGCACAAAATACTCCCTGCACCCAGTTAACAAACACGGCAGGGGGGGCAAATAATTTACAATACAACCAACCACTGCGCGGTGGTTCTACGCGATTTCGTATGATTTCCTTGCCGTAAATTTCCCCATAAATATTTATAGACCCTCGTCTCCGGATGGACGGAAACAAGATACGGTGTACGTACGTACACTTTTAAGTACCGGGCGACCCGTTTATGATGGCTCCAGGCAGCCCGAGCCAACCCGTCAGCCTCCAGACGCTAGAAGACGCCAGAAGTTTCACCAAAAGAGAAGAAAAAATCGCACACGGCCGTTTGATTTATGCTCACAAAGTCTCAGAGGGACACAGAACAGTGATGGGACACAAGCTGGAGGGGAAGAAATCCATCTTGCGATCACGTGCCAACGCAATTACCGTGTGTGCGTCTCGATTGCCGAGGCCAATCGTTCCCAAGGGACTCCCATTGGACGATTGTTTCGATTAAGATTGAGAAAATAATCTTCACCAAGCGGGACCAATATGCTGCCACGACTGACAATCGCTCGGTGGAACACCTGACCGGGCTGACACCGGAAAAACGGTGGCGTCACTATGCATGTTGACACGTTCTAGTTAATGCCACCGTTAGGACATAGGAATCTTCATCTTTCACCTTTCTTTTTGCTGCTCAGGAATGGACGGAAACGTGATTGTGGTTGATAATAGTGTCCGGTGCGCGAGCGAGCGTCCGTACAATTACCTCTGGCGTCCGGGTATTTGGGGTCAGCAATTAAAGAGTCCAGATTTAAATAAATTACTCTCGCATCTGAGACGTTTTTTGTACGTCTCTTTTTGATCGGGGTTGCGGCTCCTTTAAGACGCGATCCGTCGATTGCCGGTGGCCTCAATGACTCAATGAAGGCGAAAAGTTCAAAGTTGTGCCGCACGGGCGTTCGCGATCATCCTGCGCTCGAGTCGTTATCTTAAATGCTCAAAAGCCACCTTTCTTTCGCCCCCGATTCCTCGACAAATGTACAAATTGTCTCAGAGAACTGGACCTGGAAACTCCTGACCGGCCTCGATGAAGACATGGGATTTGTTTATGTTACTAATTTTTCTTCCCTTCTAGATGACTTTTTCCCTCGCTCGACTTGGGTTTGACGGCAGTCTACAAGCTCGGTCTTCTTCGGGAATGACTTTCTTTTCATTGAATGCTTGCCCGACCCTCTACCCACAAATGCAGCTCCATCAAAGTGCAAAGCAAAAGGGTAGCAGCGGCTGAAGATGAAAAACAGGCAGCGGTACATCCACCGTCCGCGCGCAAGGAACCGGTTGTCCATTACCAGTGAAGGAGCGTTGGCTACCGGAATGCGACGCGATGCGATGCCGTTTGCACCACAGCTTCCACGCCGGGGCTTTCGATAGAAATCGAAATGCTAACCGAGCTGGAAGCGTCCGTGCAATGGCATCGACTCACTTAATAGATGTTTATTTTTCCCTAATTGTCAGTAAATTTCAGCGAAACATAATTACATTTTACACCTAATCGCCCTTGCGCTCGCTGCCTTTAGCTCTGTCGATCGATCGTTCGATCGAGTTCACACAAGTTTTCGGTTGTGACGCTGGACAGAGGGTCTGTGGATAGGCTGAGAACGACGGGGAGCGGTTAAAAGGTGAGCAAGGCCTTTCGGTCAGCTTAATGGCTCGCCGAGCGGACGAATCGGAATTAATGCAAATTAAGCCCCGGAGAGGAAATGCCACAGTGCGCTACTCCTCCGGTGCCAGTAGTGGAATGTGTTCTGAATGTTTGTAATTGAGAGCTCGACAAATCTCTCCCCCCCTCCCCCTCCCCCTCCCTCCCTGGTGTGCGTATGTGTGTAGAACGCGCTGGTTTAACATATCATTCGCACTGGTTTGCTCATAAATTGTGCTTACAACATCGGTTTGGCTTAAATAGGACATTCTTAACATTTCTTTTACGACCACTTTCTGCCTTGTTCTGGCTGATCGTTACCTTATCCTGCTTTTCCTCCTCCTTTACCTGCAGAAAGCATAAAAATCCATGCTCACGAACGACGCGGTACAATCATTCGCACATGCTCACTTTCACTTCTCAGCGAGTGCTGCCCCATCCACCTACGCCGGGGGCGAGGATAAACCAGCCCAGCTAACCGTGACCTACAGGCGCCGCACCCCGAAACTGTCCGCCCTTCGCGTTTGCGCAGTTTTCACAGGACAATGGTAGTTAGGGGTTTTCTTTAACGGGGCAGCAACGCCACACCACGCCAGCCCTGTCACGAGCGCTAGTCCCAGCGCTAACCCAACGGCAGCAGCAGCAGCAGCAGCGTTTTGTCACGTGAAACGAGACGCTGGGCCCGCCTTTCTTTCTCCTGCTGGCGCTGCTGCTGCTGCTGTTGCTGCCACATTTCTCCTCCGTTTTTCGTGGTTTGGCGGGTGAAACGTTCGGACAGCCGACGACATGCAACACATGAAATGCAATTTATCGTACCCGCAGCATAATTTATGCACTGACCGGTGGCCGGCCGTGGAATGTTGTTGAAATATTTAATAGTTTTTATGTTTCACCAGGTCCGGCCCACACAATTTGTGTTTTTCTCTAAGCATCAACGCGCAACAGCTTTTCACCTTCCACCTGCTCCAGCGGCGGGAGCATTCGCCGACCGTGGACGCCGTCTAACTGACATTAGCTACGAAATGTTGCAGCTAATTTAAACGGAAAATTATCATTGCTGCACCCCACCCGGCTGGGAGCTTTTCCACACGGGGAGTAATTATCAATGCAAATAGCCACCCCAAACCTAACCACATTGCCCATCGTTTCAAACGGTTTTATCGCGCAATCTGCCCAACCCTCTCTCACCACACGCACACAAGAAAAGCTCTTCCGGAACTGTATCTCACTAGTCCGAAACTACTCTTTACGGTTATGCCTCGTGAATGTGGGAAGCAAAGCTCCATTTCCATTGGGCGGGCAATGGGCAGATGTATTCGGATTTGAAATGAAGAAACTTTGAATTTGCTTATCGTGCGCGGTCATCGTCGGCTGTGTTTAAAATGCCGAATTAAAACAAAATTAAACTAACATTCCGTGGAACAGCAAAAATTAACCAACAAATAGCCCCACCGAGGCCAACTTTCCAGTGAGGATTTAAATTATAACCATACGCTCCACCACAACATGAGGGTAATGGGCGCGTTAACTGTGTCCATCATTTCCATCGCCGTAGACTTCCCTTCCGGTCTTGGAGTCCGAGCATGACGTGTCTTACCCAAAGGGGCCCATACAAAGGGGTCTTTCTTTCCTTCTCTGTCGCGGTCTCTTCACCGAGATGTCTCCAAGAAAGTCCCTCTTTGGACGGACTTCCAGCTGAACGGATCGTAATCGCAAATTACACCGTAATCGATGAGACGCTCTGTGTGTCCGGTGGGCTTTTGCAAGGAGGAAATTATATCTTTCCCGGCGATTCCCGAAACACATACGCACCAAAGTCAAAAGTAGGAAAGCCCAATCCGCCTCGCCCGTCCACGCCGGGCACTTATTGATTCTTCGATTAATTGAATTTCCTGGGCGGAAGAGCGGCAGCGACAGGACGGCGGCACGTTACCCGAAGCGCATCCCTCATTTGTAGAAACAAACATACAAACAGAGGCATAATTATGTGGTCGCTTTCGTCGGACCACGATCTCGATTTCCCGCCCAATTCCCTTGCGGGAAGTGAAAATATGATTGGGCCAAGATTGAACAGTATGCGCCCGACGAATGCTCCTACAGGACCGGGACCGGGTGCGTTGTGTAAGCAATTGCAACTCCCGAAAAACGACAACTACACCCATCCCATCATCGACGTCTTCCTTCAACGCGAAAGTAGATGGCGGTTTCGCATTCGGATAGAATTGTGTCGTTGTTGCCACGGTCGTTGGACGCAGCAATTTGTGATACAGTGTTGCAGTTGTATGCTACCATCATCAACTCCGGACGGCGCAGCATTTCATCATCTGGACGTATTAAATTCGAATAAATCATTTCACTATTATTAAGTAATCAAAGGTAATGCTTTAATGCAAGGACCGGCGTCACATCCTGGTATCATTTGCAATGGGTCGATTGGGATTGTGAGCAGGTGGGCATTGTTTTGCGTCGATTTGTTTTCGGCGCAAAACCGTTTTGCGCTGATCGCAGGGTTTGTTGGGCGGCAAAATGGCTCTTTATCACTATTCTCGAGAGGTTGTTGATGGGACTCCCTCCCTGACTTCCTTCTCCTCTATTTAAATTCAATTTCCGTTTGCTTTGGAGCTTCGGAACAAAGTCTGTTTTGATCGTTGCTCCTTTCCGAGTGTTTAGAAGTCACTAAAAATTCAAACACATTCTATATGCTCCGCTAATGATCCGCAACAAATGATTTCCACATTCAAAAGATAACCGTTACCACTAACACATCGTTTTGAATTCGAACAAGGCTGGCGGGTTTTGGGGGTGTCCGTTTTGTTAATTCAACAGCACGTCAGGCTGCGGTCAAATGCTAACGAAGCCACCTGAGTTACGCTCCGTTGGGTCAAAATGGCAGGCCTGAAACGTTGAATATTCGCTTAAGTACTTATATTTTCCAACTGCACCAAGCAGCGCAAACCAGCGTGAAACTTTCTAATCGAATCAAGTGGCATCTTTTCGCGTCGCTGAGAAAATGGCGAAACATTTTACTGAGCATTTATGCAAAATGTGCTTACTTTCTGCAATTGTTGCTTAAACGAATCGCAGCCAGTGAGATGTCTAAAAGATAATGGGTTGCTCGGAAAATTCCCCTTCCAGACATGCAGGATTATGATTTATCTCTTTTAACATTTACCATTTCTTCACACCAGTAAATCGATCGTCCTATCCAGTAGCGATCGTTTTCCCTCCTGTGTGTCCACTTACCACCACCTTCGTCTTCGAATTGAAGAACTAGCAGCCCCGGCAGCGATTAATAGAAAGTGACAGAAATGAATTATTTTCATCGCGAAAGCATTCCATCCGATAGGGTGCCTCTCTGCTGTCTCGAGGAATCCGAAACCGTCGGCCTCCAGGCGGTCGGCGACAGCGAGACACCCACTTTTGGCGGGAGGAAAAATCCGACCCGAACGATCGAAATGAAAAATCATGAATTTTTCAGCAGGAAAACTTGTTCGTGCGTTGCGATTAAAATTCCGCCATGCTTCTTTCCTTATTGGGTGCGTTGCGATACCGAACGGACTTCACGATTGATTAGACCAGACTAAACACACACCTGCTGATGGGATTGTGGTGCGTCAGTTTTTTGCTTCGTTTGTTCGTCTACGAGTTTTTCACCGTGTGTGCCGTACGATTTCCAGGAAATGATTTGTCTTGTGGAAATTCATCAACGTCTAATAAAGTCTTTGCATTGCATTAAACTGGTCGACGGTGCGTAATGTTTTGCGGCGTAATTAAATTCTTCTTTGCCTGATTAAAAGAGGAGTTCTTTAAGGCAGCGTTTAGCAAGGTAAAGAACGGCCTGCGTACTGCCCCCAAAACGTGTCAGATCCTACCGAAAAGATAACCTTGCGCTGGCATATCTTTACCGACGATTTATTTATTGACATTTACAACTCCGGTAAACATCGAGCCAGGGGCTGTTTTGTAGCTAATAAAAATACGTTTGATTGTTTCTCGCCCCGCGTGGTTAGTGCTAACCCCTACGGCACCCACATGGGTTGGGTGTGGTACAGGGCCGACAACCGGACGTGTTACCGAAAATGCTTACCGGCCCGAAAGGACAGGAAATCGTAAACTATATCGAAAATTTGTTTTCTCTGCTACTAATTAGAGCACTTGTTGCACTCTTATCTTGATTTTTATAGTCCATAATTACAATCACATGCGTTGCGTCGCGTCCTTATTTCAGGTCTGTTATATAATCCGTCCGTCCGTTACGCACCCACCGCGGCAGGGTGCTGCACTGTTTTCATTAGCTAGCTTGAAGCAATTCGCGAAAAGAATAGCGAATTTCGCCGTGATAGCAAAATCCTTCTTCGCTGCCTGCACTGTGAAACCATAATCCGTTGCAGGAGATAAGGAGAAGATTTATTCCCTCTCGCACTCAGGTGGCTCCATTGCTGCTGAAAGTGCATCTTGCGTACACATGCGCACGTCAGCGATCGAGCCATTCTCTTCGTTGCATTTTTCGATTTTCGCTGCAGTTTTGCCATTGAGTTGTGTTCATGTGTGTTGCGTTGTCCCTCCCCTGTTTACATAAGAAACAATCGACCGAATCGCATGTGAAGAATTTCAACCTTGAGTGTTTGAGTTTTTTGGTAGACTCAATTACTTTCACTTTTTTTCGCCCATTGGTCTGGTCCGTAAGTGGCAGCTTCTACCTGCTTTACTTGCGGTGGCCGTTTCTGCTTCTGTTGAGTGATCTGCAAACAGCGGGGTGAGAAACATTTAACCGAAACACGCTTCACAACTGGAATGGTTTAGTGGCGGATGTGATATTATCTGGTGGTGGAATAATGTTTGATCGGGAAATTATATCGCTTCATATAGAGAGCACTTTTACTTAGGCATGCTGACATTACAGAAGTTGATGATATGCTTTCTGATGAATACATTATCATACATTGTTATTGCAAGAAGAACTAACATGTATTTTAAATGATTCAAATATCATACGGCATAATAAAAAATCAACATAATGTTTTCTATGTTGATGCCAACCAAATAATTTGAGAGTAAAATAATCAATATACATTTATTAAATAGTAAAATAATCAATATACAATTATTAAAGCCCTGTAAACAAATTGGTTATCAAACAGTGTAACGTAACCTTAATAACTCTAGCAGAATTCTCACCATTTGTTGCTGTTTGCTGCATGATACAGAACCTGCAGCGCTGTTGAGCATCCAAAGTACATGAATTTTAATATTTACGACCTGGGACCAACAAAAACACACCAATTCCACCAAAGGAATGCATCCCAGCGGGCTCAACCCTCTAAAAATGGCTACTTTATGACGTCCCGATATGCAAACTGTCATGTCATCGACGCTGTGACACTAAGCAGCAGGAATCACATTTCACCACCCGCCACACCCGTACTCCTCCTCCCCCTTTTCCATCTTTCCAGATGACCTCACGCAAACTCCAAATGCATTTCGGGGACTTGATTACCCCCAGGCATTCGCCTCTTCCTCCGCAGAACGCAAACAACATGCCATCAGCACGCAACCTTCCGGTGCGCGGGTTTTTTTTTTTTTGAGACATGTTGGGTTTAACTTCCCCCTTCCAGAGGCTGGATGCCGGTGCCAGTGGCGTAGGCCGGTGACAATTGACTCGTTGACAACTCGACATCAACCGAATGTAAATTGGTCCAGATATCTTTGGGGCATTCGTGCCCAATTACCATCAACGATTTGGATTGGATGCACAGAAGAACAAACAAACTGCACCACTCTGGTCCGAAAAGTACGGAAAAGCACGGAAATTATATGAATGGTACACAACCGTGCCTATTCTTCTACCGCCATTCTCTTGCTTCCGAGGACATTGTAGCGTTGATCTTGATGGTTGTACTGCCTGCACCACCCAATATCTTCCCAGGAGTTCCCAACGAGTCCCCGACCACGGCCCGTACATGTTTCGGGTAAAACGCGATCCGTCCGACGAGATAACAACCATCACATACACCGAGGCCCCGCCGAAATAAAAAGGCCTCGCTAACGGTATAGAAATTGTTTTAAATCGACGCCATCGGTCTTTTATGTGCGGCAGCCACGTCAGCGCAACCGTGCCGAAGAAGAAGGGAAATCGGACGGGATGCGGGACTAAATGTAATGCAGCATCCAACACCCAATTCGCGACCGGGGTGTGGTTGATTAAAGCTCCGTCCATAATCGATATTTTTGCACTGCGCTTGTCTGCCCACGGAACACATCAGCCGCCCGGGAAGCGGACGGACCTGAGCACGCGAAATGCATCATCGTGCGGTTCCCGATCGATGGATGTGAGGCTCCAAAATCACTTATTAAGTCATTAAGAGATGCATGCTCTCGATACACGCTGCACTTTCGTGATGCCAGTAGCCTTAGGTTGGTCATCGGTGCTTGGGAAGCCAGCCAGGCTGGCTGGAAATTTGCTTATGCAGCTCCCTGCACAGTGCCACCCGCGCCTAACAGCTTCATCGATTTAATAATCGGTTTGCACAGGACCAGCATGATTACAGAGCCTTCAAATGCATTGGTGTTGGGAGAGCGGAGGGAAGCTAAATTCGACTTACCGCACGATCGAACATCGTCCAGCGGTTGTGATAACAATTATTTGAATAATGATGTTTGTTTTGCGCTTAAACCGTAAACTGCAATCCACTGTGTACACACACACACACACACAGACGGGAAGGGCTTCAAAAAACGTGCAAAATACTTCGCACACACTCGTGTTAAACCATAATCGTGTTAACACACAAACAACAAACGTTATGCGGTAAATTACAAATCGACTCTGCTTTTCAAATAGTGCTGCTGCAAATTCCAAATGCAACAACGACCTGCCCTTTTTGCTAATATTTACCTCAATTCACTTTGTAGCTTTCAAAGCACCGTTTAAAAATTCAATTTTCTTGCACCGTTCCTTCGGAGGTTCCTCTCCACACAGCGCTGGAGGTTTAAAATCTCGTTAACTGCCCTCTGCTGTGTGTGCACGGAACTAATTGCTGCACGAAAAAGTCTTCCCGTTGCATCCTTAACCCCAACCTTGACTTACGACCGCGGCAACAGCAAGCGCGCGGAAACTCCATCCCCAACGACGCAAATTATTGGAAATAAATCTTATCTTCCTTTCGGATGCTGCTGCCTTCGCCTGTCTTCCAGGGTGCAAACGAGGACGTGTTGTTGCCCCCGTCCGTGGGCGTCGATTACTAACTGTCCAATAAGGAAGATTTAATACATCGCGCACAGACGATGCTGGGTTGATCTTGTGACAGCGCTGGAAGCGCTTGTATTTTGGAGCATTTCCCCCACGAACGGGATCACACACGGCAGACGCGAGAATGTGTAAGGTTGATGGATGTGCAGCGAAACGAGAGAAAATGCCAAACAGAGGAAGCCAACAGCTCCAGTTCACCTGCACGAATCGAACATTTATCTACACTTTATGACACCCAATCGAACGCTCGTTTGTCCTTCCGGAGAGGAGATTGCGCCGCGACCTTCCCCCAAGCACACAGACACATTTTCTAATGCGCTTTAGCACTATAAATTAACTTTTTCCTACATCGGGGGAGCGGAAAATGATGTTCCACGGGAATGCTTATCAACCCTAAATATTTTCCCATTTAACAGATTACGACAGTGGTGGTAATTATTATAAACTTGTACCATACATCATCTCGTACCTCGATGGGGCCTATGTGCAGAAGGAAAAACTCGGGCTTTTTATTGCACCGGCCGCCTGTGTGTCCCAAGCCGAGTGCGGTGCACAGAAATTAAGGAAGCATTCCTCCGACGACCGCACAAAACACCGTTAAATTAACGTTCGATAGATCATCCCCCTTCGAAGAAGAGGAAACTCCGAGTTGCTTGGAGTTCAAGCAGGTTCTCTCGTTCTTCCTCGCGCGCCTTGTGGTGGCGTTGCGTACGACAATATTATCACCATCATTAGAAACCATTAAGACGTGTTTAAGATAGTTAATCAATCCATTTCTCCTCGTCACCTCGCACGATCGTGCATCGTGGGACGTTTCCTGCTCCGGCTTCCTCACCTGCAACTCCAAAAGCGATCAATGATGATGATTATCATCACGATGAAGCTTCAAAACCTGCGAGAGGAAATGTTCACCTGAGCGATGGCCGCAATCTTGCCACCTAAGCGATTCGTTAACGCCACGGCTCATTAGCGACGCGAGCGAAAGATTCCACAGGGACACCACACAAGGTCCGTTTCCTACCCTGTCCTGTCGCACGCCTAATCTTCCCATACTGATCGAAAGGGGTCGCCAAGATTCCGACACGGATAACTCATCCGAGTCGCATCCCAACTTCCTACTCGCTGGTCTAGGCGTCTTGCATCTCGGTATGTCCAGCGGTCTGTCCATTGAATCTCGACAATTTTAATTGATTTTCCTTCGTTTTCTTTTTCTGCCAAAGCCGCACCACTGGAAGGGGAATATATTTCCGAATCTTGTCCAATTAAAAGCGGACCCGCTGGTCGGATTGATGCAGCCCGCTCCAACTTCAGCCGAACATCATCATCAACAAGACATTCTCCTATTTTCGACAGGTTGACGACTTTCTGGTCATCCGTCGATCGGTCGTCGATCACTGTCCCTTGGGGCGCTTCGTCGAATTATAGCTAAATCAACACTTTACACTTTCCACCGAATTCATCTCGAGCCACGATCCAACCTCGTCCACGGAAAACAAGGTGTTGAAAGATGGCGTTGAAGTGCCGGACAATCAGAACCCATCGATCACGGTACCGGGTGAAAGAACGGCGCACTTACACCCGGACACGGACACTTTCCACAGAGGTCAGGTTCATGTCCAGGAAGCCCAGGCATCTTCGGGGAGGCGTTCCCGGGTCCACACTTCTGCGATGCACCGCACCGATGGCAAAAGGCCAACTGCCGACAGTTCGAAATGGAAATGAAGGTCAAAGTTACCACGAGCCGGGGCCAAGCACCACCGTCGGTCCAGCTCATCGATCATTGGCGATCATCGTTCGGCGTACAACTTTCTCGGTGCGCGCTTAGGATAAATTGTTTGATGTTCTCTTCTCTGCGCTTCGCGTTCTTTGCGTGTTGCGCACCGTGCTCAAATGCCAAAAGCACCTTAGGAAGGTACGACCGAACCTGCTCGCCCGAGCTCGAGTGGATCCCGCGAAGTGGCCCGTGATTTACCGTCCTCCCAATAGGGATTGTACACACGACTCACGGAAGAACCTGCACACCGACTTCTTCGTTTCACTTTACACTGTGCGATAGATGGGCATGGGCTCAACGGCAGCAGCAGAACGCCTTAAAATTGATGGGAAACCATAGACACGAAGTTATGCGCACGCTTTTTTGCCAGGTTACCCCATCCCGCCACGAGATACTGCGTTCGAAAGTCGCTAGGCACGCTCTACTTTTGCTCGTAGGTAATTAATTTTTACTCCCACAATCCTCGCTTCTTCTTCGTGTGGAACAAACGTCCCGAATAAACGGCCTCACGGTTGTCCCCTTTTCCAGAGTTTGTTGTAACGCAGCTGTAACATAATATCCTGAGCGTACTTCCTCGGAGCCCTCCCAACGGTTTCAGCATTCGGCACCATGTCACTCTGCATGAATATTATTTGGTAAAGCACACACAGTACCGCGCAAACATTCTTTTGCCCTGTCTTAGCTTGCTCAACCTCGCACGAAACCTTCACGAATCATCATCGACGACAAATCTTTCTCTCTCTTTCTCTCATTCTCTCTCTCCCTCTCTTTTTCTCTTTTCATCTCTCAATATTCTGATGTCGGTGTTAGTGGCCACCTATCGGAGCATCTCGCTGCCAATCGTTCAACTTTCGCTTGCACATTTCACAAATCTTAATTGGCGCTTAATTACAAGAATGTCTCGCAGCTCCCGCTCCTGTTCCTACGCATCCTCAGCCCAGCAGCGTCTGAGTCCCAACCCCTTCCCTTATGTTTACGGTGCTTAGAAATCTAGATTACACAAGAACCCATCTCTTCCCATCAACTTCTGACGCAGCGAACCAGAGTTACTTAGGCAAACGAGGGTACCTCATCGGAATGTCGCCCGGCGATATCAGGCCCGCGTGCGAGATGCTACAATGATGCCTTCGGAAGAGACAGACACGAGTCGTGGGCCGCACGAGGATGATGATGGCGCACATTGCGAAAGCGCAAGCTGGCAGCAGCGTGCCGTTGGAGGTGATCTGGTGATCCTAGCTGCTGATCGGTGATAGTTGCCAGCTTGCGCCGATTCTCCTGCGCAGACGATGCGCATTTGAAAGCAGCGTGGAAGTAAAGTAGGTAAACTACTTTTCGGTTCAGTGCTCACCCCGAATGCTTGCACATCTTCGAATGCATTCGCCACCGAGAGTGATCGAGTTTGCTGTGCGGTGTGGCATTATGGGCAGCGGGTTTGAGGAAGGTGCATTCAATGCATGCCATTTTTTATTTACGATTCGAGCGACATTTTTATGAGCTTGTCACCATTAGCTAAGCGATTGGGGCTAGCATACACATTAGTGCGGGCTTAATGCGAAATCCATGCAAGGTTGCATCATCATTCGGCGGCGAGTTGAGATTTTAAAAGGAAAAATGGCTCCAGACAGTACGAAGAGCAGCACTCCTCGATCGGGCCGAAAGGGAAGAATTCTGGAAGAATCCTTCGACTTGGTGATTTATAGAACCTACAGGCTGTTATTTTCGATACGGAATGAAATGATTCTTATCCTCGATACGGAATGAAATGATTTTTATTTAACGGAATGGAAATTGATTGGTAGTATTACGTATCCTCTAATTTTGAAACGCTTCGAAAATTAAAATAATCAAAGTCGACACACAGTGTGTGTGAAACCTTCTCCCGAACAAAAGGGAAACCCTTGCCCAGGAAATGACAAATGGTGGCGTTGAAGGCGCGACCTGCTTCACCTCAGTGCCGGTGGCGCTTGCCAACAGTCTCCAAAACCGATACTGGACACGATTCATCCCACCACCGGAACGAACACCCGTGCGGTTCGACCGACGGGCGACCGAAACGACCGAAATGGGAATAAAACCACTAAAACACCGCCGGGAAGGTGTGTGATTTATTGGTCGGCCACAGTCTGTCTATGCAATTCCCGTCGTTGTTCCGTACACGAAATTGAGTTCGACCGCTCCGACCGGGCAATAAAACGCTGGCCAAGCGTCTAAACCTAAGCAAAAAAGCGTACCGGTTCATTTTTTGCTCCGCGCACTACTACTGGCGGTGACTGTCGGCTGGGTCATGTAGGAAGGTTTTCGCCACTTTGACACCGGTCTCCCTCTCCTCTTCCCCGACCCGTCGGTATCCGTGTTACACCCTCGGGGGTTTAGTGGGAGCCTCCGGGTCGTAAAAATCCGCGCGACGGGATCTGCAGTCCGGCTGCAGCCTAGCCACGAAATGCAATTAGTAAACCAAATCAGCACCACTTTGCACACCTTTCTGGGCCCACCGTGCCCACCGTGTCCGCTGGGATGAAGCATTGGTCGCTTGGTGGCCGTCTCCGTTTTTATTGTTTCGTGTTTTCATGGCTCGTGGAAAAAGCATACCCAACCGAAACGAAACACAATTATAACACACACAAAAGTGAATAAAAAGAACTCAACATAACATAACGATGCAATTTGTCGCTGATGAAATATGGATGATGATGAGAAGGATGATGGCAGTGATGATGATGATGTTTGGGGACTTGGCGTTTGCGTTCCCTGTTCTGGCATATTGTTTCGTTGCACTTTTTTATTGCACTACACCATTTATGCCAAGCACTACGGTTCGTTTAAACAGAACCATTTTTGAACAATTCAACATAAACGTTCCGAAACGTCCCACTGGCCGCAGGAAATGAAATGCAGTACTTAAACATATTCTAACTTCTTACGACCTTGTTTGCCATTTTTCTCTTCTCCCTTCCCTTGTCGCTTTTCCTTCGCTTTTCCTTCCCTTTGCCAAGCACCCGTGCATGTGCGCTCAGTAGCTCATTATCGCCACTCGAAACTTGACGGCAATTATTGCACCACCAGCGCCACCGTCACCGCGACAAACGATGACCGGGCCGGAGGGAGTCGCATTCCACCCCTTTGCACACTGCGCACGAAGATGGTGGCTTCAGCAAACAAGCATAATCACTGTCATTAACCGCGAGCGTCTTAGATTTCATCAGCCCTCGTCATCGTCGTCAGGATCGCGACGCAGGGTAGCTCCGGCTGGTGGCTGCATTTATCATCGGCCGTATCAATCATCCCGGCCGACCGTTTTCGATTCAACGGGTGACTAATTCGATTGAGCATAAAAAGCCCACTTACCACCCATCGCACACCATCGTCATTAGGCGTAATGTTATTGGTTAATTCTAGTCCTTCTTCTTCCAATTCGCAACACCCGCGATGTCGATGGTGCAGTGCCTCGGTCAACCCGATGTGCAGGTTGACAAAACGCATGAAATAGCATCTGTTTTCATCGATCGCAAAAGGTTAATAGAGATCAAGCTACGCGACGTTACGTGGTGCCATAAAATGCTTCACTTTGTCACCTATTTAATTAGTTGATTTTATGTTTTTAAGACGAAATGCAGCTCCTTTGAGCTTCATAAATTAGGTTTCGAAATTGCCATGGAATTGTTAAATAATTTAATCAACTATTCGTGACGTGAATGATTTTCCGGAGCATTTCAGAGCGTTCCCTGTGCTCCTCTACACGTTCGGTTTGTTTGGAAGGGCGGGAAGATTAATGACGTTCAACCGTCAGAGCGGGCTGTAACTGATTGGCCACGACGCAGGCAGAGCTCGGTTTTGTTGAACACATATCCAGTTGGTGCTGGGGGGAAGCAAGCAAGCCCGCGAGCAAGATCGTCTTCCCCAGCTAGGGTGGTAATGGATGCACATCATCCCCCAGGCCGGGCGGAATGGGCAGTAATTCAATTTCTAGAGACAGGCGTTGGTGCAGGTGCATCCGCAGACATGCATCGCTTATTGAACTGTAACTACGCACTACCGAGTGGCCTGCCCGGAGCGCCCCCTCACGGAGCTATTCGCTCGGTAATTGAAAGTTAATGTACGCCGGAGGATCATTTTTCATACCGTACCCGCGTTGAAGATCGTGATAGGCTGTCCCGCGTGCCCTGGTCTAGCACTGGCACGACCTCCTTCGGCAGCTAATGACGCGTAACGGTCGTTTTGAAATGTGATCTACGCCGATTGGGATCGAAGAGCACTTCCGTGTACAGGATGGTGTAGCATCGAGCAGCGAACACTGCAACTTATTCTGTTGTCTTTTCTTGTGCACATTGACACTGAAGGAGATACACTTTCCCGTCGTTTCCGTTTCATCGTATGCTCGATTTTATAATCCCTCACTCTGGGATCACATTATTCACAGTTTGTTTGTTTTTTTTTTTACTGTGTGCGAAAAGTGCTCCGATTCGTTGCAGCGCCTCTTTCGCTTCCCCAACATTAAAACCAGTTTATGATAAGAACCTCCGTTACTGACAATGTCATTTGACACTCGTGCCTCGCGTATGTCCGAACCGACCCATCGACCAGCGAAACGTTTTGCTTTCGATACACACACACGCACATAATGCAAGCTGCAGATTTATTTTTTCTTTACTGCACGCCCGGAATGTCACTCCAACCGGGGCTGGATAACCGCAACGGGAAGACACACGAACGCACCAAATGATAAACGAATTCTCCGAAAAACCGCAATCTTACAAATAAATGTTACCACCAACGATGACAACCGAAACGAGAGCAACCGGCGGGCGGCGGGCTCCTGCTCCGTACTTAGTCTGCCAACTCCCAAGGTAAGGCGCACCGTCCTTTTCAACCCACCCTAACCGTCCGAAATGAACCGTTTTCAGCATTTTAATGGAATGTGTTTTGATTTATTTTTCGGATTTTCGAAATCAAAGTGCTTTAACCTGATCGCTCTCAAGTACCCTCACGCTTTTCTCGCTCGCCTCATTCCTTAATTATGTTTGTGTAGCTATTGGATGGCTCGGGAGGCTCGAGCCTACGTCATTGCGCCGGCCTAAGTGTCGGAAACTGAGCGAAATTATTACTCCAAATGCATCTAAACTGGATGAAAAATGAAAGCTAATGGGAGCTGGCAAGATGGGGACGGCGCGTGAAATGGAAACGCGTCATTTTTCGAGCCACGCGGGGTTACCTGCGACCAACGAGGATCGTATTTTTAATAGTAATGCTCATACCCACTCGCCAACCGATGGATCACACAAACGGGATGGAGCGGCGATGAGTGATGGGAGCATTTGGGAATTTGGGCGGAGAAGAGCAAAGTTACAGCACAAAGTGAAAAAACAAATTGCTCGGTGAGTGCTTCGGCACTAAAACCATGTCACTGCCGCTGCACCGCGACCAAAAGGCAGAGAAAATAATTCAATTCTTTGGGCTTCAATTATGCTTAAAAATAAATAAAACTACAGCCGATTAATTATCCTTCATCATGCATCCGCCGAAACCGCACACAAATTCGCGTGTGAAATTCTTCAGCCAGTACAACTCAATTCCTTTTCAAGTCAATTTCAGTTTTCCGGACAGCTCGCTTTACAACATGCGAAAGTGCTTAACAAATGCTGCTGAAACTTGCAGCAACACCTTGGCGCGGGGGTTTGCGCCTTCTCCATTTTTTCGCTAATTAATTTTCCATGTTTATTAATCACACTCAACCCTCGGCTGGCTGAAAGCTAATCCGTGCGGCGTGCCCTCTTGTTCGCATAAGTCTTTCTCTTTTTTTCGTTGCTGAATTTAACAGCCTCTTTCCTTCCGGCTACGGCAACAAAACTGAAACGATGAACAGGCTTCAATTTCCATCAGCAACGACCCGTTCGCATACTTCACAAGCACTGCACAACAAATAAATCTCTGCTCCCCAGCCACACGATTCTGAACCACTTCTGGTGAATGATCTGTACAGAAAACGGCGACACAACCGGGCGTAGTGTCACGTCGCCGCGTGGAAATAGGAAAAAAAAATATTCCACGCGGTCGAAAAGCGCACAATCTCGGATCGCGGATCACAATCATCATCAAACGGGCTGGCACGGGGCGCTTTTGTGGCGCTGTCTGTTGTTATTATTATCATTATCATTATCAACATTGGCATCGTTAGGAATTAGTATCTATTTCCGCATTTGAAAGTCGTCGACTGCATCTCACAGCTCCCCTCCAACGGGGGCAGGGCGGGGGGGAGGGCTTTGGGGGTAAAATGGGTCTTTGTTGATCAAACGCTTCATCTCAATCTCACCCAGCCGCGGGAGGAGGGGTGATTCATTTTTTTGTCTGTTTCTCCGTGCAGATAACGATCCATCCACCTACACCAAGCTGCAGTCACCCGGTATGGGGCGGATATGCATGCAGGCGGGGCGTCTGGTGGGATGGGGACCTAAATTCAATGGCCGTCGCCGACTTTTGTTTCGTGAGTTTCTGTCATTTTCTTCGTAATTTTATTTGATCTAGTGACAGGCCTATTAGCAAAGTGACACAGCCTTTGACGGGGAAGGAAATGAGAACAATAAGAAATCACGAAGGTTTCATCATCGAATCGCCAGTTCCGGAGGCAGATTGCCGAGGGTGCTGCAGCAACGAGCTTCTAACGCTTCTCGTTTGCATTTTCGTGACAATCTGAGATGAGATCGTTTCCCTCTAGCCTGTGTGAGGGAAAGTTAATAACAGCTCGGGGGAAAATAAGAAATCTCTTAAATTTAATACTTGTGTTTGAGCAGCTTGACCACGTATAACGTATTTCCTCCCGCAAACGGACCTGATTGAAACTCACTGGCAATCATAATGATTCATCAGCTGTAAAGACACACGGCTCGCAATGCAAAGAAAGCGACAAGCTCTCGCAACGATACGATCCTACCTTTTTCCACCCCCGGAAGTTGCCATTTATCGAACGCGACAACGCTTAATGGCTGCCAGAATGCGTTTGGAGGAGTTCCAGCTGCTTCTTCCCCCATCCATTGATGGCATTTATTCAGCAACGAGCCGGATGATTAACCGATTGCACATCCCAACGGGGAAGATGCCGAGCAAAGTCTCGTCCTCAGCCCGCATTCTTGCTCATTTTCGATTTCCACCCTTTGCCTAGTGCCGTCGACCGATTTCCCTACCGAATGACGGTGTGCCAACAGCCCCCGCAAATGCACAATCAACCGACGCATGCCACATCCCCAGATCAATGATTAATGTCTTGACACACAGAGAGACACGCCGAGGCAGCGAGATGCATCCGCGCCGCATTCGGAAGAACGCAACCGTTTTGACCCTTTTGCATCCGTACCGTGGCTAAACCGACGCAGCGTTGTGATAGCAGTTGACAGATAAACGAGGAAGGAGATTCCTTCGCACTGGCTCCAGCGGACTAACGGGAACTTGGACCACGGCGACACATCCGGCAGCTAATCTAGATGTTATTCAAGCTATTTTAGCATTGCAATACCTGCGGCTTTTCGCTACCGGGGAGTTAATTTTCGCTAAAACAACCTCCAACATTTATTGCACTTTTTCCCTTCGCTCATCTCAAAAACACATGTTTACATTCGCATAAAATGCGTTATTTTTCTACGCGCTGGCCACCAGAGGAGGAGCATGAAAGAAAAAAGCCTTAAGTCATACAACACACACACACATTAAACATCTCCCCGCTCGCAACGGCAAACACAGTTTCAACTGCGCAATCAAACACGGCTCAAAACAAACACGATACTGCTGCCCCGGCACTGCTGCTTGTCTTTGCCTTCCGTTGCCCATTTTCGGTTCGTTATTTGTTCACACTTATCCAAAACGAGCGGAAATACGGATTTTCCTGCTTGCCTCCAGCTCCGTGCCGCGCCGTAATTGCTCTAAGTGAAAAATCGACAAAATGATTAATTCCATCCTTCTGTGTGTAAGCGCTCCTCATCTTGACCTAACACCCCGCCGCAAAACAACCAAAACATTCTCTCTCTCTCTCTCTTTACCTCTCTTTCCTTCTCTATCCCTCTCTTTCCCTCTCACACACACACAGAAGAAAAATACATTTTTCACGCTATTGTATTCAAAGCGCCCTTTTTTCGGGCGGGCGGGTCGTTTTTCCGTCTTCCGTGCGTCGTTTGTACCGAAATTTTAATTCCTACTGATGATCGTTTTAGGCTTAGTTAATTCAATTTTCACCTCGATCTTTACCACAGCCCCTGCATCCCGCCGCCCCAATGAGAGAGTTGAGCATGATGCATGGGCACCGGAACGGTCGCTTTTCCTGCGCAACATTAGAAGACACAGGGAAGGGAGTTGCATTTGTAAATATTTGTACTTATCACAGGAATGGTCACATTTGAATCTATTTACCTCGGTACACCTTTTTATGTTTCTAGCTTACGCACACCGCACACCGAGTGCGAACCGATAACGGAAAACCGGAAGCTCTGTCGGTCGTGAGAGTGCCACCGGGCGGGAAAAGCTTAGTGTGACCGGGAGCAATTAGTTGAGATCCAAAAACCAGAGCCACCTCGTTCGGTGTTGTTTCAGCGTCGGGTTTGTCAAAAATAAATATTTATGCCCGCAGATCTGGTCGGTTTTGTTTCACAGAATTTTGATTGCTGCTTTAATGCGCAACGCCCTGGATCGGCCCCGCTTTGTTTCTTCTACAGCCCTTCCCTCGTTCTGCTGCTACCGATTTTCACTCTCACAGTCTTGTTGGGAGGAAAATACTCAGCGACTGCAGGAATCCCTTCTTCCCCGTTGCAGTTTGTGTTACGCAAAAGTGGAAACCGGTGCTCACTAATGGGACGACTCACATCAATCAATTCCGTACCGTGTGGCCCGTTTTTTCGACACACATACACACACACACACACACAAAACGACGTCCTCGCGACAAGAAAACGCTCCTCAGCAAAGGGAGAGCAACTTCATCATCGTGATTACACTCGCCATCATAATCACGGGCGTACGGAGGAAAAGGATCAGAAACGGTTGTGCACTTTTTTATTGACAGCTGCCCTGCTGCGGGGCCGGTACTCGCACACATTGTAACGTCGAGGCGCATCACCAGCACGGGTTTGGCTGATGGTATTTATTAAACAGCAACTGCAGCACGTTATGTCATGGGCGAGACGAGGAAGAACGCTACCAATTACAGAGAGAAATGTCTGCACGCCGGGCAATAAAAGCCGCGCGAATCCGTTGTAGGTGTCCAGCACCAGTATCCCGGTGTGATTTATCGGCATCATATCCGCAGCGGAACACTGTACGGCAGGGAGGATGTTGTAAAATCCGTGGCGGGGAAAGATTATTCGGCTCTCCCCCGTAGCGCCAATGATCGACGCCAACCAACTGGAGCGACTTTATAGCCGTCAATCCGCCCGTCATTAGCCGAAATTGGATATTTTGAATACACTTTCTTGTGCCCGTTTTTGGTCGCACAATGTGCACAATGTTGCGGAATAGTTGTCGGTGTGATCGGTTTACGATGCACGTCAAGCCAAATACAGCAGCAGCAGCAGCAGCAGCAGCAGATCGATATGGTCCTGTTCGACACGTCACCCAAAAGGATGCTTCAGGATGTGTGGCCAGATTTACAGCCTTGCATGTAAAGGTAATTATATTTTCATCACGATTGGTCATGCTTCGGTCGCGTACGTCCAGCACGGTCCAGCCGTGGAGTATCCCTGTAGCGTACTCCCCGAGAGGGCCTTATAAACTTGTAGATAGATATAAGCGAAGGCGCTAAGCGCCATTGAATAAACAACTAGTTAATACGAACCTAACCACTGCAAAGGCAACATCGTCACTGCACCATCGGAAATAAGTCCACGGAAAGAATCTCCCCAAATCCCATTCGGCCGCCGTTCTGTGGCCGTCACTGCGCCAATAACAAGCCAACCCACGCAGGGAGGGATCCAAAGCCACTAAATTAGATCATTCTTTGACCGACTTTGTTTTCCTCCGCTCTCTCGGTTCGCCGATTCGATCCAATTCGTTTCGTAGCTGGTTTTCGGTGCTTCTTGGAACCGCCCGTCATCCCGCGCTGGACCGGCGAGTAAATTCGATTGATTGAAGCCTTACATCTGGGACAGGTTTGACGTCTTGATCGTATCCGGCCAGCATCCGAAGGTTCTTGGATCCAGCTGCCAGCTTGTCGCCCCGTCCCTCTGCACCATTAAAAACCGAAAACAAAGCGAAGCAAATTCACCGCCCCGTTGGGCCGGTCGCCGTGATCGCCGTGGAAAAGGGCTTAAATTACGTACTTTGTTTACATTTTAATTGACCCAATTTCGCCGATCTTCGTCCGTTCAAGGTGAAGGGGGCGTATGATTGCGAGGTGACCATCCACGACACCTTTCCGGCGCAGCAGCTGCGGCAGCGGCCACAAACGGCTGCGGCAGCGGCCACAAACGGCAGCAGCAGCAGCCGCACGAGCACGGCGTCGTCGTTCTTTGTGGGCCACGGTTCCTCTTCCAATTGAGTGCCACATCCCCTTCACGAGACTCCAACAGGCCGATCGTGCACGCCTAGCAAGACGACACGCGGGCTCACCCGCCTTTTGCGACAATGAGTCAGTTGATTCAATTTAAAATGAAATCAATTTCAGCTCACGTTGATCGCATTTCGACGACCGCGAGGATGATGGGCCGGGGCGGGAGAGACGATTCGGAAAAAAGTCACGTCACCCCTTACCTTCGGCAGAAGACGGTTGACGGTCGGAGTTCAATTTGGGTCTGGGGCCCAATCAGCATCATCCCCTTTAACAAACCAAACGTTAATCAGCGCAACATTCGCTCCGCACGCTTCTCCGTTCGCTTTCGTGGGTCACAATGAAGACGAGTGGTCGCAATTCTACCGAGAGTGACTCTCGAGCGATTCCAGAAGACCCTAAAGCGAAGGAGGACGCGGGGCGGAGATTTTTGATCGCATCTTCATCCGGCGGCATTCGGTGCACACAATCAAAGTGATCGATTCATAATCGGATCATCGATCGACACGACTGATCGCGGTGTCGTAGACGTGATCAGTTTACATTTTTCGAGCAGCATTTTCTGTACTCCCCCTTCCCGCTCTCCAACGAAACTGCCCTTCTTCTACTGTGCGTTTCCCGCCCCATGCACGGAAAACCACAATTTCACAATACTCTCATTATCATTGAGTCAATTTTTCATTGAAATGAATTCGTCCATTTATCTACGCTTCCAAAAGGTGAGGCTTTGCTCCATCGACTCCGTGAAGGTCACGACTGAATCGAAGATAAGCCAAGACAAGGCCCGTTTTCGGCAGTGCTGGGATTCTTGGTCCGCAGCGCAGTCGGTTTGCGCGGAGAGCAGTCAGTGATGTGTGAAAATTATGTACTTACCAAGTACGCTTCCTGCTATTCGGCGGAAGCATTATCTAACATCGAAATGGCACACCGCAACATACGCTTCATACGCCACTGACGACGACCTTCAAGGAGTGTTGAGCTTGTGCTCATCAGGAATTTTTAATCCACTCACCGTTCGGGTGTAACATCAAGAAGGACGGAATAATGAAGAATCATCTACTAACATGTGACGCCACAGATCGTGTTAAGGTGAAGACATCTTTCATTAATGTGCTAAAACGTTATCTGCCATCGTGCTCGATTGATTGTGTCAGCTCCATTAGCCTGGTGCGATAGCCATCTCGTTTCTATTCTTAACTATTCAACGCACAGCAAGGACACGTTCGACCGCTTGCCAAAAACTCGTGTACAACTGCTTGCTTTAAGAAATCTCATTAAATCACGCCCAACGAGTTGCTACAATACCATCGCTTGCTACAAGAGTGTGCAATTTCCCTTAACGACTGATCTCATTTCAATCTGCTACAGAACAGTTCGTTTTATCACTTTTTTCCCACCTTGCCACCTGTCAACTTTTCCCGACAGCTTTCACTGCAGCACACCTTGTACCGATTGCAACTGTGCATGACAAATGATACACTCCTTGCGGCGACCACCCTTTGATCCTTTTCGCCCTTAATGTTCCGCTCACTCCCTTCGCAGCGGGACCGAAACCAAAACAAAGTGAAGTTGTACTGTCCCGCAAGGGACATGGGCAGGCCACCGTCAGAGTGACAGTAGATGCCGGCGATCCTCGGCGGCCACCCGGATGCAATGTACCATCGGGCAAGTCATTTTCTAAAGCAAACATTCACGCAACTTACAGGCATTTCAGTGGTTCAGTGGGAGTCCCGTTGCATTGTACCAGTCTCCTACTCCGCCCTCTTTACTTACACACACGCACACACGCCCAGCGAGAGGAGGTTTATTGTTCCACCGCTTCTCAAGTGTGTAAGCTGACAAGACGCATTAATTATTCGATTCATCGATCACATCGGGCGCGGGGTGTACGCGGGCGGTTGTGCTTAGTGTAAGCAGCGTTACAAATCGATTTGCTCCAGAGGCCGTGGACGAACAACTGCACGCTCAAATAGAACTGCAACGAGTGCACAAATCGTTAAACAAAAACACACAAACGCTACGTAATTGCCATTTCCAATTGGACCGGAGAACAGAAGCGCTCGCAGCCACGGGCACGGAGCCGGACTGTTTGCTAATTATTTCCAAGGAACACGCTTTCGTATCGTCCGGTTCGTGGGGCCCGCAGGAGCCTGACGAAGGAATAAATCATGATCAATTAGCGTGAAATAGGAATAATGCTACGGAAAGCGAAAGCCCACGCCGTAGATTGCAAACGAGTGCAGATTAACCTGATGAGGATCATGTGGACCGTGGAAAAAGGAAATAACAATAAAATAGCTATTTGTTTGCATTTTGAGCGTCTGCCGCAAGACGGTAGCGTTTAATAAATGTAAAACCGGATAGTTACGCTTTTTCTTACTTCTAATTGGGAGGAGCTGAGCGCATTACTCCTAGCTTTTATGACTGAAGCCCACTGGCAGGTCCTGCAATGCGCCATTCCACAACACATTAAAATCACCTTTATCAACCTGCATTTCGTTCAGCTACGCAGTGTTCTTACAAATTCCTCGGAAATTACAATAATTCAACTCTAACGGTCGGTAATGATTTTCCCTGTTCTCTTATCTTCAAAGACATCACCCCACGTGGAACGTGTGATTTGTGGTGGTGCTTTATGGGTGCTGCCAGAGGGACACTTTTGTTCTACACAAACAGCCCTAGGACACTGGGCACGGCTGTTGCTACACTCGCACACCCAGCGGCCCGGTGTCAGTTACGACCTCTCTGTAATTATATAATATCTATCATTAAAACATCGTCCAACTGCAACTTCCTATCCACCACCCCCTTCTATTCTGTGCGTTCTTTGCGAGCGGCTACCATTTTTTTTCTCTCATAAATATTCAGATCAATCGAACGCGAATGTTTCGACTGGTGGAATGGAAGGTAGGAACAGTGATGTCAGGCTATTTTTCCATACCTTTTTACAGAGCCCATTCTTTTCGCACAGATGACGTGCGCTGTCCGAACGACAACGACGAGTCGGCGGCCGGGAAAGGGAAGGAACCGGTTCCGGACTGCGTTTGGCCTCCATCGGCCGGAATGACGTCGGATAAGCCAGCGCTGCCTCGCACGTCCCGGAAAGTTTAATGATCCTTACCGATCCGGTAGCGGGTCCGTAGTGCCGTTGCATCTCATATTTCAATCAATAAGCCATGCGCTATTAGCCGCTCAATCGATAGCGACCAGTAGACCAACGTCAGTTGTGCGGCATGCCGCAGTTGATCAAGTTTCTGTACCAGGGCTAACCGGCACCAATAAATATGTCATGTGTAGGACAATATGTAGAAACTGTCTTGAGCAAGCTGTTATCTAAATAATACAATTTAAGACAGTTGTGATTAAGTTTTCTTTCTTCCAAGCGGTGCGTTTCCTGCTCTATTACAACGGAAAAGAAGACAATTTAATAACAGTACCACGACTTGTTCTAGATTTTAAAAGGGAGCTAGTGATCGACACCAATTTTACTCCGAGCTTCTCCAAGCCGCCAAGGCAACCTCTAGGAGATCGATTTCTCATCGATTGGCCGCGGTTTGGAATTCCTTGTCTGATTCTTCCCCGCGGCACGTCACGTAACTTTTCGTAGAATGTACAAGATGCGACCTAATTGGAGAAATAATAATCGCCATCATCTGCACATAAACGCGCCTATTTGCTGACACACAATCGGTGGCCAGTTCCACGAGACGTCAATTACGGATGAATGTCAATGCCACACGCTCTTGCCATGCGATTGATTGGGACTTGGATCGATCGAGAGGGCTTGGAAGAGAGGCTGATTTGGGTTGGGTTAGAATAGTTTCCCTTCTCAACTGCCCCGCGGGGGGAAGACAGCACACTTATTACAGCCAATTGCTGGAATTATAACAGAAGGGAAATTATAAAACATCACTTTCACTATTGCGATTGCGAACAGAGCCGAGTCCGATGCGCAATAATACAAGGAATCAAAGTTGATGTCATCGTTCACGTGTATTGCTATTTGAAATAGCTCCCTTCAGAACGGGGACACCTTCTCACACACCGAACACGCCCTCAAGTATGCTTGCAACCGATTTGAACAAGATTATTATAAAATACGATTCGCGCGCTCACCTATTAGCTAGCGAAAGTGTTCCTCTCTTGCTCGCGCGTTCAAGTCTTTCCTCCTGTACCGGCAAGACGAAAGTGAGTTTTACCGTCGTTCGTCGGCGATACACGGCAGCATCCGTTCGACACACTGTCCGAACCGTACCGTATCATAAATCTGGCCGAATGAATAATTCATCGATCGTTGCAAGCCGACCGCCCTCACACCCCCACCCCCACGCCCGTCCACCCGACGCCCGACGCATGGGCGCGCAAAAAAGGCAGCCACTTTGACGCGTCATGCGCTGCGTTCAATTCCATTCCAATGAAGTGGTGTGTCTCCATTTTTAGGCATCTCTATTGTTGGACAACACAGCCACCACCGTCCTCTTCACTTCGTCGCCATCACTTTATCTCATACGAGAGGCGCGTTTGTTTGATGGCGTCGGGTGGCTCTCAAGCGGTGGTACAATGTTGATCATTTTGCGAAAAACGATCCATACCGCCGAGCCGGGAAGACTAATGAACCTTTTTTGATTATTTCGTTCGCACTCGGGTGCGCTATCTGATCCTAGATTATGTTTCTGTGCTTAGCCTTGCGGCTACATATTTCTGTCCCTCAGCCAAACGCGCCGCAAAGAGCTAGCAATGGCCTGCAAACAATACCAGAGCGGCCAGATCGGAGGCTCGCGTGTAGGGGGAGCCGGGACAGCCGTTACACAGTGCAGAACGATTGATCATCAACCCTTCGTAGATGATATCAGTGTCAAAATATCGCGCTTCGTGGGCAGCACACACGCCCAACTGGAGCAGACATTGTACCGAGCGGCACTGTACTAAACCGCACACAAAGGCTATCAATAGGGGGGAGGGATGGGAAGGGAAAGAACACACTCCGAGGACTCCAAAACTCCTTTTGAACGTTTGGCCCAAATTCCTCGTGAAACTGTACCGATCGATGAATGGAAGATGAAATGTGGATACAAAATGGCAAGTCTCATGTTATGCTCCGGTTTTCTCTTTATGATCTACCCCTTTCCTCCCCCCTTACCACCAACCCATAGAAAACGTATAAGCCGCATGAAGAACGGGCACACACACTTACACGTCCCCTACACTTTGCTGCTAGATGATGTCCATTTCAGAGATCGCGGCTTAGGTTTAGGTAGTATCCGGGGCTCGAACACCCTGAGGCACTGGTAAGGGTATGAAAAATAGCGCTCCGATCGGTCCATTGTCCTCGCATGAACATACGCCAATCGGGCACAACCACCGCCCCGGTTCATGATCATGATCGCCCCAGCGTCCGATCATGATGTGAGCAGTTTTCTTTATTGCGCACCGAATTCTTTTGCTCCTTTTCAAAGCGCACTGTGTGTCGGTTCGTTCCATCCCTTCTTTTACCTATTCCGGACGCCGTCAGCAGCGAAGAAATTGAAACGAATTGTTGTTGTTCCCCATGCATCCCCCGTTGTTGCTTGCTTCCGAAGGCTGTGAGGACAGGGACGCACTGCTGAAGGAATTTTGATGTTGCGTCACGATGTTGCCGGACGGGTGGACGCCCCGAAAGTCCTAATCGGCTTCCACCATTGAGCATATCTGCCCTTTAGCTGATATCCGGCTTGCTGCCATTTTCTGGTGCTGCTGCCGCTGCTGCGTACCGCTGATAAGGGAACAAGAGGGAAAAGAGAGCAAAGCGAAGAATGGGTGAAGAAAATCGGCACCTCCCCCAACGCTGATGCTTGTGAGGTGATAGCGCCTCTCCTCTTTTTCCACTCAACACTCGGCACAATAACTTCACCCGCGTTTTGGGACGCAGCTACAATGTTGGGGCATGCAAATGGGTATCGCGTGCCTCCATCGACCGGATCAAGACCGGAGGCTTGCTAACGGCTAACGGATCAAACCATTGGAGGGCGAGGAGGAAGAGGAAAACAGCAGCAACATCAGCCTTTCGTGCAGACAACGCGCTCGGACGATCATCGACGAATCAAACGCAAATTTTCCAATTATTTCCACCTAAAAGTCGAACCAACCAGCACCCACCAATGACCAACGAGAGCGAGGGGAGATGCGGTGAGAAGGGAACGAACTGCTCCTTGTGTGTGTGTGTGTGTGTGTCGCGTGATGGATCGTTGGCGTATTTGCATAGACTACCGTTAGCAAGTAAGCAGCACGGTACGTCGCACCAAAGACGTGTTATTAACGACGCGCCGGTTGCTTATCTCCGGACCCTGTCGACCGAAGACTGCTCAGCACTCCAATCTACCCCCACAAACACACACATGAACACGAACATGCTCACGCGGATGATGGGTTGCTGGGTGCGTGATGCTCTGCCACCCCAACGAACGCTTTTTGGGTGGGCATTATCAGTCAATAAATCACGAAGATTAATTTGTCTACCAATTCCAGCTCTCACAACGGATCCCTGACAGGGCCGCCTGAATGCGAATGCAGTTTTCGAGCAAAGAGCAACAGATTGCGAATGCAAAACGGCATTTTCCTTTCGGCTTTGGCTGACTTTAATTGTACATTCGACAGGATGGATACCTCCCGAAAGGTCAACCAAGCAAGCTGAAGCTGTCCTTTTATTTCTCCAGTTTCTCCGGAGACGTCAATGCCTGCCTGTACATCTGACTGACGACAGAAATCCGGAAACATGATACACATCACGATGAAGATGTTCTCATGCCCCGGTGACATGGCAGAGCCTTTTCGGAGCAGCTCCACGCGCTCTGCTCCGTGAGAACTCGCGAACCGGCTCGAATGCCTGAACTCCCCCTCATGCCCGACAGCTCACAGGAACCTTGTACATAACTGTCGCAAGTCGTGCCGTGGCCTCCAGCGTGGCGCACGCAGTCAAAGGTGTGTGACACGCCGCGTCGTAGCAGGCGCTCGACGAGCTAATCTCTTTTTCTCCTCCATTGAACGTTTGATGGAGGACTTTGGAAATTGATTTGCGAAATTGATGCCTAATCGCGTTCGGCGTCCCATTGTGTTGCGGTGAAGGAAGCTGCCCTTGCTAGAACTAGAACTATGCAGGAAGTCGCAAACAATGCAAACCTCGTCTGAGTACCATGTCGCGGTTTCTGCATCCACCTTTCCTCCCCGCGCGTACTCTCACAGCTGCGGAAGCAAATGTCATAGCGAGCAAAGGGTGGGTTTCGATCGTTCGGTTTTCGAAACGTGAACTTCATCCCCCACCCGGCACACCCAGGACCGACCAACCGACCGAAGCGCAACCAGATGAATCGATTAAAACTACGCGAACGAGATTATTATCGCTCGTAATAATGCAGCCGCACACGTACCACGATGAATGGTAACGCAAATCGATCTGCTCCAAAGTATGACGACGTTGTTAAGAGACCTCCCAGTCCTGTACGCTCTCCCGCCAATCGGTTCGACTGATTGGACCAATAAATCATGTACTAATTTCAATCAAAACTCATTTCCCCGATGAGCCAGCGCTTTTCGTGACAAACGCGATCAATCGATCATCGAGCTAATTATCGAAAAAGCTCTTCCCGCGCGCGTTCGTGGCTTACGCTGCGCTGCACTCTTTCCCCGTCTTTCTCTCTCTTTCTCGCTTCTCGTCATTTGATTTGATTTGGCCCGTTCCCTCCCGGCTCTCTGGCCAGTTATTGATGAGTTAATAAAGATGTAGATCTCTGCCGGTGCCACGCAAATCATTAAAAAACCGACCAGCATAATGACACGATCCCCCGGTGCATATAATAACATACCGGAAGGCGAGAAAGGGACGTTAACCCAGAAGCTCCCGTTCGCAGCGCAAGTGATTCATGCTTTTGTGTGGAGGATTTCGGTCCCGATCCCGTTGCCTAACGACGACACGGCCGTCCAACAACCACTGACCGATTGCTACACGGCCTTCTACCCAGCGCTGACGATAATCGCCAGTGAATTAGCTCACTCAACCTGACAAAAGAAATCACCCTCTCGACCCACTGCCGTTCATTTTGCTTATCCCTTTACGCATGATAGAATGCGAAACGAAAAGCGAAACTTGCATCTCCCCTGCCACTGGCACAACCAGCACATCATATCCGGCTGATGATGAGGATTACACATTGATGCCCCTTTTCTCACCAGCACTAATGCGACCTGGCCCTGGGTGCATAATTTAAAGTCCCTCTGTGCGTTGAAAAATCTGCTGCCATCAGTCCGAAAGTTTCGGGGTCTGCTCCATCGCCGGTGCAACTGTTATTTCGTAGCGCTTTTCTTTACGTCTTTACGGCGCCGAGGACTCACGCAGCGTGCCAGTTGCGCACGGTTAGGGCAAATATTTATTTTTCCCTCTTCAAAACCATATCTTTACCCCACCCCCCTGGGACCCACTACTACCTAGTGCCGATTTTTGGTGCAGCTGAATGCGGACGGATAATGAAGAAGGTAATCGGGAAGTTTATTTCTTCTGACCTGGCCGTTGCACCCCGAACCAGTGTGTGTGTGTGTGATTGCAACGGATCCGGTCGAAGATTAGCGGAACGTGAAACAAGTGTCAGCGGTACTTTTCAAATAAAACGCCCCGAAACGAAAAAGCCAGCAACAACTGCTGGAAAGAAGAAAACAAAGCATAAATTCACGTTAAGTCGCTTCCAAGACTAAGAGTTGCTTGCGTGAAACTTTGGTTCAATCTCTCTTATTCTCGCTCTCTCTCCCTCTGGCCGGAAATCTAAAAGGTAACGAAATCCAAACGTATCGTAACAAAACTCGTAAGATCGAAAAATCTCAGGGATTGAACGCTCGACTGTCACTTTAATGCTCGTCCATCTTACCGGTTGAGGGCTGCCAAAAACGCACGCTGCCCAGGATCAGCTGGGTAAGGCGACAGTCGAGCTTGGCCAGTGAACACAATCTTCTTTTTCTACAAAATTAACATGATTGATCTTTTATGATGCTGATAATTTATTTCTTCCTGTTGAGAAATCAACCCCCATGCACACTCTTCCTTCCATCGCCACCGCACGGCTTCGTTTCAAGTCGTGCCAATTGATCGTTAAGGTACAAGGTACGAGGGAAGCTCTTTTTTAACCCGATTTCGGCTCGTTTTTGACCATTCGCCGCTTGTTCGCTCATTTAAATCACCACTGGCCCTTCTTGTCGCGAGGACTTCATCCGTTTCCGATGCTCCGTCAGCGAC
This sequence comes from Anopheles epiroticus, assembly GCA_000349105.1. Taxonomy (NCBI): domain Eukaryota; kingdom Metazoa; phylum Arthropoda; class Insecta; order Diptera; family Culicidae; genus Anopheles; species Anopheles epiroticus. The sequence goes on from KB669725.1 coordinate 459,622, forward strand.
ACCGCAAAGGCCGCAAAGTGGATCGCTTTGTCCTTTCGCGATTGTGCGATTCGATCTGCACGATAAGATGAATTCCGTCCTTCCGTTTGTTTTTCTTTTGCTTCTTTCTGTTCGATACCGACCTCGAGAGCTCGGACCATTAATTTGCTCACCCCTCATTCCCACCTCACAACACCTGGCAAGTGTTGTCCGAGCCTGTGCTATCCTGTCAGGTGGAACCGGCTACTGTTTGCCGCACAGTCAGCAAACATCGGCGGCAACAAAAAAATAACATCCACCACCTCATAATAAACCGCCAATTGATTCTTTATTCCGATCGCACGAAAGATTGTAAATTGTCTCCGAGGCGTCGGCGAACCAGCGATCGAATGGGGAGGTTGCGGTTGCTGTTACCGTCGCCACCTGAGCAACTAGTGACTAGCCTAATTCGAACGTATTCCACCACCTCCACCGCCGTTTCGTTCACGACCACTTCAACCAGGAACTCATTACGCCAGATTGCCTCCCCGCACACCAAAGCGACGGTCTAACTAACCGACATGGTCGATCGATTGACTTCGAATGGTGTGAAATAAATGAACGACTTCAGCCCCCTCCGCTTGGGGTTGCGTTCGATCGAGGAAACGAAGGCAATGACGGCGTGTGTTGTTTAATTATCGAGCGCCCGCCGGCACATGGGACTACGATGGGCAGCGCCTAAGCCAAAGCCGCCTCCCCGGCTTTATCTTCGAGGTCTTTTCGGGTGGTGCGATTTCGCGTGTTTAATTGGCGGTGTTTGCACAGGCCAGTATGAGAGAGAGAAGCACAATTTAGTTGTCAAAGCAATTCCATATTCTACAGACTTCAACTGCACGAACGTGCACGATCCCCTGGCACAGCTCAACTCCTCCTTGTGTTTGCACACTGGCGTACCTTTGCCGTACTGTACCACGCCCCGCGGTGAGGTCGAAGCGAAGGCGGAAATGCAATGATTTATTACCCAACAATTTTCGTTCGCTCTTGTTCTGCGGGCACAACGCTTCTGAAACAAGGCAGAAAATCGATCGCCAAATGTGCTTTTGGGATGCTCTCGGGGATGCGCTCGGACTTGTAATCACGGTGCAAAGCCATTGTTGGCACCTGCACTGCGGCAGGCCGGTTTCGGACTAACCAACCTTGCCCCTTGCAGGGGAAGCTCCCCTAGGATGCATCTCCGGGCACGACATCTCGCAAGTGTGAATATACGATGTGCGAAGTGTTATCAGGTTCGCCATAAATTCATTTTTCAAACATGATGTCTTCCTCAGATTTTGTTTGCACACCATCCCGCGCGTCGGAGCTGCATCTTGCAGTTCGTTCCTTCCTACCGAACAGTCCGCGGAAACTGTACCCTCCCTCCTGCTCCCTTGAGCAAGTGTGGAATTTCGTGGAAGTGGATATCGGACCCAGCAGATGATTGACGATCATCGGGAAAAAATTGAAATTTATGTACGACCACAGCCACGTTCGTTCGGTCGATTGAAATATTTCAAGAATGCGACAAAGAGTAAGATTGATTGCCGAGCGGGGCCGATGCGTTGATGAAGATCTTCTCGGGATGTTCGATCGGGAAAGATCAAACACTTGCCTACTCCCAACCGGTTACCGGCCTAAGCGCAGCCCCGAAAACACGACCGCTACGCACTTTCGAAAGCGCTATCGGAAAAATCACCCCGGTGGTGACCACTGCACACACACACACACACTTTGCACACGAAAACCCCCCTGGGTGGTGATAAACATCACCCTCCTCCGTGCCACACTCGATCACCCGGTTCCCCGGGGGTGATTTATCGCAACCACATTAATTTCACACAAATCAAGCAATTATTTCATTTTTCAACGTCAGCTTTGTACAACAAAATTTGGCTTTATGAGGTCTTTATTATCGTGTCCACCGAAGGACGCTCGGTGCGTGTTGCAAAACCCGCGGGAGGCCAATAATTGCTATTAAACATTATCATAAACGGGACGAGAGCGAGAGACAGAAGGAGAATCAAGTGCTAGGCCATTCCGATTGCTCTGCATTTGTGGCCATCGTCCTGCCAATTAGAATAGCTCTTCTTTGTTCGCTTCCGCTATCAGGTTCGGTTGATCGAACACAGTTTCCCAGGCACATACCGATTCCGCGGACGGTACAAACGGAGGAATAAACATTCGTTCCCGTCAACATTACACCCAAGTCGACTTTAATCGGTCAACTGCCCTGCCTGAGCCCTCTCCCGAGTATGTAAATCGATTTTATATCTCACCCTTCGTCTCGATGCGGTCCTCGCGAAGCAGACGGTTTGCCCGGGTGTGTTCTGAGATTTCGGCATGATACTCCCAACCCTCTCCCCCCCCCCTCCTCTCGATCAGTATCGCTGTTCTGTGCCGAATTTTAACGATCCCCTCGGCCCTTCTTCCCTCGCTCGGCCACCACCATTTGGAACATTGTTTGCTCGCACAAACGACGCCACCTTAACGAACGCAGCCAAGAAACATGCGGTGATCTCGAGAAAAAAAGGTCACACAAATGGCGACACAGCGACAACTGCAACGAGAGACACTTGCACGGACGCGCACGAGGGGCCTTGGGGGAGAGGGAAGGGGTGCTGCGAAATGGATCGGGCTCGATGTTCAACAATGATTACACGGTTCCAGGAGCGCGCAAAATGTTGTATTGGAAATTAAAACTTATTTTAGAAGCAGCACGGAACTTCGCTGGGTGGTTTGGGGCTGAAGTGGGGGAGCTGTTCGAGCTGACGGACGTTAAGTACATGTTAAAATTCCCATAAGACATGGCTTGATTATTTCGGATGGCCAATTTTCCTCCACCTTCATCGGTCGGTCGGTTGGTCAGTTGGGGTAACGAGAGCAAAAAAAAACCAGGCACCCCAAAAAACCGTAACAAGGGTCCCTTCGAGGCCGAAATATGTTATCGCTCAATATTTTAACATTTAAACGAGCGAGCAGCCGACCAACCGGGCGGAGATAGGCCAGCGGGCAGGCAGGAAATTCCTGCACGCTACGGCCACAAAAGGGTGGGCGGGAGGTGGTCCAGGGGGAGGGAAGTTTAAACATAATTTTTATATCAAATTATCTGCATTATCACGAGACGTCGCCGAAATCGGACGTCGCGGTTACATACTGCAACCCTGTACCCCGCGCCCTCCAAAGAACCGCTGTTAATAAAATTATTATTTATGAAACGCCAGACGAGCTATGAAACAAGCCTCTTCCGCACCCGCCCCAACCCCATTAGCCGGTCATCTAAAATTACGACCACAAAAATGCTTCCTCGCAAACGAGCCACCGGACCGGGGAAAGGGCGGGCGGAAACTTTGCCTCAATGTAGGGATCGAAGGCTTCGGGCTGGAGGACAAAACATAACAACAGCACGAAAGAACACAAAACAACACTACAACACGCCGTTACAACGGCAACAAACGCTCGGATCCGGGCGGGGTGATGATCTTGCTGATGCTTGCGCGTTTATCTCTCCCCATTGATGCTTGTTTTCACCATGATCGCTTTTATTTAAATATAATAACTTAATAAAACTTGATATTTATTTTCAATTTCTCTTTTTTATTTTCGCACGGTTTTTTGAGACGCAGCACCACCACCAGCAGCAGCATCAGCGGCGCGCGGTTGGTGAAGCGCGAATTGTGTGCCCTGCTCGAGCACAATCTTGAGCCTTGTTTGTCGCCCTTCGTCCGTTTAACATTTTCCTTCCCTTTGCGCGCTCTCTCTCTCTCTCTCTCTCTCTATCTCTCCTTTGGTTGATACTCGATCGGTATCCATGCAAGCGAACCGTACCCTTATGGTGCGGAGAGGAGAGACAAAATCGACTTCTTTAAATCGCTCTCGTGGATGCAAAAAGCCCAACTGGACACGGGACAGACGGAAGGATGGGGCGAACGGGCGGAGCCGGTGTAATTTTCAGTCATTATACATCGATCAGAAATTCGAATTAACATTTTCCCATCTGCAACGAAGCAAGAAGTGATAATAAACGGCTTGCGTTCCGACGCTTTCCGATGTCTAAATAAAGCAATTTACTTTTGCATCCCGAGCTGGCTGCACCTCAGAGCTTTGGCCGGTTTCGTTGAAACAAATGTAAAAACAAGCACGCCCGTCCCCACCCGCAGCCACAAACGCAAATGATATTTTCACCTCCCCCAGCCGGCGAGCCGACTTAATGATCACCCTGCGGATTTGGCACTTGAAATGTGATAAAAATTACATCATACTCACACAAACGTACGGCAGACGGAGCTGCAGACAGAGCGTTGCAATCAAGTGCGAGCTGTGGTGCAAAAGTGCAACGCGCCCAAACATGCGAAACTGCAATCGACACTTTGCCACCCTTCTGCGGTCCACTTCTCCCCCCGTCTGGAGCCGGCTGATGTATTTATTTTATGCAGTACCGCATCAGCCGCTGCCGAAATCCGCGCCCAAACCAACCCGTTGGCAGCAAATCGGAAAATCGCGGATGAAGTTCAGGGCTAAGTACGCTCCTCGACTAATTACAAACGTGATCACCATCATCATCAAAGGGGCCCAGGACAGCATCAACCAGCAAAACGAAACGGGGTGCATTTGCAGGGAGCGTACCACTGATGGCCCACTCCGAAATGGCGCCCATCAAAAGATCGTTCGTTTTATGTATTTTAACACCAGTCAGGTCACCGGTGAGTGAGAGGTGTAATTTTTCGGCAATTTCCATCCCAAGCCATCCCGAAAGCGGCACCGTGCGAATGCGCATCTGTATTTATGAAATGGTTTCGTGGCTCGGTATTACTTGTCGCTACCCTTTCGGGATGGCATTTATGCGCTTTTGTTTATCTGTGCAACATGCTCCACCTAAATCAAACCACAGACACGGAATGTTAGCCTCTCTATCAATACTAATTTATCACCCGTTGAAACACTACTCCATTCCGGCTGGTGTAGGCCGATCCCGGGGGGAGTTTGCCCAATATTTCATATGCACATTTTCCCAGCAACTGCCAGTCTCTAAACAGGTTTCCCGCCTGTTGCGGCGGTGAAATTGTTCGTACAAATTCAGCTTGCCGCACAGCACAACTGCAAACTGCACGCTCTCTGCCCAGGGGGAGGCGGGTGGGCACACTGCGGTGCAGGAGGCAGACAACAAACAAACAAACATTCCTTCCTCATTAAGCTCTGATATCAACGGGCTGATAAGCCGAAAATCCCGCGAGCCCGCGAGGCACGTTTTCGCTGTTCCGTCCCAATCGGCATGGAAGGACATTCTGCGGAGGACTCTTCCGTGGGTGATGTGCTTGTGCTTTATTCGCACTCCCCGGTTCGCTGGCCTTATGGATCGAGGCCGAATGATTTATTTTGCATTTCTTATCAGCGAACGAGCAAGTGAACCGAAATGCTTGGCTGGTGCCGGTGCTGGTGGGACGATTTGGGTGGAAAAGATTGTTTGTGTGTTGCCTTTTGTTGCTTCGGTGAATTGCATCGTTGAAGGGAACGAACCTTTTTCGCTTAGGTGTGGGTAATGGTAGCGGGCGCGTGGACTTACATGGCGGAGAGGAAAGGAGCATGTGTATATCTTTGTGGGATAAAGCTGTCGTGACCGGTCGTGACCGCTTTTTTTGGGGCGCAAAATTTTAATGTTTAATTAATGTCCCACGGGTGGGAATGCTTTGAAGGTTGGGTCATGATTTGGTTAGAGTATATTACTCAGAAACTAATGTGGAATAACAAGTAAGTTGCAAATCTATCATTACTATACCGCTTTTTAAAGTTTTGCTTCACATTTCACATAAATATCCTTTGTAGCTCCTTGAACGAGCCTTCTCCATTTTTGAATGTTGCTTTGCCGTACTTTTGCATCCGACAATGCAACTTTCTCTTTGCTGCACTTTCTGGCGAATGAGCGACGTCCCGCACGATGCAAAACCGAAAAAAGACAAGCAAACATCAATTCCATGTACCTCAAAACAATTCACCCCCAGCCGAAACCCAAAAGGAGTAAAACCGATAACCTCTTGAGCTACACCAAAAACGTCCAACAAATCCTTGACACTATAAGGTGGAGTAACGTGGCCCTTTCCAATGGTGCGCTGCATGTCCTATCACGCGGCCTCCCCCCCCAGCAGCAGGTCCTTTAACATCATCTTTTTCCTCTTATTCGTTACTGATAGCCTCGAGCACGGCTTGTTCCAACTTTCCCCATGCACACACACACACACACCCAAAATTGCCAGTGGATCCGGGTGGCTCGATTATTCTTTTTTCATGCAAAAACCCGTGCCGACCTCCGGATTGGTGGAACTGCGTTACTCAAGGGATCGATCGGGTGTTTCGTTGCTTCTGTTACCTTTTAACTTCAACCTTTTTCAGCTCCGGGGAATGAACAGTAAATTAAAAATCCGTGTTCACAAAACCACACGGCGGCTCGCGTTAATCGGTATCGATAAAGTAACAGAAGCGATGATGATGTTCAGCGTCGTTCGTTTGCTCGTTTTCTCCCATCACTCGGCACGACGATGGCCGTTCGATGCCGGCCGATCATTCTGTGTGATTGTGTGCAATTTTTTGTTTCGTTTTTTTCGACATTATCTCGACTCCTGCGCCTTACACGCGATTATCATGCATCAAAGTACTGCACCGTTGGTTTGGAAGCGGCGATTCGAACGGGAAAAAATGCAAGGCTAAAACGCACGAAATCATAAATGGGTTTTAATACGCTGCACCACGTTTACTACAAATTTTGTCCAAATTTTATCTCCCACTATTAAGCTGCAGCTCGTTAGGGAGATGCACCGGCCATGCTTAGCAGTTACTTTATTTCGCCATCATTCTGTATCCCTTCGCTTGGCCCGTTGCAACAGGTCCTTGCTTGCATGTGACCCACCCCCCCTGATCCATCCGTAAAATGGGATAAATTGAGCCCAAATCCGCTAATATTTGCCATTGCATAAGAGTCGTAAACCGAAAGATGCAAAAAACACATCGCAAGCTCCTCTATTTAGCACAAAAGCAAATTCCACTGAAATGGCACTTTTAAGAGCATCAAAGGACGGCTGCGTGCTGGAAGCAAGGCTCTATTGTAGGCACCAGTGAGAAATCGGTAAAAGAGCACCACAAAAAAAGGCATTCGATTCGCGAACAAATGCACTTTGAGCAGTTCGCTATAAAAAACCCGATTATAGCCGACCGATTCACATGTTTTCGTGCCACAGTTTTTGGCGTTCGCTTTGTCGCTGTACTCCACTTTCGCAGCTAATATGTATATTCAATATTTAAATGTTAATATCTTTATATACAATAAAATTCGATCTCTTTTGCGCTGCACTTAACCGCGGTTCGAATTTCGGGCAGCGACTTTTGCGGTGTGTCGCGCCCGCTTCGAAACCGGTTACCCCGGACCGTCATCACTATTTGTCCACAGCAGTGTACAACGGTTTTTCGCACCACCGACATCCCGATCAGGCCTGATGGACGAAACGCATTCCCTGTTTCTGATCCCCTCCAAACCATTGCACCGTTTCGGTTACGCTGTTTCTTCTTGGGGTGGCATTATTAAACGCTAATCCATTTATGACCATTTTCAATCAAGGAACGAATCCGATGGTGATTTCGCTCCAGAAAGCTTTTTTGTCTTTACGCCACGATCCATTGAACAGTTTGCTAGCAAGAAAAGCGTTGCGCCGAAATAGTTCCCCCGTGCTGCTGGTGGGCAGAAGGTCAGGGCACCAGGCAAAGATGGGTGACCCGGGATAATTATTAATACCATAAAAGCGCAAACCAATTCGCACCGAGCAGCTGGCAGGTCCAATTCCGTACCGTTCTTTATCGCTGCGCGCGAAATTAAGCAAGCCATCGCGGTGGCGGACGGAGGACGGAACTCTGCAGGCCTGTGTGAACCTTCTGCACCGTGTCCACCGTTTCACAGCTGGTTAGTTGTCTCGTAAAATAACACTTCATTAAAAACTTTGATCAGACACGAAGGAAATGTGTTCACCTGACTTCCCGACCGGCGATTCTCAGGGTTCAGGAATTCGCTCGCACCCGCCGGACGACGCGGCCAGATTTGCATTCGCACTTGTGGGCCAGCTTCTTCGATGCAAACTGTTAAAAATTCATAAACTTCGCTACATTACTGCTTCTATAAAAGCTTACATTTTTAACTCGCTTTATGAGTTGCGTCGATTTCGATTTTTGGCGCTCTGGACCGCATCTGCATCTCGGTTTTCAGCTCAGTACTGAAGAGGATGGCTCCCCAAGACGTTCACTGCACTACGAAAGGGAAAACGTTTAATTTAAAGCAAATTATTTTGAACACCGCTTATCGAAGGAGCAATTTTTTGTTTTTGTTTCGACTCAACCCATTCCAGCTGAGCAAGATATCAAACAAGAGGACACGACTCTCGCCTCTTGATTTTAATTACAAATCATTTTTATTAGCTGCCACATCCTCAGGCAACGATGCCGTGACACATTCGTACGCAAGCATAATGAAGAGAAAGGATTTTGCAGAAATATCGTGCGACGTAACTTGCAATTTTGCTAAAATTATTACCGAGTGCTTTTCACACAAGCAGATCGTAGCACTATCAAGTGCACCTCGTTAATTAATGTCCCTTATGTCCGATACAATTATACACTAAAAAATGCTTACCCACACCCATGTATCCCTTCCCCTGACCCGCCTTGTCCCTTTCCAGCCTGTCACATGCCGTCCTATCGGTCTCGCTGTCCTACTTAAAGGAAAAACCCGCTTCACCCCACCGGTCCTCGGCGTTGCAATCGTTCCCGACAAACATTCGTCTTTCGGTTACCGACATTAAAAGTAGAATGTGCTGCTCCACACACAGTCGGCACAATCCCACAGGACGATTTCGCGGGATGGAATCCAGCAATACACAATCGCAACACAACTTTCCCCTATTTTTTCGCGAACGCTTGCACCGGCACTGGGAAAACAGCAGAAAACGGAAAATAAAATCTCACAAAATCCGCAGCAGCCAAAAAAACGGGACAATATCTGCAACCGGTGCACCCGGGGAAGGATGAAACGCGACAAGCGGTACCGGCGAAAACAAAAACAACCACCAGGAGCCTCACCACATCCTGGACCAATCACGGTAGACTGCCATTGTTCACACATAATTTGGGCCCACTTACACACACACACACACAAAACGGGAACACGCCTGTAACCGGGCGACACGATACCACACCGTGCGACAGGCCGATGCCGTTGTCTGCTCTTCCCTTTTGGAAACAAAGCAACAACGACCAAAAAAGCGACAACGATCCTCGGCAAAATAAACGAAACCTTTAAGTACGTCCACTCCCGTAGCGACTGCGTCCAGCGGGACCATGTCATATATGCAGGCCCCCAAAATTCGTCGCCTGCATTGCTCGACGTGTCAGCAGCCGTAAAATGGGCAACAACGTGGCCAAAGAGGCAACCACAACGGCGGCAAAAAATAAACCCAAAAGAAACAAGACGACAGGCACGCACACTGCACATACCACCGACCAATCGGTCGCCCGCCTGCAACACCGCTGCAGGTTCACCGGGAGGTCATTACTCATGCGAAAACCGTGGACGCACCGACATTCGGCGATAAGTTCCCCTTTTGCGATGTCTCAACGGGTTGGCCCCGCCTCAGCTAATTAAAAGGGAGCAAAAGGGCATTGCGAAGGGGAATCGACTACGAAATTATCACGACATGATGCATCGCGGTGATGGTCGGCTGTGTTCTGTCAAGGGACGTCGAGGCTAAAGGCAATGGGGATAGTTTTGGAATTGAATTAAGTTAATGGGCAACAATTTATTGATGAAGTTTCAAAGAGCTTTGAAAGAATTTCGTTTCTTTAAGTTAAATAAAAGACAAAGTGGTATAATTCCTACTTTAAGCAGTAAGGAAATTACTTTGTGAAATTTGGTTTGTGACGTTCACGACCAGATCTCATACAAGACTAATATTCAATAGTTTTGGAGGTAGTCCACGCGCGATCAATATCAACAATTCAATATCCAAGAGTAAGTTCAGTAAAATATGTTTGAGGAACAAAACACTCGCAATGAAAAAACAACAATACTTTAACATATTTTCAATAAAGCTCGAACAGAGCTTGAATACATAGACTTAACAACAATGAAAGAATCCATTGCCAGCATAATCTTAAACCTCTTCATCAATCCTGCTACTTTAAAGCCAGACTTTGCTCAGGAGCAGGACGCCATTTGCTGCACCCAAAACATCATCTCACACTTTATTGATGAAGCCATACGCCAGTACATTCCTACAACTTTCTCTAAAGTACAGCGATCCGAGTTCGTAGAATGACCCGAGTGAAATCAACAACTTCCCAAAATCTCGCAAATCTCGTCCAATTCAACCGATCAGCGGCCTGTTTGACAAGATTTTTAACGAGATCCGCACTTGAGCGACGGAGCGTAATCATCACCGTTGCAATTTTTCGGTGTCCATGTGACTGTACCGGTTTTTCTGCAGGCGAACCAGAACATCGCAATGATGTCTCTCTCTCCGTGGACCAGGACGGTCGCGCCATCGTTCGATTTCATTCGGCGTTTTATGGTGAATGAAATCGAACAGAACCTAAAATGCTACACTTTACGAGCTTCCGATGTGGAGTATTGAGATGCATGGGGTGGAGGGTATCCCAAATTGGTGGATGCAAAATGACCCCCGCAAAAACCAGCGTGGAGCTAGAGCAGTAAAAACGAGTTTCCGCATGCAGAAGTAAAACCTCTGCCACACCGAAACACCCAAACCCAATTAGACGAGCTTGCCGCAGTATCGAAACTCAAACCCCCTTTAAAAGGTCTCTGTCGATCGGTATCTTGACGATTGGTCGTATTTTTCGTTTCGGTTTCTCACGTATGCATCAACGCACCGACGCACCAAATGCCTGCTGTCAGTAGTCGCGAGAATGACCTCAGTATCGTTGAGGGTTTATCGGGCGGACTAACAATAAGACCAAAAATCAATAAACGCCACAGCGAGAAGAACCTTGTAATAAATCATACTTTATGAACGCTCCAAACGCGATCAGGTGATGGACATAAATTACATTTTCCAATTCCAATGCCTACTGTGAAGAGCGGTGCATTGCGCGAATGGTAATACGTAGGATTTGAGCTTTTCACGTCCACGCCCTTCACGCACTCGCACAACCCCTCAGGAAGCTCGATACGCATCGCATCGCTAAACTCCAAGCTGCTCCTCATTGTCGATCGAACTCACCGGCAGTGACCTGTTAAAACGCCGCTTAAATAACGATCGATACTCGATATCGCGTATCTTAACGATGACTTCCATCCATTTCCGAACGAATGACAAGAGCGCAGGCCCGGACTTCGGGCGTCTTCGCAAAGGACAATAAAATTTTATCGATTCTGCGTCATTCCAAAAGGGCTGCTGTCAGTCGCAACAATGAACACAAGTCCTACGCGTCCTCTACTTACCACGACTGCTTGCTTTGCCGATGGCGATCCGCCCGCGAAGGAAAAGCACAGTCGCGACGGACGGCCAGGCGGAGGTCGACATGGGTCATAAAATCTTCCAAAATGAATTGTCGAAATGTGGTGAGGCCTCGTCTGAGAGAGTTCGTCCGTTGGTGTGCGCGCCCGAGGAATTGAGAGATAAATTCCTTCCCAATTTCAAACATTCGTTTCTGCAAGCACATAAAATGTTTGGTTAATAAGAACTCATCGCTTACCCTACCTCTCCTCGCTCGCTCCACGCATCCTGACGCTCCTGAGGCGCTCTCAACGGAAGGACATTATCCAACAAAGCCGCTTTCGTAAAAAGGCACTGCAAGCCTATCCTGGGACGCAGACAGGGCGTAGGTATTTCGCAAATAAACTCCCCGAACAACGTATCTTTATTTTATTGCTCAAAATTACAGAACTTCTCGTTTATGATTATTGCCACAGACGGAGTATCATTTCCCATCGGCTATCCTTTTTTTTTGTTCGCAGTCCGTGTCGGTCATCCCCCCGGCAAGCATCGTCGTATCCTGGTCACGCTGAAAACGCACAACAACAAGACGGTTCGAACATTGCAATGGACGTTCCAGCAATGTATGGCGATCCGATTATCACCCAATCATTTTCACTATTAGAGGATCGTACCGTAGGTTGCGTGCTGTTGGCGAGAAATTCTCACCACCCGACCAGCACCGACCCCGCAGTGTCAGTTTACTTAACCTTTGTCCGCTGGCGCTATAAACAAACAGGTGATTGCACTCCCTCCCCTCCCTTTAAGGGGAGACACTGACCGCTGTCCGGTAGGGCTATCGGAAAGGAAACAAATTGTTCAAGGCGCTAAGGCTAATTGAATGCATATATTTCTCCGCTTCAAATCCTCTGCGTGGAACCATAAGCGTTGCCAATTATCTTAATCAAATCATGCGCCTTGTGAGTGTGCTTCGTTGGGCTGTCATCGCTGGTTGCGGGATGCACACTGTTGGTCACTTGACTCTTGCCTCTTGCAGGATAGCACGACGGATTAAACGGTGCATCGGGCAGTTGACCATTTCCCCGACGGACCTGTGCCGGGGGTCAAATCGTAGATTCGAACCCGTTGAACATCGGGCCCAAGACGATGAACACATTCGGAAAACGTACAGGGCCGTTGTTTGCTAGGAAAGAAATAAAATAAATTGGCCACTCGATGGCTAATGAACAGGTTCGTAAACATCTAGATAACACTCAAATGCGGAGTGATAAACATGCTGAAGCTTGATTGCGGTTCCGCATGCAACATAAAGTATTGTATTACTCGCGTGATGCCATCACGCCACCACGCCAGCCCAAATCCATCATAACTCATTTGTTTCACCTTTCGATATGTGTGCCCCTTTTTCCAGCAACTTCTCTTTTTTCATCTTCACGAAAAGTTGCAACATTTAGAACTCTCCACCACGTCATGCGTGCAATCAACAAACCCGTAAACGAGAACAAATTATTTTAAATCGATATTACACGTCTTTAGACCGTCCAGGATTCCTGCAACGGTCCATCACACCTCGATCGATAATCGATTTTTTCGCACACAGTTTCTCTTCCACTCCCACGAACACTCCCGCGCATTATCTCACACCTTGCGCTACATCGCGAAGCGGTTCCAGTGGTCACTTATTAAGTCATTAAACCGTTGTACCTTCACGCCATCTTCTCCTGGCAGGTGGGGCGAGAAAAATGCCTTTCAACACCAAATTTCCAAAACGCGAATTTAGACGAAAGCCCTTTCTCATCACTGCGCTGCATTTACCGACCACGGTGATGATGATCATCCGGCCCTTTTGGCAACCGTTCAACCAACGAAGTACTTCCTTCGGGGTGAATAACGTCACTATTCTTCCTCCGAAAAAGAAACATCATGCCTGATGACCTAGTGGCGCCCTCGTGGCACTGTTTTTCTTGGCAATGGCGTTGAAAAGCCGATCCATGCCTCTATAGGGTCACTTAATCAAAGGTTTCATGGATGGTGCATGTTTGATTATATAGTGCTGCCAGAGCGCACCAGCAAGATTCTTTAGCCTTACCAAACGAATTACCCCTGCAAGTGGAGAGTTTTTATAATATTCTCATAAGCATATTTTTTACTCTAAAACATCAACCATCGCTCATCTAAAGCAGGTCGAACTACGACATTGGATAGCAGTAATTAGCGTAATGATGTTGGTTTTATGCAAATAAATGGCTGATGGTCACAGTTGGTGGAGTAGGAGGAGAAGGATGACGACGGAACCTTGGCTTTGGCTCGCAGTTCAGCTCGAGCATCAAGCGGAAAATGGGGGAAGAACGCTGCGAAATGTTGTATTCTACCACTCGGCCAGCTCTTTCTTCACTCGGCGTGAAATTATAGACATCAGTCGAGAGGGGCATCCGGCTCAATGCTCTGGTCTCTGCACTACCACACGTACTCCACAAGGCAGACCAGTTAATGCACCTTTTTGTGTGCCCCAAAAATGGTGTGTCAAAAGCCATCTCAAGCGCTGTAATTGAACAAATTGAGTTTTGGAGACACTGTAATTTACCAATAAAAAGCTCATCATATTTAATGCAATCACGGAAACAACAATAAACGGTTGCAAGCGCAGAGCCCCGTGGAGAGGCCTCTTTGCCAACCGTACAAAGTCATTGCATTCAATAATCCTGTTAAACTGTTCATCACCTCCCTAAAGCTCCCGCCCGATGGCGCGCTGTCATGTTAATAACAAATATGATTCTGATACATTCATTAGTTATCCAGCGGAATCCACTTCATCCCGTATTGCTGTTCACCATTTTATATTCCCCCACGTATTCCCGCCTTTAACGAGAGTTGGAGATGAATATTCGCGGGACGGTGAATTTGTCAAATATTTTGTCGAGCCGTCAACGCGCTATCAGACCACTCGGATCACGGCCATTCGTGTCTGTACGTCAGCGCCACAGCAGCAGCAGCAGCAGCAGCTGCACACATTGCAGTTGCAGCTGATGATCGATGATCGCCGTAAAAGGTGTGCTGCGAAACCAGTGCGAGAACGATCCGAAATCCTGCCACCTTGCCCAGTCCAGCCCAGCCCAGCTCGTTCCAGCTCGGATGCAGATTAATGGTTTAAGGTGCGCCACCACACCACGGATCGACAGAAGTCAAGTATGATCGATCGATCGATGTCGATCGTCACACCGAACGAGCCAACGATCAACGACAACATCCAATCGACAAATCTTCATCGAACTGCACACACAAACTTACGCGGTCAAACAGAAACACCGCGGAGCGCTGAATGTTGCCAGAAGATCACACACGATCATCCAGATCTCGCCCGGCACTAAGCGAGCGCGGCAATTGTCGTTCGTAACGAATCGCAAACGCAAACAACCTAATCGATTTACGGCATTCGAATGTTTCGTACCAATCGACGCTGACTCATTTCTATCCAAAACAAATTCAGTCCACTCCATAATCCCCCAGAAAACGCGATCGACATTCGTGTCAAGTGCTCTCTCGTCTTCCTAAGGCACTCGACGCTCCTAATCCCACCTTCCACCGTTCCTTCGGTACAGTGACAACTTTCGCGAGAAGTCCTGCTCGTACTGTCTGGCCGTTGTCTTGGTAGCCCGTGCGCTCCATCGTCGCTGTCATCATCGTTGGCCAGCGTCGATGGTGGTCCACCGGCCAGAAAAGTCCTCCAAAAAGTCGCCACCTCCGCACACTCCACAGAGCGCAAAGGTGCTCCCAAAAAACCGTGCGGTTCCGTGTATTGTGTCACGATCCAAGTGTCGGTCGAACACCTTTGACACGCACCGCGTCACCCGTTTACGGCTGCGGCCTGTCAACGACGCGGGAGGTCAATGTGTGAAATTTACATACCCATTGGGTCAAAATTAAACGACTCATTAAAGTGCGACTCCTCTTGTGCGTCCGTTTCATCCCCATCGCCCGCTTCCATCGCTCACTGCTCACGCTTCCCCTTTTTGGGGCGCTGAAGAAGCAAAAGAACAAAGCGTTTCGCGCGTCCGTACGTCTTTTAATCTGTCCTGCAGCAATTGTCAGAAATAATTTCCCCTTAACTATAGCCTACGAACGACACACAAGGGATCTCTGGGTCCGAGCAGGGAAAAAACACTACAGTCCGTCCGAGGTCAGATACCCAACAAATATTCGCCCAATATTGGGCCGACGATCGACGGAGATCCCTTTCGTGAGGGTTTTAATTTGGTCCGTTGCACTTTCCACGCCTCTCCGTCTCTTTCTCTCGCCATCCTAAACAACGGCTTAACGGATTTACCTCCGCCAGTCCAGAAGTGTTACGACCCCCGAAGGATATTCACTTCACAGTGTAGGTATAATTTAGCCCGGCCCGGGCGGCATTCTTTGTCGAGTTTGAGTAATTGGTTGCAATTATATTACACTTTTTGGACCAGTTTTCCGGGATTTCGGGCAAACGGGTAAAAGAAGCAGAGCAGGATTTGCATGCGTCTTTTGACAAGGACTTTTCAAACCAGTGCGAAATAGTTCCGCTCGGCCGCGCAACGACCCCGGGCCGCCCAGCACGCAAAGCACGTTGGCGTTGGACCTCCTGGTGCCGCCACCGAAGCCACCTGCCTGTTGACGTTTTCTGAGCAGAGCCGTGGCCAACGACGGCTATGTACTTACGCGTAAGTGACGCTCGCATGCGATGCCTTAATGCCACAAACATGCAACAAAAGGGAGGCTAAGGGTTGTGGTACGTTTTATCAAACGTGTCTTACTGACGAGAGGCGATTCGTCGTGTTTTGGGGAGTTCCGAGCTGCGTTCTTACAATACCACGGGCCTCTGCCCAACATAATTGGTAGTCGGTGTCTTATTATGGTAAATTTGAGCTCGCTTTTTCACACCACGCGTCGGTCAATGTACGTGCAAAGTGAATATAATTTTAAATCCTCTCATTTCAGCGATTTTAGCTTACAAGCTTTAGTGAGAGCCGAAGCCTTTTCACTCGAAATATCTCCTTTTATTGAGCAAAAGGTTTCTTTGCTTTCCAGTTGCTACAATGTTGCGTGTTTCTCAACCCAACCCTTTTTCGATCGCACAACATTTTCAATGAAATACCACAATTACGGCGCTATGCCGACCCTTAATAAAGATCTCATAATGTCAAGCTTTGTTAAACAATACTGACACTGAAAAATTAAATAATTGCCTGATTTATACTAAGCTGAGCGTGCCAATAAATCAAGCACGCATCGATTGCAAACTCCATGTTCAAGCGAAAGCCCCAAAAAAAAACGACCACACTGACCATTTTCTACCTCACCGCTGATGAGTTTGGCAAGCGTTCCGGGTTGCCCTCTTTCGGCGTCGGCAAGGACACGGTATCCTTGCAGCAAAGCAGCAACACCTTCGAGCCTTGAACTGTAGCCGAGCGCAATCAATCTTTCACCGTTGTCATATTCTGAGAACTTTACTTTGCGCTAAATTTGTTGCTTGCTCGTTCGCTTTTCAGAAATCGCACAGGAACCGCACCGATAACACACCATACGGACCCGTGCAGCCCTGTCCAGTTCTTCCCGCTTCTTCATAAATTACACAAATTACTTCACGCCGATCGTCAATCATTTCTGTTGCGCTCGTTCCACTGCACTGGGGTGAACCTCACAAACACAGCACGGCCACTTCCTTAAAGCTCAAGCCTCAAGAGATCCTTCCGCAGCACGTTTGAAATCGTTGCGGCACGAATTGAACTTCTCGCTTTCACGATTGAGACAACAGCGCGGGCAGCAGGACGAAAGCGTTAATTCCTCGTAGGATCTGCCCCGGCGAGGGTCTGAAGAAGACATCATGTTTGAAAAATGAATTTATGGCTCACCTGATAACACTTCTCACGTCGTATATTCACACTTTCGACGAGCGTGCCCAAACTACGTAACAAGACCCCCGTGGAACATCGCCGTAGTCGAAATTTCGCTCCAGAAATGGTCCAGCGCTGGTACAAAAATTGTTGGGCAATAAATCATCGTTCCCGTTCGGATGCCCTTTGATTACATATCAATCGATCGTTGTGAGCTGGAGCATGAGTTGGAGTGAGATATCGCGCGGAACAATTTCTGGTACGGCTCGAGAAAGCAAGCACATCAAACAGATCTTTGACATTTTGACTCGCGCTTTTTCGCCCGGTCTGGTTGGTTTTTTAAATTATTTCATCCGTGATTTACCGATTTATTTCCTCATAGACACCTCTCTTCCTTCGTCCAGACTGTGCGATGACACAAAACAGGGCTCACATGCAATCGCAAAGCATGTGCGCTCGCCTTACGTCAACACTTCTAATCAGTTCTCACGAAGAAACGCGAGCGAAAAAGTAAAACAAAAACTCATCCAGCCTCGTACTGGGCGCAGGCGCAAATTACGCCGCCAACACCAACGGACCGCTAACACATTCGACGGAGATCGCCCGTGCTTAGGGGTCGCCCCGCGATCATCCACACGGCTAAGAATAGGGCGCGAACGCACGAATAGAGGAGAGCAAAACGATCAGCCCGTACAACAACAACCGTTAGTCGCTGGGACGCGCCAATCGAACCAGTCAGTCAGTCAGTCAGTCAGTCAGTCAGTAGAGCTCTGTCCGGTTCGTCCGCTCAAGCCAGGACGGTGTGTGATATTAGCATTTGTGTGCAGCGTTCCGTAGGTGGTTCGTGCCTGCCTGATCTGTGTCCCTTTTCTCGTCGCTTCGCCGCTAGATCCCAACGCCCTGGGTTCTACCCACAGATCCAGCATCCAGAATAGTTGAGTGTTATCGCGCAGCGATCAACCCGTCTACCAGCGAGCTTTGGGCGCACGGGGCCAGGTTCCCTGTTTGTGCGGCCGTTCAAGTCTTTCGTGTTCAAGTGTTCGCTTCAGAAAAAGCTCTCAAGTAACTCTTGGTCTCTCACTCTCTGTTCGTTAGTTACACTCATGGGAGCTTGCGAGAGAGCAAGCAAATGTTCGGGAGTCTGTGAGTGCAGTGAGTGAGTGATCCGAGATTTTGAACTATTCGTTTAACGGATCGATCGCAGCGAGCAACCGACGATCGTGTGCAGGAGAGCAGTTCAGGCAGTGGACCAGTGCGGCGAAAACATATAGGCCGGAGCCGGTTCCCCACCGCGACCGAGATCAGTTTGGTGTGTGCTCAGCGTGAGGGTGGCTTGCTGTGGGAGTTGTGGGAGAGGGTGGTGATGGTGCCTATGCAAGCCGAAGAAGAAAGGAAAGGCTAGAAGAAAACGAACCCGATCTGGCGGCCACAACGAAGACGACGACGACGACAACGACGACAACGACGACGACGATGGGCGAGCAACGGCTTCGGTTGTGATCTAAGAAATACTGTATTACTCGGTCAGTCGGTCTAGAGAGCGGTACCCACGTCGACATGACGACGGTTCCTTCAGCCTAGTGCTCTAGCCCTAGCTCGTGTAGCGTTGTGACGTACGGTGGTGCGTACCGATCGCTCGGTGCGCTGCGGTGTGCCGTTCTACTACGCGTGCTTTTGCGCAAATAAAACGTAAATCCCGCCGCTCCCGCCGACGTGCTAATTCGAAAGCGATCTCGTTATAGATGCTGGTGCTAATTCGGTGTGCAGTGTCGAGCGTACAAATAAGGAAGCCTGACCGATCTTTCGGCTTCCCAGCTTCGTCACCCAGCCAAAAACAAAAGCGGGTTAGAGACGAGCCCGGGACAACTCGGTGGTGAGTGAGTGGAGTGAAGTGGTAGTGAAAATTCCTGTCAACCCCCATTATCGCGGAAGTGCCAGAGAACAACGACAACAACAAAAACACACAATTCGGATACAAAATATGCTGTGGTATGGCGTGTTTGTGGCTCCGATGTGGTAAAAGAGTGCAAAAAATACACACTTGAGCCGTGAATCAAACGGTGAGCGCAAAAGGAAAATGAGAAAACGCAGCGCGAGCGAAGGAGCACGAGAGTGAAACAGCCAACGGCGAATGATAGATCGCTCGATAGACAAAACCACCCCGTGCGCCCCCGTCCCAGCCTCCAACGGGGTTGCCGCGCAGCCCTCGGAAGCGTCTCGCAAGCCCATGAATTGATTATCCTGGGGCGTGACGAATGCGCCAGTGTGTGCTTTCACTCGAATATTTTGTGTACGCGTGTGCGCCACTCCGTGTGTCTGCATGTTTGTGTCTGCAAGTGTGTGTGTGTATGTGCGTTTGGATGTGTGTGCGGATTGCAATTTTTTCTTCTACTTCTTCGCTTACTCCTCTTTCTCTATCTCTAAGTTAAGGCCGAGTCGGCCGAGTGTGTGCGGATGGTGCGATTTAGTTCCCGTGGCGAGTGGCCTTTATTTATCTTTGTTTGATTTTGTGACGATTTGCCCAATCTGCCACGCGTTTCGCCCCACCGTGTCGCGGCTCGGAAAGGTGCCAAGTAAAAATGTTTGACACAGCCGCTGTTTGCAAGGTGCAGAGGCGCATCCACCTCACCGGCACTGCCACCACGCCACGAACGGGAAGAAAGTGAAGTGAACTAAACACACACGGCAAATAAGGTTTGCAGCGAGAAGCCTCCTTTTTTGCCCCATTGTTGCCTGGTTCGGTACAAACGCGTTCGTTAGGCCCACAGCGCTCAGTCCGCTTCACGATTGTGATTATTAATTGGTGATATTTTGGAAACCTCCACACCTAGCGTTAAATAAGTGCGAAATTTGCGAGAGAAGCTATTTGCGGTGCGCTTATGTGCAGTGACAATTGTTAATAAGGCGTAACATTTCTTTACGATTTCACCGGAGGGGTTCCGTTTGGCCGGTTCGTGTAAGTATATGAGCTTAGATGTATCTTTATTAGTTTATTAATGGGCTGTTGTAATGGTTTATTAAGGCAATTCTTGTAACACACTACCCCGAAGCCTTTGTATTGCGCCTCAACGAAGTCTCGCTCGAAGATAAAAGCGGAAGCTCCTGCCATCCTAAGGTCAATCGATCTTAAGAAACCCCAAAGAAAACTTCCTCAACACGTCCATCTTGCGCGCGACAAAACAAAGAAACTCGATTTTGGAGCTTTATTTTCGATTAACCCTCGCGTTAACCTTTCGCAAAAGCTCATTTCGGACCCGGGCTGACACCGATCCGATGGTTGCTGCTCTTGCTTCACGTAGTTAAAAGAAATGGAGCTCCCGATAGGAGGGCTGCTCCAGACACAGCATGTCAGCGTGACCCTTTTGCACTCCCCTCTTTCCCTTCGTTCCTCCTAACACTCCCTTTCTACGAGCGTGCCAATTAACTGGTCCAGTTCGATCGCCCTCTAATGCGCTTCCGACTAACAGCGTGTGATGGCTATGAAAATTCGATTGCCAAATTAAATGACTTTTCTAGCTGGTGGTGTGTCGAGCCATCATACACACAAACACCGGGGCGCCGGGTCGACTCGGGTCATTATCGGGACGCGGACTGATAGTGTTTTGTCGCGGAACACCACAACCAAAACCAATCCAATCTCTCAACCGATCCCGCCTGATGACGGTCAGCAACTTCGAATAATGGATGTTATTATTCCAATGATTGTGGTTATTATTGTTCCGCTAGCCCTTCTCCCGCGACAAAAGGCCCAAAAGTCGGCATGTTTGTGTGTGGCTGCAAGGTGCAAGGAGCTGGCAGCGGGGACAAGCTCCAAAGAGATTAGGCTTTGCCAATAGTTATCCAGAGTGACTGCTCGGGGATTTTCTTTTAGCTTTCTTTCGTCCACTTCTCCGTCAGCTCAAAACATATGTGCGTATGTGTGACCCACCGGGGGAAGAGTGTGTATGACTTGGGCTTTTTTATTTTGTTTCGGGACCCACACGTCCGTTAGCCCTTTATTTCTTTCGCCGCGTGTTTGCCGGTCACTTATTTTAGATTATGTTTAATTTCTAACTAGAAACGACGAGAGTGACGCTCAAACATGACGTCGCTGAAAAGTTGAAGAGCTTTGAGGTCAGCCGAAGGAACAAAGTAGGAGTAAATATTTTTAAACAAGAACATTTTAAAAAAGCTTATAAATGTCCACGTCCGAGGTGCTCCAAAGTGAAGGATAAATGTTGATTTTTGTTGATCTTAAGCTGCAATTAATTCTTCACCGTACAAAACGGGTTGAGGCTAAAATGATGAAAAAGTCCTCACGCAACACGTTTCCTACTATCCTGTGCGATCCGCAAAAATGTCGCTGAAAAGTCAAGGATTCAGACAGAAATACACACACACACACACACACACACACACACATATACTCTTCCTTCAAGGTAAACCACCAAGCACGGATAATGCCGACTGCAGTGTGGAAGAGATGATGTCCGTACTCACCTCCCCCCTGGGAAACGCAAAAGGTTCTAAAAAGAACAGAGAACGATGAGGGGAAGGGGACAGACACGATGTCAATCGTAACCTATTTCTTCGTTAAGCACAAGGCCGCGCGGTAAGATCGTGCTAAAAGATCCCACTCCTCAGACACAGAATGTCGGACGCCGCGGACAAAAAAGCGAAGAAGCGAAAAGCGGAACTAGTTCAACTAGTTCTCCAACGATCTGGAAGGGGATCTAGGTACTGGAAGTGATGGTACTGGTGGCAGTGTGTCGGACTTACATTACCAGGCATTTATTTTTCCAAGTCCAAGTTGGCGGGGCGGGTACTCCACTGTCGATTAATTTCACTGTCTTGCGAGAAGACCTTGAATTCAGGCGGACTCAGTTTGGACTAGCACATCCAGTGTGGCTCTCAACGGTAGCATAATCTCGCGAAGTATCTTGGTGCTTGGTGCTTGGTTCAAGGCCATAAACAACAACTTTATAACCCATTCACCGGATTAGGGTGGTACTTGAAAGACTCCTGGTTCCGGTTGCACCGTTTTCTGCAAACTTCTGCCAAACCATATTGGCCCCGTTGCAGTCGATTTGAAATCCATTTTCTGATAAAGAGAAAGAGTAAGATAAAGGGACGCTTTACCACCGTGGACTGCAGCATGGTAAAAAACCATAATTCTCTCTCGTTTGGGCCGACCCACTATCGGGAAAGTGCTTGTGCCGGTTTTATTATTAGACATTGAACATCCCCGAGCACCACCAAGGGTAAGCCACCAACGGCATGCTAATTCTTTCCCACAGGCGCACGAATCTCTATCAACCAACCTGCACCGCAATAAAGCGTTTCTTTATTTTGTAATAAAATTTTCCACTTCCCGGGTTACCCGACACCGATTGACCCAGTTTTTCGTTTCCAGCCATCTCAAGGGGCCTCTTTTTCACCTCTTTCGAAACAATTTTGCCGCTCCTCCGTGGATGAATGTAAGTGTTGGCGATGCGTTTGTGTTCCACTCCTCCTTCAGCCCCATGATACGTGCACACCAAAGCATTTGTGTTGATTTTGTGCCCGTGATTACATTGCGAACGAAAGACTTCTGCCAAGCGACGGACCGCCACGCCGTTTTTGCATTATGACGCTAGATCGTGCTTATGGTGGAATCGTTTCGTTACCTTCCTCTCTCTCTCTCTCTCTCTTGCTCTCTCTCTCTCTCTCTTTCTAACATGCATGTTTTGTTGATGGGACTCATGCTTGTCGTAGAAACGTAAACACCTTTTACCGAAATAGCAGGGAAAAAATCCCATCCGGAAAATGTAGGTGGAACTTTGAGAACAAAACAAAAAGGCGAGAAGCCTCGCTTTTAGGCTAGTGGACGAACCGAATGTGGTGGGGGATGGTGAGGAGTGGAGGGCTCACATTCGTCTCGACGATGATGATGAAGGATGAAAACTATGAAAAGCGGCATCTGAATTCAATCCATCCTCCCATCCGCATGCATTTCTCCAAGCTCTTTTCTTTGGCTCTCCACTCCCTGGCACACTCCACCCGCCCGCTGACTTTGAAGTTCCTCTGGAGTGTCTTTTCTTCAGCAGGGCGCTCGTCATACATTCAGCCTATTATCTTCGGCATTTTGAGCGACATAGATCGATGACGGAGCGATACTGGCTGCTTCCCTGCCTTTTGAACGTGAAATTTAAGCCACGAATTCTTCATCGCTCCCGCCGCCCGTCCTCGTTCCCGACGACACGCCGAGTGCCCGGTGGTCGTGTTCTTCGATCAATGTTTCTGTTCCCCTTCTTCCTCCTGCCGGCAACCGTCAACGTGGAAGTGGTGCTGTTTATGATCTCAACACCGCTTAATTTCACCCAAATGAGTACCCTAGAGGCTCGGACCACTATCGCTCCCCCATTGAGGCTTTCGACTCACTTCCTCCCCTTCAACACACAGACACACACGAGCACACTCTTCACCTTAGCTCCAAAGCTTATCACGCGGACTTGATCTATTTCCTTCGTTGGCTGCTTCCATTCGTGAGACAACCCCTCAGCTGTACCGGGTATCGTTGGCCTGCATGCCATTGCCCGCTTTTTTGCCTGCGCTCCCTTCTTTCTCGCTCCTCCGTTTTGGAAGGAGGCCCTTTTACCCACCCACACAGGTGGTGGTGAAGACGGTTGGCAGTCAGATAGTAGAAGCACCAGCACCAGTACCACCGGCCCCACCAAGTACAAGCACCGGCAGCAACAAGCCGCAGTTGGCATGCAATTAAACTCGTGCACAGACGCTCGAGTGTGCCTCATTCCAATCCTCATTTCCATTTTCATGGTTTTAGATCATCGAAAGCAGGCCCCCCCCCCCCCCGTAACATAAAAACGACCTCCCTGTCTTAGCCGGCCGTGCGCCGAGTGCAGTAAAAGAACAGTGTTCCTAAAAGCGGGACAGAGCACAACGATCAAACGGTGAAGATGAAATTTACCTTGTCACGCTGGTCGCCAGTGTCTCTACCCGACGCTCAGTGCATGTGCTTCAAAAAGTTGGTCGAAAGCTTGGGGTGGAAAAGCCCTCTCTTAGTCCACCCCTTTCCCCTTCGGCTTCTTTGCCCGCTGCCCGCATTTCCCGGGACAAGGGCGGAAGAAAAGTCTCACGTACACGAGAAATGGCAAGGTGGCTAAAAGTGCGTCGCCAAAATGACGCCCCACCACACACACGCACGCACACACCCATTTCAGGTCACACGCGCTGTTTATTTGAAACTAATTAAGATTCTTGACAAAAAAACGCCTCACCCCACTGACGTCCGAGGAAGGTCCGTGGAGGGTAAAAACAACAACCAACTCCCTAGTTGGAATGGGAACAAGCAAAACAAGACATGAAACTCGAGCAGCCTCCTCGTCCTTTGTGTACGACGGTCCAGAATGCCATTCCGGGGCTGGTCAAGCGAGATTGGAAAGAAAGGGTAGTTTGCACACAACCTAGCAGCACACACAAAAAAAAAGCTACACCTAAACCACACGATACGAAACACTATCTCATTTTGAGGGTTCCCTCTAACCTCAAGCTAAGCTAAAAGAAGCTTAAAAAGCATGACACAGAGACAAAAAGCGGTCCCGCAATCACCACCCTTCAACGCCTCCACCCGGGAGAAGCCCGGCATGCGAGGAGGAATTCGCAAGCTGCAATAGGGGAGAGAGAAGAGAAAAAAGCTACTCGAATCGAGATTAAGCTCAATGCGACGACGGCGGCGACCCGTGCGACACGCGTTTTCGACAACCGTAGCCAAACAGAACGCCACGAGATCGCCACGGATTGGCATTTGAACCAGAAAAGCCTTGACCGGACGTGGGTTAGGTTTTGACTGGGCCTGGGTGGGGTTAAACCTTCCCCCTTCCTCCCTCACATTATGAAGAAAAAAAACACACACACCAAGGTGCGTCAAGGTTGGCCTTCTTGCAGGCGTCGCCAAAACACAAAAAATCCACCCAAAGATGTTTTCGTTTCGTTTCGATCCATTTGATTGCAAGTTTAAAATGTTAAAATCTGTTTTATTTGCCGTTGCGTTGGCTTGCTTCTTTTTCTTCTTCCTCTTCTTGCTATTGTTGTTTTTCGCATGTTTTTCATGACCGTACAAGCACGCTCGCGATAGACCGATTATAGTGCTCGGTCGGTTGGTTCGCTTTTAGTGCTTTCATCCGGTTTCGG
The DNA here is from genome assembly GCA_000349105.1 of Anopheles epiroticus. Classification (NCBI taxonomy): domain Eukaryota; kingdom Metazoa; phylum Arthropoda; class Insecta; order Diptera; family Culicidae; genus Anopheles; species Anopheles epiroticus. The sequence continues at coordinate 485,135 of KB669725.1, forward strand.
GGTGTAATTATTAGTAACCAGCGAAGGAGGAAGGAAACACACAACGCCTCCGGTATCGGCACGCACACATACACACACACGCACGCACGCACGCTACGTCCTTGTGGCGCTTTATTGCACCTTATTGCGCGGCGACCGTTGTTGCTGCCCGCGTCGCCAAATTGTCACCCCGAAAAAGCAGTGACAGCCTCACCGCCTCCGTCCCCTCCAGCGCGATCCGCTTCCGACGCGACAAATAGTGAAAGCCACTGAGGCTGACGCTGGGTCAAAGTCGCTCGTAATGAAACCGACCGAACTACAAGCAGAGCAGCCCATCGCTAAAGGAGGAGGATCACCACAAGAGCAAGACGTGAAAAGCGCATAGGAACGGGAGAGCGAAAGAGAGACACAAGACACACACACACACGTTTTGCACAGTGCCCGCGATCCCGTTAGACTCTGGCGCATAGTTTGCATCATTCATTGCACCCTTTTACCCCACCTCAACCCATTGCCCTCACAATGCGCGATCGCGACGCGTTGCCTGCGCCTGAACGTTGAAAGCGAAAATATAATAGAACGCGCTTTGCGCACACGCTCGCCGCGCTAACCGGTTGCCACCCCGCGACTGTGTGTGTATGGGTACTTGTGCTTGTTGTGAAGAAAATGCGGCTTGACAAGAAAATCCGCTTTATCCGCGACATACTCGCACACGTTTCCCATTTCGCGCTCTGCTATCGGAAAACATCCCAAGCATCTTCCGAGGCGCAGGCAGTTTGTCGTTTGTCCAGTTTTTATATCGGAAAGATGACTTTTGACCCCGTTAGAGGAGGGAATGAGCGTAAAGAAGGTGACTGGGGATGAAAGTTGGGAAATTTGGAAAATGCTTAACCCACTTTCAGGCCACACTGACTCACGCTTCTCAACAAATTGAAATGCCGCCATGGAATTAGTGTTGAATTCCAGGAACTCTTTTTCATATTTTTTAGAAAATATCTCCTTCAAGAAGTATTGAAGTGTTTCCTGTTTTCAAACCCGTAGCCATCACACTTTTCTTGATGAATGTTTTTAGTATTTTTTACTGTCTCCAAACATCTCCCTTAGCGGTAAGCATCCCTAAAATAATGGAAAAGCTTACCATTTTTCATTCCCTACATTTTCATTCTCCCTTAACCACACTAATAACACGCATCTAAATGTTCGATAACAAACATATATTTAAATGATTATAAACAGCGGAGGAGAAACGCTATTCCACCGATTAATTGATACACACTCAACACGAGCACCAGCCGAAACAGTTTTGCCACAAATGGACCTTCAAAACAGTGCCTTTTTCGGTAATTCGACGATGCATTCCATTCCGCTCGACGGATGATGACAGGGCTCTTGCTCGGCCAGCCCCACAGGGGGATAGCTGTTTCACTCCACTAAACCGACGCCATCTAGCGCCGGTACGATTATGCCGCAAGCGGCCACCACGTTTCGCACTGCAAGGAAAAGGCTTTTCCCCGAAGGGTGTAGTGCCTAACACTACACGTCATTGAGCGCTGACGTTGGGGTAGCAATGGGTGCGGTTAATTAATATTCATACATTCCTTCGAAACCAACGTCAGCCCGTTAGCGCCTTTCGAAGGGTTTTTCGTGTTTTGGCGCTTGCATTGCCCTGTTTAACCAAAGTTACGCCAAAACCAACAAACAAACTGAAGCTATGCAAAACGCACAGTTTGTGTAATCTGTTGGAAATGGCACTTCAAAATGGTTTAACTTTAAATGGGGAATATTTTGCATTTCTCATGACACGCTTCCACCTTTCGCAAACAATTTGTTGTTTAATTAAATCATTCCATCGTTAATCCTTCGACAAAATCACATTCTGACGCTCGCCGCTAAGTGCAAAACCAAACTTCCTTTAAAAAAAAAACAGCTCCCAATTTATGTCACTTTGCCAAAATGGACGGTTCCATTATTTCGCGCAAAATTCGATACCACTCAAAATAAGAAAACGTTCCAAAATGGAGAGCTAATTTACTACACCCTGCTTGCTCCCAGCACCACATCGCGTAATCATAAGCCTAATTTTCCGAACCGATTAGCATCTTCCCTTCCACTTTGAAAGTTGCGGAAAAAACGAGACACAAGTTCCCTCCCGATAAAGACGGCCAGATATTTGCGCACAAAACTGGCCTCGCTGTCAACCCGGCTCGGGATAAGGTGGCATAAAATCCCGGACACAATTATGTAGATGGAAACAAAATTTTCATATAATTGTCGTGAGAGTGAGCAAGCCATCGCAATCTGCACAAAAATCACCATCAAAAGCTGTTCGCGGCGCACACGGTGACGGCGACAACGATGTCTCGCCAACCAGCCGGGCCGTGATGATGAGAAAGCTTTCTCGGAGCATCATTTTATTGTGCACTTGTAGAGATCGTTTTGCTTCCCCGCAGTCGTCTTCAGCTCATAAGATGATTGGTGCTGCTCGCTGCACTGCTGAAGACGCTTAATTTTACATAAACATTCAAGCAATTGTGTCGCACCGGGGTGAAGCTGTAGTTTCCAGAACTACGCTGCACTAAATTAACGGTGCGCAAAATCAACGAACCAACGACGCGCCTGCTTTTACTCGCTATCGAAACGGAGGGGCTTTTGATTGTTTCCAATGGAGCCTTCAGGTTTCATAAAAGCGAGATTTGTGTGGATAATCTTCCGCATACATAGGTGCGTTAATTTCTGCCCTGCCTCTGCTGAATCCTTTTTTCCTGTTTAATTTGGGCTTTTGCGGGTGCATTTTTATCATCACCACACTTACCCTTATCGTGCGATGCACTCAACCGCCGCGCGATTCACTTCACAGGCCTTTTACGCTACGCCAACAACCTCCCACTTGCCCGAGAAAAGAAAAAAAGTCACGAATCCCGATGCGTTGCCAAACCACCAACCGAAAAATGTACATTTCATCGGTCTGCACTGATGCGTTCCTTTCCGAAGACAAACACACACACACACAAACACTGAACCGAAAATCAGTCGCCCGACGCCCCGAATTTTAAGCCGAGCTCCGTTTGACAGTAATGACCAGTAAACATTACCTTTTTATTCTTGCCCGTCAAAATTAATCTCTGAATCTTTTGCCCAAAGGGAGAAGAGAGGCGAGGTGGGGCACTGAGCGGGTGGAGCCAAAGTTTGCACAAACTGCATTTTCGCGACCAGATGCGGCCACCTTCTTCCCGACCGATCCCAATCGAGTCATCAATGTGCGATCGTCAAATTCATTAAGCGCTCGACGGCGCAACACTCCCTTTCTGCGCAAACTATTCCAACGTTTTGCGTAAAAACGGCGCACCACGCCAAATCCCTGCGCAACCCGAAATGGGGATGTCATTCAAAGCTTAACGAAGTGACAAGATCAGTGGCCGTGTTGATGGCATCGAGCTTGAGCCTGGCCGCCCTGCGGGCTGTGGACACTCGGTATGGGTCCGATCGATGGGGGCAATCAGCAAAAGTTCAACTAACCCATTGTGCCGGGTTTTCAACGGCTTGTGCAACAAATTTGCGCCGAATGCAGCCGCTCTGGAGGCACACAGTGTTGGTACCTGGGACAGGATAGGAATATCAATTCGACGCTTATCGGTTGAATACGCGCGAGCGTACCAAGCTTAAGCAAGCAGAGCAGCATGTGGCAAGCTGGATTAACTTAATATAATTTAATTAGAGCTACAGAGCCCTCTCGCGATTCAGCAACGGTGCTTATTAAGAGTGCAAAACCTTACAACATTGCCTTCACCCTCGTACATGTGGCTTTCTCCACTCTCCGCGAAAACGTGCTTTTTGATGGAACGTACAAATGGATTACAGTTTTTATACGGGGCCCTGCTGTGATGCCATCAACAAACATCAAGATGTCAACTTCAACTACTAACTCTTACACCCAATCCGGCCACACTAATAATTCCCCTTCATTTGAATGTCACGTTTAGAGAAGACATTTACAACCGGACCGCTACCTTATGCTACCGTCATTACTTCGGTGTCTTCTTCGCGACGCGTAACCCTCGGCCTCGGGCACACGGGACCTTTGCTCAAACCCACAAGAGGACAGACCCGATCGGGGCGGGCGGCTTCAAATGAAAGTAATCATTGTTTTACGATCAATAATTGCTCTTCAGCAGGAGACACACGCTGGGATAGTCATCTCCCTTTCGTAGGGTGGAGTGCGGCTAGCGAAAAAAAGTAAAAAAAAGTAAATACTAATAAACAATCATAAACACCATCAAGAGGACGGCTAGATGACATCTAACAAATGATGTGTAAATTATCGTCGTATAACACATTTATTACGCCAACTAACGACATCTCTCGACGACACACATGGCCGTTTCGATGTGCTTGAGTGCCGTCTCGGGTTCCTTGGACGTTTACTAATCTTCACTCGTTTGTCTGTTTGCTTGTTTTCTTCCTCACCAGTCACCAGCCACACACACACACACACACGCGCACATAGAAAGATGCTAACGGATCCCAAAATGAGGTCCAGCCTGGGTCTGATGGGCAACGATGAAAATGCCATCAAGCGAGAACTGATCGACCCACTGGAGGCAACCGTCCACAGCAGCAACAATAACAACAATAACAACCATCACCATCATCACCACCATCATCCAACGCTAGACGAACGGCTGCGTCTGGACGTGAAGACTCTGGCCCCACACACCGAACTGCCAGGCGACCTGAACGGACTGGTTGCTCCAGCAAGCTGTCCCCGGACGGGTGCGCTCCTGTACGCCACCCAAACACAAACGCAGAACAAGCAACCTCTGCAAGGATTCGATCAGGTAGGCCCGGACACCGGAGCAAGATCGTACGAGACACTTAAAAATTAGATCCCAAATCGTAACTTCACACCTGGGACCAGCTTCCTCGTGTCTTTAGCGTGTCTGGGACACACTAGCTAGAGGGACGCGTGGGCCGTTGGCTCAATTGCCACCGAAGCACCATAAAACGGCCATGATTTATCGACACTTCAACCAGTGATGGCCGTTTATGGTGCAACTTGCGTGTGAAGTTATGGTACAGAAAGGCATTAAGTTCTTCTTGCTTTTCCCTTTCCGAGCAATCACTAAGCGCTGTTTCACTTCTGTTTCGTTTGTAGATCTGGGGTCCATCGCGTTCCGATATGAACCAACGGTTACACGCATCCATCGGTGGTATGAGCCATTACTGGCCACCGTACGATAGCCAACCTGCATGTCCAACTCCAACGACACCCGGCGATCCTCCCCAGGACGGACCCGGACCCGATGGGCAGATTTACACTCTCACCGTGCTGCACGAGTCGCCCGAACACGGGATCGTATGGTCGGACTCGAACGCACTGGAATCACCGGTTCCGCTTGCGCCTGACATCGGTGAGCCGAATGCGTCCTACGAACCGACGGTCGATTGCTTCAACTTCGACAGCACCAACTACGATTTGGCTGACTACTACACCTCCAAGCCTTCAGTACAACCGCAGCAGCAGCAGCAACAGAGCAATGTGCCGCTCATGGGTTCCTCCTCAGCACCATCGCTCGGTGGCCATCTTCCGCAGCCCACTGCCACTGCCATTAGTCTGCACAGCACGGTAGAGGGATTGCTGAACGAGATTCAACTGTCGAGCTTCGGTGATCGAGGCTCCCTTGTGCCGGGTCCAGACATGACACTCCAAACATCTGGCCACAGCCTGTACAATGAACCCTCCTCGTACCTTTACGACGGCTTCTCCGTAACCGATAGTTCCTCCACGACTCATCATCATCAAGCCATGCTACCGTCGCTTGCCGAGTCAGCTAACGCGATGACACCGACCCCGACCAACACCGAGAGCAAGCTGGATACAAACAACAACAGTAGCAGTAGTTGTCCCCTCACCGAGCTGAATTCACTGCCATCGAACCAGAGTACCAGCAGCTCGTCTAGCAGCAGCAGCTCCAGCAGTAGCAGCTCGAGCAGCGACTCCACCACACCGAGTGGTACCGGGGGCGGTGGCGGTAGTGGTGGAGGACAGAAGCGTGGCCGCTCGTTACACTACTGCTCAATATGCTCGAAAGCGTTCAAGGACAAGTACTCGGTCAACGTGCACGTGCGAGTGCACACGGGCGAGAAGCCGTTCTCATGCTATCTGTGCGGCAAAAGCTTCCGCCAGAAGGCGCACCTCGAAAAGCACTACCAGACGCACCTGCACCAGAAGAACCTGACGAAGCGACCGAAACCGCTCAAGGTGAAACAGGAGCCACAACAACAACAGCAGCAGCAGCCACAACAACAACAACAGCAACAACAACAACAACAGCAGCCACAGCAGCAATCGATACATCAACAGCAACTGCAGCAACATCAGCTGTTGGAGCAGCATCTTCACCAGGACGCCGATGCTGGGCTGCTCCTCAGCTCGGGGAAGGTGATAGGGAATTGTTGATATGCGTACGACGTAGGACTTTACGAGATTATGCAGTTTTGCGTTAAAGCTAAGCAACATTATGTAGATGCGATGTAAAAAGATAGCATAAGCTGTACAGAGGTAGAAGTGAGACAGGACGAGGCGGCGAAACTATACGTAAATACGTTTTCATTATTATTTATTGCCACGAACATTGAAATCGATCCCGAACCGAACACGACGTTTGTCTGTCTTCAACTCATTCCGTCTCATTCCAACCCGAAAGTCCTTGGGGCGGACGAACCCTTAACCGGCACGCATTATCACTCAATTTCTCAATTGGTTCTACAAATGCAAATTTCCATCTCGCATCCCCCGCAGCGATCACTGGTGATGCTGCTGCATTCGCCCATTCCCGTCTTAATGCGCAGAGGAAGCCCCGTTCGTGCTCACTCTGCACGCGCGTCTGAAAACGTGTATGTGTGTGTGTGTGTCGGTCAGGGCGGATATATTGTATTTATGTAGTTATCTATAATTGATGGTGCAGATGATTACAGAGATTCGATTCGGTACCGTTGCGATCTGCGTTCTGGATGGGTGTGTGTCTGTCTGATGGTACGATTTCGTTTGCAAGCGATCATTAAGCATCACGGGCACTCCAATTGTACTGTCCGGTTTCGTTTCGGTGGCTCCATCAGCCCTATCGACTCTACAATGTCACGATTTGTTTGCACCGGAGGAAATGACATGCCGTGCTGTCGGGAGCGCTGCGCTCTGGACTCTGCTAATGGGCAGGTCCTGGTCCAAGGATCCAACTCCAGTCTTTTCCGCTTAATTATGCACTCTTTGACCTCCCAGTAAATGCCAGGTTTTCACCTCTTGTCTAAACAAAACACCGGTGCTGCCCTTCTTCCAGTTGTTCTTCTTCTTGTGGAATAATTTTCACATCCACAGCTGTCCTCCCCATGGCACATTGTCGCGAAGCAGGTCGTCGGCGGACAGAATTACACTCGCGGAAAAACGTTTATTGCCTCATACAATCATAAAAATGATACTCAATCAAGCGCCTGATCGATTTGACCCCAACGGGCTTTTGGGCAGTCCTCCACGGGAAGTGATCACAGCTCGGTGGAGGAACGCGATCGTCGTCGGTCGAATACGGGAAACAGAAAATGTGGGTTGATTCGTTCGCTTTCCAAATCCACGTGGGACAGTCTCAGCTCCGGCCCAACCAAAGGATCACACGAGCGGCCTAAAATAGGACGAAAATACTTGAATTGTGCATTCCCTCTTTCACTCGCTTCTTCGGCTCACCTCTAAGCGACAGTTTATAGCACTCTTTCAGCTGTTTAGCCGAGCAACGAGGTGTTTCCAGTGCAACTGTCTCATTAAACTTGGAAAAGTCGATTTCATAGCTCTCGATGTCGGAATTGTACACCAGCACCTGCTCGAACCGGTGACCCCACAGAATTTCCGTGTTGACGTAGCTCGTCCTTGCCTGCGTTGTTTGACCGGTCGACTCCACCGTACCCTCGAGCACTACCACAATTTCAAACCGCTCGAGCACCACATCTTCCGCCGAATATCCGTACAGCGGTGACCTCTCGTCAATCCGGTGTACCACAATCTGAGGCCAGAGGAAAAACACATCCGAAGAGCAGTCGTCCGACGATAGCTCCAGTTCGGTGCGGTACTGTGGCATCACCTCCCGCTCAGTCGACACCTTCGCCCGTATCAGCTGGGCTCGCACGTTCGCCCCGATGATGTGACTCTTGCGCATGTCACCGATACGAAACATCAGACACAGCTCACCGTCCCGAAGCGAAATGACGGCATTCTTCGAAAACAGTAACGTCTGTGCACGACCCTTTGAACGCGTCATCTTCGCAAACACTATGCCCGCGAGAAATGCTTGCACCATCACACCGTGCACGGACTGGAGCGTCATCACGAAAACCGCTTCCGGACATTCTTCCTCCATTGCACGCGATCCGTAACCGATCGTGTGTTGTGTTTCGAGCGAAAACAGAAAGCATGAGGTGAAGGAGTAGATGTTCGAAATGCACGGCGTCCAGTTGTTGTCACCTGCGATTTGATCACTCTAGTAGTGGCCGCTTTCTTGTTTTTCTGGAATCGGTAAATGGATGGCGCAACTTACCTTGAAACGGGGGCAAATGATTCACTTCCAGATCTCCGTGGGTATATGAGATCAACCAATACAGTGCAGCAAACAACACCCAGGATCCAACGAACCCAAATGCAAACACCAGCAAAGTCCAGCGCCATTGTGCATCGACCAGCGTGGTGAAAATGTCTGCAAAGGCCCATCAAAACGTTACATTTAAATCGTAAAAGCGATTTTGCTCAACGACTCCTACCTTGCAGAAAACGCAATCGCTGGTGAGGGACCTTCGTTGCACTCACATTACAATATCCGTTCTTAAAAACTGCACGCTTGCGGGGTTTCTTGAAGCCTGGTCGATAATGTGGTGGTCTATAAATTGAAACAATTAAATAAATTGCACTTTACATGTATCCAACAGACATTCTTACCTTCTTCCTGATGATCGTATGGAATCAAAGCGAAAAGGTGATCGTACAGAGCTACTCGAATCCGGTGTCAGGATGGATGGACTACACCTATCATTGAAAGGTCTTGGAGAACGATCGTCCATCGTAAGCAACACTCCCGCTTCGACATCATCCGGTAGCTTTAACTTGGCTAGATCACGCATTATTCTGACCGCTTTCTAACTGCACCCAAAACAGACTAACCTCCACAGCACAACATCTGACCGAGAGCGCGTCAGAGAAACACGCTGAACCACGTGCGTTGGATTAGCGTTGTTTGGAGAAGCTTCATATTCTCAAGGTGGACGATAACGGTACGAAGTAACCACGCTCTCAGTCTCGACCCAATGAGCCGCTCTTCCTGCTAGTAACTTATCAATCTCGATCGTTTCACTGATAAGCAATTATCAACGAGTAAAATAAATATTTATCTTTACTTTCCTTTACGGTGTGATCAAATGGGAGCGAAACACTACTTGCACTGTTAAATAAAAGCGTAACTTTATTTTATCTACATCGCTCGCTACGACTATTCAACACGGGATTGGTATACTAAGTCTAGCTGATTCGAACAGCATTGATACACTTTTAACGTACGTACACCGAAAGTCTTCATAATTCCTACCAGTAAAGACACACCAAACTCTAAAACCAGATCTTTGCAACGCACCATACTTGGTAGATATTTATGCACTTCCACCTCCAGGCGATCGTTCGTTGATATTCTTCACCGTCACACTATTCACGATCGGATCATCGTCCGAAGCTCGACGTAGACTGACACTCTCTGTAGCAGTTATCTTCACCCGTGGATTTGGGGGATGATCAAACAGATTCCACAGATTGTTCTGCAACGCAACATACGACTTTCTGCGCCTCGGAACACCTTGTATCGTGAGGTAGCGTGTGGGATAGAGATGATCTGTCCGTCCGCCGGCTACGGAATCATCTGCGAGATGATACTGACTGAGCGTGTTCACTATTGTGCTGTAGTGATCCTTCCAACGCCGCTCGAGCTGCGTCTTCGTGGAAACATTATCGCCAACATCTGAACGGAAAAGTGATCGTATTAGATCGCGCTCTGGTTAAACTGAATGATCCTACTGGTGATGCTTTCTGTTGCTGAGTGTACGCGCTGCCGATGGTTCTTGCTGGAATGGAATGTCCGACCTTCTGGTATGTACATTGGACGGATATGATAGATGTGGGGACGGACACACGAACAAAAATCTACGTCAGGTGTAATAGCGATGATTAAGTGGTGAGGGTGTTTTTCTCTAGCAACAATGGGTTGTTCATCCCCGGTGAGCAGATATGTACAGCTTACAGCGAAACGCAATCGGTAATTGGACAATCCTTACCGGTTGGTGGGCGATAGTCATCCTGCGCCCGGTAAAATTCCGACAGCTCCCGGGCCGAGCAAAGCGGTGTGTCGACCTGCAGCGTCGAGTCAAACTTACTGTAATTGATTTCATATCCTTGCTGCTCCTTGTTGTAGCAAACGACCGGCTCGAACCGGTGGCCCCACAGAATCTCCGTGTTGACGTAGCTCGAGCGGGCCTGCGTTGATTGGCCCGTCGACTCTACCGTCCCCTCCAGTATGACGACAACCTCGAACCGCTCGCGAAGCATATCCGACGCCGACATGTTGTACAACGCCGAGTTCTTATCGATCCGATGCACCACAATCTGGGGCCAGATGAAGAACAGCTCTGACGAGCTGCCGTCCGAGCCCACTTCCAGCTCGTGCTGATATTGGGCCATCGTTTCGCCTTCGCGCGTCGTCTTCGTTCTTATCAGCTGCGCACGCACGGAAGCACCGATAATGTGACTCTTGCGCATGTCCCCCACGCGGAACATCAGGCACAACTCACCGTCTCGCTGGCAGACGACAGCATTTTTGGAAAACAGCAACGTCTGACTGCGCTGCTTCGGGCGAGTCATCTTCGCAAACACTATGCCCACCATGAACGCCTGGATCATGAGCCCGTAGATCGACTGGAAGCACATAACAAAAATGGCTTCCGGACATTCTTCCGTCGTGGTACGAACACCGTATCCGATCGTGTGCTGCGTTTCGATCGAAAACAAAAACGCCGAAGTGAATGAGTAGATGTTGTAAACACACGGTATCCATCCGATTTCAGCTGCGAAAGGGTAAAAAGAAAACACAAACCAAGACGATAAAGCACGTGCTGGACGATTACACACAAACCACGCGCCTACTTACACTGGTTATCGGGCAAATGTAGCTCCTCAAGGTCACCATGCGTGTACGAAATCAGCCACCAGATGACGGCGAAGAACAACCAGGATCCGACAAAGCTGAACGCAAACACGAGCAGAGTCCAACGCCACTGTGCATCGACCAGCGTCGTGAAAATATCTGTAAAATGCCAACAGTTTCATCAATGCGTTCTGCGTTCCAGTGAAGCTTTTCAACGCCCAATATCTTACCCTGTAGAAAGCGCAAATGTTGCCGAGGAGGTCGTGACAGCACCACGTTACAGTCTCCATTCTTCAATATGGCGCGTTTGCGGTACTTTCGGTTCACTCCCGGACGAAGGACACGATTTCTGAAACGAAGACATCCAAGTGGCACATTGTATTACGTTCCGTTGAGAGTTCTTTGATTGCATCGTGGGGAGAAGTACGTGCTAGAGTTCCTCCGCGAATCGATCGGTATGCTTTCGGATGCAGGTCCCATGCCGGAACCACTATGTCTCGGACGCTCCGATACTTCTTCTTTCAAATGCAGCAAACATACGACTGGTCCCGGTACTGTGATAAGTTGTGACAAGTCGCAAACCTTCGTTATCACATTTTTTGTGAGTAATCGATAACGCAATGGTTCGATAAGATTGCTAAAAGATGCTCAAGGTGGTATTCTGAGGGACGTTCCTCACGCTTTGTAGCGTCATTTTCAACAAACCAAATTGCAAGCTACGATGCCGATGTCATACGTGAGTCAGTCAGTTAGTTTATCCAGTTTTGTAACACTTTAGACTGTGAATGTGCTTGCATATCCGTTCATCAACACACTAATACACGTTCAGTTAGATGAATTTTCGAGGCGATTGAAAAGTTCCTACAGTATCATTCCACCCCGTTCGCGGATTTCTATCATGAGCCGTGCTAATTCATCTAATTGCTTCGCTATCGGTGCTTGAGACCAAAGCAAAAGAAACTGTAAATCACATTTCAAATTGATTTTGCACCACTCTGTACCTGTTGATGATGCTTTCTTATCTTACATGCGGTGCTCTACCTGTAAGGAGATAACGACTCCCCGCTACCTATGGTCATCCCAGACAGGGTACGATAAACAATTAATCAACCATCAACCCGGTGGTCTAAAGGGTACACAAGAAACTCAACCGGAATGTTTACCCCATCGGTCATCAAACACTGTGCCGATCGAGACTTCTGTGAGAGCTGCAAATTGACACATTTCTTATCACCTTACCGGTCGAGCAGTTGAGGGGAAACGAGCGAACATCCCCCCTTCTGTGGTGAATTCTATTAAGGAGCTGTTAATTCGACAACATGCAGAACAGATGTTTGCAGGCAGAATTTAACCATCCACCATTATGGAAAACGTTAACTAAAAATCCCAAAACAGAAGCTTTAGCCGTACAGCACATGACCGAGTCTACCACTTCCTGTACGCTGCACTCACTTCATGGGATAGCACACGAGCGGTGTGTTTGGGGTTACTGGGGTGATGGGCGATGGGTATCCAAACTGCTCTCCGTAACCCCCTGGCGAGTGTGGTGGGTCAAAAGGTCCAAGCTTCAGCATCGAACGCTCCCATCTTCCAGACCCATCTGCTTGCAGTGGCGCCGAATGCTGGAGCTGCAACTGCTGCTGCTGCTGGTCACTGTCGTAGTTCATCTTTCACCTTCACTAATGATCATCCACGCTAAGAACCTGATTTCTGCTTTCTCATTCAACTCACAAACACACACGTCAAGCAACACTTCCGACCATTTTCAAATAGCAGGCAGTACTACAAGTCTCAACCAAACCCGACAGCGCAGATGTTACCCTGACCACCGGATGAACGATACTGAACGGTGGCGATCGTCGAAGCCTTCCACACAGCCCACCCATCAATGGCGACCGCGAAAAGTGGCTCCCATTGTTACCGGATTGATTTACGATTCGCACGGAGGAGTGGAGGCATGGGCGACCGGTACGCAAGAGCACATGCTTTTCTCACCTCTATCTCGTCGTCGCTCGTCACGCGTAGAAGAGGGATTTGGTTGCAAACATATCGATTCCACACAGTCTCAACGCGAGGGGCCCTAGAGATAGTGAGGCATCGGTTGGCCATTCATCCTGCTATAGAGGGAACCTACTTTAACCAACGTCTCTTACATCATTTTTTTACTCTGGAACTTGGAGGCGACGCTCTGATAGACATTGTCAACAGAGCTGGATCACACGCTCAACACAGCTGAGCAGCTAAAAAACATGCTAATTCAATCCAAAATGGCAATAAACATCTTTACATTCAATGTACTTATCAACAAAAATGGATCTATAACAACGATAATTGCTTATTTCTATATTTGACTTCTACGTCGAAGAAATATTATCTCCAAGGGATTATTTTCAGCATTTCTGCATATGTCAAAGCGCCATAATTTATCACCTTTAAAATAGCTCAGTAACAAGTGATTTTTAGTGTAAATTCCTTTGACGTAAACATCTTCCACAAACTTTGTTGATCATTTCTCATTAAATTCATGACTTTTATCATTAGTACCAAACACAAGTCTGGAATACAATCGTGTTCAGATGCTGGAATGAAGTCCATTTCGGCTCAATCAATCTTGGTTAGCTTTGATTTACACCAGATACACCTTCGCTACCTATAAGTACCGATAGATACTCCAATTATACGGGCTTCATCAATCGATCGACATCGATTGGCTATCATTGGCGACTTAGCATCTTGACAAAGACCGCATTGATTGATCAGGAATTTGCGGGACGCACGTTCGCCTGTTCATTACTCTTATGTGACCAATTTTCGGACATCTCTAACAAACGTGTACTATGCCGATTTGCGTTGAATGAGTTCAAGTTGTAGTTTATATCATCTAGTACAGGGAATGTTTTATGCATTATTCTCACTTTCATACGCAGGCCTAGCGCCCCTAACGAGAATGAGAAACGTCTCGGAAGAGTATCGGTACGCGACTAAGATTATCATAAATAGCAGCTGATTGGATTACGCGAAGATTCATATCGGTGCAATCGTTAAAATACGGAACGAATCCTAACGAAGGCAAGCACTAACTACACTAAAAACAAAAGCAACCATTGGTAACTGAGCCAGAAACCGTCGGCCCGCCTGGGACTAGTTGTGTCCGAGCAGTCTACGGACTATCGATACGGATGGAGCTAGTCGATGAGGGCGAAACTGTGACCGCTGGCGGGTTGAAGAGATTGCGCAGATTGCTCTCCAGCTGCTGGTAGGACCGGGGCCTCCTGGGGACACCCTGGATTGTCAGGTAACGGGGCTGAATTCCGACGGACTCGGACTGGCGTTCGTCTTCCACGTAGATCGAACTTAGCGTGCGGACGGTGTTGGTGTAGTGCTGGTGCCAACGTCTTTCAAACATTGACTTTGTCGAGCCGGTTTCGGAGTGGTCTGTGGAGATAAAAGCCAGTCACGTTAGCAACTCGATCTCGAACATCTAAACACATTCTGACGCTGCTTAGATATTCACTTACATTAACGGTATACAGTACGAACGACTATAATGAGATGATAAAAGGATGAGATTCTTAGAGGCATGATCGTTCACAAATACAGGCGTACAGCAAAAGCTCAAAGCAGGATGATGAGGGTAACTACGCAGAGCAAGCGCAAAACTAACCAACCGTACAGTACGGCACACGCAACATACGCAACGGTAGCAACGATAACAAATTCTACGCTGACGTTTGAAGATGATGATCTTCGGCTACAAGTAAAGGTACAACAACAGTACAACCGCCACATCAGTCTGAGACTACAATCAACAACCACCATCCTGATCTGAAGCCCGCACCGCCCTACCTTGGTTGCGATAGTCGTCCTGATACTTGTAAAACTCGGCCAGCTCACGGGCCGAGCACAGAGGCGTATCGACGGAGTGCGTCTCGTTAAACTTGCTGTAGTTGATCTCATACACCTGGTTTTCCTTGTTGTAGAACACGATCGGCTCGAACCGGTGGCCCCACAGGATCTCCGTGTTAACGTAGCTCGAGCGTGCCTGTGTCGATTGGCCCGTCGACTCGACCGTACCCTCCAGAATGACCACGATCTCGAACCGATCCTGCAGCAGATCTGATGCAGACATGTTGTAGAATGGAGATTCCGTGTTGATTCTGTGCGTCACGATCTGCGGCCAGATGAAGAATAGATCCGATCCGCAGTGATCCGCTCCAACCTCCAGCTCGTGCTGATACTGTGCCATCACTTCGCCTTCGCGTGACAGCTTGGTACGGATGAGCTGCGCTCGAATGTTTGCGCCGATGATGTGACTCTTGCGCATGTCCCCCACGCGGAACATTAGACAAAGCTCACCGTCACGCTGGCAGACGACGGCATGCTTCGAGAAGAGCAGTGTCTGCGTACGATGCTTCGGTCGGGTCATCTTTGCAAACACAAAGCCCACCATGAACGCCTGCATCATAACGCCGTAGATCGACTGGAAGCACATGATGAAGATGGCTTCCGGGCATTCTTCTGTCGTCGTCCGGTAACCGTAACCGATGGTGGTTTGCGTCTCGATCGAAAACAGGAAAGCGGAAGTGTACGATTCGATGTTGAACACACAAGGCTTCCAACCAGATTCCTCTGAAAATGCCGGAATGAACATTGGAACGCATTAGAATATCTTCAATTAATTTTCTGTAGCTAGTCCTACCCTGATTTTTCGGTAAGTGCATCTCCTCCAGATCGCCATGCGTGAACGCGATCAACCACCAGATGGCGCCGAAAAACAGCCACGATCCGATAAAACTGAAGGCAAATACGAGCAACGTCCAGCGCCACTGAGCATCGACCAACGTCGTAAAGATGTCTAAAACCAATAAAATGTCGTATTAATTTCTCTGTTTGAACAAACACCTTCCTTACTTACCCTGTAGAAAGCGCAGCCTCTGTCGGGACACTTTCGAGAGGACAATGTTGCAGTCGCCATTCTTCAGAATCGCCCGTCTACGGTACTTTCGCGTTGTTCCCGGTCGTAATGCTCGGCTCCTGGTAGTGGGAGAAAAGGGGGAAACAAAAGCGATTAAGCACTTCAATATTGGCTACCCGATACCTTTGAGTATGCTTAACTGTTTGCAACCTAAATTGACGCGTGGGTAGGATGAGCACGTGTCGTTGAATGTAACACAATGGAATAAGCTGCTTCAGAGAGCATTTAAGCAGCTAATTGAAACGATGAGGAATCCATTGTACATCAATATTTACCCATCGTTAGCATACTTTTTGTGTTAAATATTCAAAACTATTTGTTGAGCGCTAATATGTGCTTTTCTTAAGCAGACAAATTCTCACAAACGATCGCTGCACACAAAAGAAGACACTGACAATTGCCAGCTGTATGAATATAATCTCGAAAGTTCCATAATCCACTAGAACTCTCCGCTAGAACCGCTTCTGATGCGACATGGGAAAAATGTGGTTTTAAAAATTGTATCAAACAAGTTGCAGTTGCAAACGACATTGCGGTGGAATAAATCGCTCGTAATGAGCAAATCATATTCGCTTCCAAACACGCAACGCGCACAACTCAGTACACAGGGCGACACCCGTGGGCACCGGCATCGGCGGCGGTAGGTAGCTGTGACACAATCCCACAAAACCACTTCCCAAGCACGAGACACACTAGCACACTCATTTAAAATTCAAATAATTACTCCCCGACCAAACATTTCCGTTCCGAATGCGAACAGAACGGCCGTCGTGCGTTACATCAGGCCCGTCACGATCCGTGAACCAGACCAAGATTCAGAATCAATCCTCCAACAAGCCTCCGGTTCAGCGATTTATGAGCTTCCTTTTCCACTACCAACCTTTTGCTAGTCGCCGACGGTGACTGCGGACAGTATATAATCGGAGTGGTCGGCGTGATGGGCGTTTTCGGCGGATCCTGTCCATCGATTATGATTGGCGGTATCTTGTCGAACGGTCCAAGTGGGAGCAGCTTGGCATCGTCCCGCGCTTCCGGCGATTCCGCGTCCACCGGAACGGTAAAGTTTTTGCGCTGTCCAAAGCTCATCTCACGACGCTGCGAGTCCTTTTATAGTTCACTATGGCTCGTGTCCCTGACCCACGCTCACACTTACAGACGGTTCAGACGCTATGGAGAGACACGACAGAAGGCATTTCTTACTTAGCACAGGCAAACAGAGCAGCAAGCCCTCGTTCGTGCACCACTAAACGACCTAGGGGAGTATCGGCCACGAATCGATTTAATCGTGCCGAGCGTGCGTTCAAGACTAATGTCGTTCGACTGCAGCGAGACCGCGGCAGGCTTGGGCGATCGATTTCTGCCGCTACCACCACTACCACACTACCGGCTACTAACACTCGATCGGCTGTTCATCATCGTCGTAGTCGTCGTTGTCGTTGTCGTTTTGCAAAGTGTACGTCATTTCCTCGTACACATCCACTATCAGTGACGTGTAGGCTTCCATTGAGTTAGCGGCGCATAGGGCACCGACTGCTGCACCATTTTCCATTTCAAACATAAACAAACAAACCAACCGAACACTGCGCCGTGTGCTAATCGACGATAAAATGTTCGATCAATGCCGATAAAGCAATGACTGTCGACAAACGGATGTTATTTTGCAGATATCCCCAAGACAGCGGGAACTACGAGGCACTCCTCTTATCAGACCCATTCTGTAGTTCTTTTGAAGTGCTAGTCTTGAGCTTTATCTAATCCACCTTATTCAACAACGTTCGATACTTTCGATATTTCTGACCTACATTGTCTGTAGTCTTAAAGAGCTCTCAAAGTTTGACGCTCTAACTAATACAACCCCACTGAGAGAAAATTAAAATCAAATGAATTGGATAAGAAACAAGCTGCTACCAACCCACCCACACAGTCGTCTTCTGACTCATCCCACAGAGAATTCTTATCATTGCCCTTCACTAACCTTTGCGAGTAACTTTGGCAGAGGACGCCATATCGAAAAAGACCGGCAAACCAGTTGTAGTGCAGTATCAGTTAGCTGGGGCCTTGCTTTCCCGCTATCAATCCAACTTACCGACTAATCTAACATGATCTACTACAAAACCTGCAATAATGTGTGCAACACACACACACACCCGCTGACCCTTTGCCTCTTTAGCGAAACGGTCCCAGCAAGTACTTGACAACTACTATGGCTAAACCTAGCAAATAGCTCCAATTGATCACGCGCCATAAAACCAACGTAAACAGACGACGACGACGATATCGACGACCACGACGCTTGTATCTGAGGTTTTAGTATTTCATGTGACACTTCTCGATCCCCCTCAGTCGCCGATCTGCTAATAGCAGACGGATTGTCTACTTTTACAATCGCTTTATTACTGCGAATCGAGCGTGATAAACTGCTTCTTTCCTTTCCTTCCTAACGGGAAGAGGTGTGCGTGTGCGTTTATTTTTGCGTCCAGTTAGTGTAGTGTTACATGTCAACAAATGCGACGATTCGGACGCAAGCAGGCCGCGAGCTTTTACACAATCTTGGTGTAAACGCATGTAAAGCGATGAACGTCTGCGAATATGCGCTCGGTGTGAATTTCCGGAAGGTCTTTTTGATACTGTTTTCAGGTGTAAATTAAACTACTCGGCAAGCAGTTTGTTAAGTTGTTGTGTAAAGTGTCTATCAAATTAAACCCTGTGATAATCGGGTTCAGTACTTCCTGGAATCTGAACGCTGTGAACACCTGAAATATACATCAAAACAACTCCTTCACATATTCTGGCAACGGTACGAAAACATGTTCCATCCAACGATTGTACTCTATATCTCTCTATCTCCCTCTCTGATCCTCTGTCTCTTTGTTAGAATCCTTGAAATGAGCTCACCGATCTCCAATCTTCAGCTCAGTTCCATTACCCTAACAAACCGCCCAAATCTCGCCTGCACTGGATTAGCCAAGCCGTCGAAACGAGCCGATAAGCCTCATCGGCATCAGCAGCTCCACTCACGGGCAAGCCATCATTCTCATTGTTTTGGTTGTGCGCTGCAGAGATAGTACCAGATTCGCAATCCCAACTTCTGCCTCAACAAATCAAAACAGTAAACAACGCAGGCAGCATTCTACAAACACCAGTTCACACCCGATGATTCTTCTTATCACCATCGCGTATGCCAGACGTAATGACGCGACCACTGACCACAAGGCCCTCGCCGCGATCGCGATTTGTTAGATGCATTCACGTTGCTGATTAGTATAGTAAGCTACTCCACCTTACCTTACGCTTTCCTGCCGGCTGAAGGCGCTTCCGTGTGTTGAAATGCGGGCCAGGCTCGGTACAACGGTCAGCGGAAGATTACTGATCACGCTGTCCAGCGAGTCGGGCTCCTCCTCGATCACACCCGGTCGCATGAAGATCCGATTGAGCGGCTTCTTCTCATCCACAGACTGACGTTCGGAAGCCATCCTTGGCAGGCAGCAGAACAGCACGGAAGGACACTAGAATATCAACACTCCACCGATCACCGATTTCGACACTTCAGATCTTGCTTTTTTGGTTTGTTCTTTATTCGATTTTGGTTACAGCACCCTCCACGTAGTCGGGCTTAAATCATTGCTTTAATAGAGGGTATTAATCGAACCCCGCCTGGATCTATGGATCTAGCTTTTCGCCACTATATTTACTAGCTATCTACCTTTCATCGCCCTTCATTTTCACTATAGCCGACGTTCGCCGTTGAAAGCTACCATAGACTTACTTTTAAAACACAAAAATAACTGGAAGTTAGTTAAAGATAAAATAAAACCCTGCCCGGCACACGACGACGGCTGATCGATTGCAGTGGACACGGGGCAAGATAAATGGAACAAAAAACGAATGCAACCGAGAGGTGCACACACGACGCGATCACTCCGATTCCGTCCCACGATGTCGTCTGCCTAACCAAGGCGCTTGGTCCAATCCTAGCTTTTGATGCACCACAGCAAGTTTGAGATTCCTGGCACCCTGCGGAAGAAGGGCGCTTAGGGTTGATTTTTCATTCGTGTCACGATTGGATCTGTTTCTGCAACCGGGCACCTGGGATGACGACCGGGGGAGCCGAACGAAACTTTGAGGGAGGATGGCACCGTGACACTCGCGCACACTGCGGACAAGAGTAATTTTCAAATTAATTAAATTCAATTAAAACCACTTCCCCCATCACAGTTTCCTCGCCGTGGCGCACGCATGGACAATTCTTAAATACACACAAACACGAACACTGAGTCATTCATGCCACTCTCGCTCTCTATCTCTCCCCGTGAAATTCTGACATGGAAGATTAACTGACTGTTTAACACTGAACTTGAGATAAGCAATTAGCATGGATGATCTATCGCCCTTATTGTTGGATCGTTGGCCGCTGGATCTTCAGCCCAAATCAAATTCACAGTTTTTCGTAAGAACTCAGTCAAATTTTCCGTAACTTTTCACTAGCTGTCTGAAAACGCGCGAAAATCCAAAGCTCGGCCCCAGCTCCCGGCGACGTATCTGGAGCAGTGTGCCCGTACCAAACTGACAGCACGAACTGAATGTCTCCATAGCACTCGCTCGCTAAAACACTGACCATGCACCCCCATCGATACACTCTGTGGACATCACGCGAGTGCGCGGATGGCATGGCAAGGAAGATCAACTAATTTATACCACATCCAATTGTTGTCACCAGAGAAATGCGTATTGCGGAGGGGGCTTGGATCATGGGACGACCCAGTGTGCTACCCAGTTCGGTACGATCGTCAGGTTTCACGCCTCGCGCCTTGATCTACCTTTCCGCCCGAATCGCTTTGAGGCGTGAGGTTCGAGATCTTACGCTATGTTTTAATTAAATTGTCATCGACGAACTTTAGAGCTTCACTACAAACGCATATCACATATCGACATCTCAATCTAACCGTCTCAAGTGGATGGATCTATTGCCTTCGAAGGGTTAACCCCGTCTAACACTTCCTATACTACCGACTGAAGGCAAATGTCAATCGAATTGTTTAGTTCTAATCCGTCCGGAGTCGGTCCATCGGTCGCTCTAATAACGCACACGGTCAAAGGCTTCCTACCTAACCCAATGTCACAGCGGTCAAGTACACTGGGCCTGGTCACTACTGGCTGTGCATAATATACTCTCCTTCTTTGAGCTGAAGAAAAGAGCATTGCACACGGCGCAAACTGGCGGAAGGGAAGAGTGACTCTTTGTGAGCAACGTTTTACCTAGACCTTCAACGATGATTGAATAATATGAGCGACTTCCGTCGCTGCCCTGGCGTGTACCATGCCCTGGCGATGGAGTCACCAGTGGACGATCTAAACCACCATTCTAGATAACTGTGTTTCCCGCTTGCTGGAGTGGAACGAGTGAAGGTGTCCCCCTCCGAAAAAAAACAGGCCAATCCCCGTTAAACGGTCGCTTGAATGAAGCGCACCCGTTACTCCGAAACGAAACGATTGCAAACAAATGAGATCTGATTTGTTGTGATGCCGTGTGTCGTCAGGGTGGCCTGCGGTTAACCAAATGCATCTTCGATCACGTTCCAAGACGCACACCG
Organism: Anopheles epiroticus; assembly: GCA_000349105.1. NCBI lineage: Eukaryota > Metazoa > Arthropoda > Insecta > Diptera > Culicidae > Anopheles > Anopheles epiroticus. The sequence goes on from KB669725.1 coordinate 506,896, forward strand.
GGTTAAGCGGTCTGAACGGGAGTATGGTAATCGACACGGGCGGATTATAATTATTCTATCTTTTTTTAACCCTCGTCTTGCGCAACAACCCGTCTGTGAAGCGAATCCAAATGAATAAATTACACCTTGGAGTTGACATCTTGCACGAGCCGTCTTCCCATACGGCACGTGGGTTACGTGCGGACAGCGCGACTAAGAAACATCACGCGCTGAAGGTCATTACCGATTCCGCCAGGAAGGAAATCGTTCCATAACGCAAGGCCAAAGCATAATACGTTTGCCAATTACTGGAGAAAGATTTATCGCTCGTTCCTGATACCATTATATCCAGTGCGAACTTTCGCGCTCCAAGGGTCGGCTCGCGCGCGCGCTCTCTCGTCCAATGTCAATTACCCAGTTCCTGCCCGGAACGTATGCAAATACGTTCCCCGCCAAACAGATGTTTCTTTCAATTGCTCGCGCTTGTTCTCTTTTTGTAATCGACCGAGAATGTAAGAGAAGAGAAAACTAAGCAACCAGCGTGCACATGGGACCGAGGGTCGGCCCTCGTACCGCCACCGAATTTCAAGCACATCCGATGCGCGCTAATTAGTGTCGTATTTTATGTGTGTCTTCTTCCAGCCGCTCATTAGGGCTTTATTTAAAATGCGCAAACACGTTCGCAATTATTGATGGCTGTCCTCCCGACGCAACCGTGGCCGGGGTTCATTCACTGTCAGTTGGGCAGGTCCACCTCCCCGTTAGGCACATGTGAATAAAGCACGTGCATGTTTAAACATTGGTTAGTCCTCACTTTTTATGGTTGAAATAAATAAAAAAAATAAATAATTCTTCACAGCTTTGCGAGGCCGACATGCCCATCCTGCCCCCGAAAACATTTAGAACATATTTAAAACCACTTCCTCATTCCTGTCTAGTGTCTCTCCCAGCACCCAACAGTCGCCTTTCCCACAGTCGCACAGTCCACTTGTCCAACAATAACAACACTTGACATTGGAGTGGCAGTGCGAAATGAGATCAGTATCAGAGCAGTGGCAGCAGCAACATCCATCGCTCACCCATAATGGACCGTGACGGATTAACGCCCTCGTGCTAAAAGGCAACAATGCTGTCTACACATTCCCCTACACACACGCACACAACCACCACCACCCTCATGCGCACACAACGGAGGAAATGCTATCCCGTTGCATCTTACCACCACATTCTGAAGCGACGACGATTTTGGTGTTAGCAGAGGGAATCCATCGAGGGCTCCTTAATGGAAAGCTTCCGAAAGTTCTTCTTGCGCTCACTTCCGGGTGATACGGTTGGGGCTCCTGGTGCGATGATGGTCGGTGGTAGCGGTGGAAGCGAGTCGCCAACGCCGCCATTCGTGACGTTCATGCCCGTCTGCTCGTTGGTGTTTGCATACATGGGCGCGAAGCGTAGATAACCATTGCTGAGCGAGTTCTTGCGGGACGACACCTCCACCGACGATGTGTCGGACTCATCGGTATCGGACGAAGCCTCTGCGCAGGGCGAAAAGGGAGAGTTAGTAGACTAAAATATCTTGCTTAGTTACCATATCTTACCGGTAACTCCGTTTTGCTTGTTCAACTCCTTCTTCACCTCTCGCAACTGACGCGCACTGCACAAAGGTGTATCTACTTCGTACGTGTTGTTGAACGTAGTATAATCCACCTAAAACGATGTTGCAATTAGTATAGTTCAACCTATATCCCCCGCTCGGCTCTTACCTCATATTCTCCTGTCTCTCGTTTGAACGTTACAACCGACTCGAAACGATGCCCCCAAAGAATCTCGGACGGTAGATAGCTGCTGCGTGCTTGCGTCGTCATGCCAGTTGATTCCACAACACCCTCTGTAATAAAGTGTCAAATCGGATTATCAAAAGGGAAATCGACTTCTAATACATGCACCGAGAAAAATACCAACCCAACATAACGACGATCTCGAAACGTTCCTTCAACATATCCTGGGCGGACAACCCGTACAACGGACTGTCACGATCAATCTTGTGTACCACGATCGTTGGCCATATAAACATGAGCCGATCGTCTCCCCCGTCACAGCTCACCTCCATGTTTTGCTGATAAAATGGAAGAACCTCCCCCTCTTTTGTGACCTGCGCGGAAAATACAAAGAAAACATACTTGTTTACCAAATATCCTGGAGGGCCAAAAACCCTCAACTCCACCATACCTTTCGACGAATGATTTGAGCCGTCACGTGCGCTTCAATGATGTGGCTTTTTCGCATGTCACCCACACGGAACAATAGACACGGCACACCGTCCCGATGGCAGATGACAGCATTTTTGGAAAATAGCAACGTTTGGGCACGCTTTTTCGGGCGGGACAGTTTTGCAAACACAATGCCCACCATAAATGCTTGAATGAAGACGCCGGTAATACTCTGCAGGGCAAGAATGAAGATACCTTCCGGGCATTCCTCCGTAATGTACCGATTGCCGTATCCTGTAAGAAGCGAGGAGAAGAGAAAATCGGTCAGAGTTAATGGATACACAAACTTCTGCCGAACTTACCTATCGTATGCTGTGTCTCGAGGGAAAACAAGAATGCAGACGTGAAGCCATAAATGTACGTTACACACGGTTTGTGACTTTCATCTGTGTAGCGTAAATGAAAAAAATGGAAGCCGTTAAACTCGCGCTTATGCCGGGATTAAATGCGCAACTAACCGCCAACCGCTTGGATATCTCCGTGGCTCAGGGCGATCAGGTACCAAATAGCTGCAAATCCCAACCAACTCAGTATGAACGAGCAAGCGAACACGAACAGCGTCCATCTCCATTGAATGTCCACCAGAGTGGTGAAAATATCCTGGTAAACGAAACAAAAACACGTTTGGAATACATCATGGAAACACGTTTTGCTCCGAAAGCGGTTTGAGAACATTTCTCCCTCTATAGTGCATTGCTGGAACTACGGTTTTGAATTTTGAAATCGTTCCACTTGGATTGAAATATTTCACTCCGTTGGCACAACGGGCGGCTACTCATCGATTTTCTTTTTTTTATTATTAAACAATTATGTTAAAGTAAGGAAACCCTCAAATTTTTAAAATTATTTGTTTTTGCTTTATTACCTGTAAATAGCGACGACGTCTTTTAGCGACATTGCCTTGGATCACATTGCAATCACCCTGCTTGAAGATCACTCGCTTCCGAATCCGCCTCGAGCTGTACCGTGTTTGGCGGTACCTAAAATAAAAAAATAAATGGTAGGTGGAAAATACAGTTGATTTTATTTCCTGAAGCATCTTTACAATTTTTTTCTATTGCCATTGGTATAAAAAGACGTAATTTCTTGAAATACGTCTACGTTACAGAAACTCAATGGGAAACGTAAGCCTCTTAAAACGCCGGAATATCCAGCCGTTGGACTATTTTGCTATAAGTATTTCAAGAGCCATAAACAACCAATCCCGTTTGTAGTTTATAGACATATTTGTAGTATGCCGTGGCTAACTAAAAAAGAAGAAATATAGCTGACAAGATTTTCATCAAAAAAATAATATCATTAGCAAACAATAAACGTGTTGCTAATGCATTGCATGTCAAATCATAATTTTGTCCTTTGTTCAGCAAAATTAACCTATTGTTTGGAGTGGTGAATTTCGCCCCAAATTGGCGACGCCTGAAATGGGGAGATGAAATACTTAATCGTACATTTTCAGTACTAAAGCTACAGTGAAGCTCTTGTCAGTCCCAATATGTAGTTTATGCTTTGCTAAAACCTACACTCTGTTAGCTTTTTATGAAAATTAACCCATTTACCCGATTGTTCACAAAGGGCTACATTTGAGTTTTGTCCAAAATTACACACCCATCCTATGACACCCGATGAAACCCTCCCACCACCCCAAACGAGGCGCAACCTCGGAAATTTGCTTCAACTTCGGTCCGTCTTCGGCTCGGTATAGTTCGACCGTACAGCCATCCGCCAAAAACGCACGCTTCGCATCGGAATTCTGAGTCAAGCTGTGTACACCGCAAACAAAATTGACATTCCCGTTGCCAGTGCCAGTGGCTTGCAATCGCGCGCGCGTGTGTGTGTGACTCTGTATGTTTGTCGTGAACGTGTGTTTGTATTTGTACGTGTACGTATTCAACTGCAATCTTGCAAAACATACACCCTCCTGCCCTCAACTACCCCAACGACATTTCGCACCAAAGTTACAGTGTGAAAGGCTCACCCCGAGGTGGACACGACATTTTCCACCACTTCAGCGCATCTTTCGCGAGTTGCAAGGTTTAGCAAGGCCCTAGTCGCTCCTTGGTAGAGTGCCGTTTTTTTTTTGCCGTCCACCCTCGCTCCATCCCCATCCCACCACCACCCATACCCCAGCGCAAGGGGTGGCGCGTGTGTGCAGCAGCTTCGATGTGTCTGTGTATCCGGGGCCGCCGCTAATCTGCTGTTTTCTGCCAGCCCTTCGCATGAGCTGCTGGAAAGCGACACGCAGCCCGCAGACAGAACGGAACGCGCGGAACGAAAACACACGTATCGGCGGCATAGGACACAAAGGTGGGGCATCATCTCCGGGTCGGGTGGTACGAGTGGGAAAAAACGGAAACTCAAAAGTGTAAAGTTCAGACGAACACGAAGACGTAAAACTGTAGTGTGTTGTTGTTGATGCAGAAAGAACGTGTTCTTCCTCGCCCTTTCTGATTACGCACGCCGATTATGGCCCAACCCCCATCCCCCACCCACACTCAGCTGTTATAGCAATCTGACACCAGCGAGTGACGTTTTCGTCGATAGTGGAAGCAAAAGGTACCCTACAGACGCTGGGAAACCCTAGAGAAATGCCCGTGTTTCCATCCCCAGCGCCCCAATATGCGTACGTGAATCTTGTCGTGTGTGTGCACGGGAGTGTTTGTGCGCTAATCTCTCTCACCGCATAATGTGTGCATGCGTACGTTCGTGTATGTGAGTCAGTGTATGCGCGATAATGTGTGACGACGACGACGACGGCGACGGTGTGTGCTGCGTGGTTTCGTTCGTTCGTTCATCCGTCAGATCCACCGTCAGAGGGTCCATCAACGTTGCAGTTTGTACCCTTTGGATGGGGTACTTCCATGCGCTTTGGTCACCCTTGCGCTTTGGTACCAGATACGCACACAAGATCCACCCCTTCTTCCCCACATCCTCCCGCGTCCCGAGGTTGATGCTACCAGATGACCTCGTCGACTTTTCGGCATAGATTACAGCCTCTTTCGAACCTTCCCTGCAACAGTGCTGACCTTTCATCCCTCGCATTTGAAAGGGCACAGTAATGTACAAACCAACCCTCCCCCCTCCCACTCCCCGCGCTGATAAGACCTTTGAACGTGGCGAAGGTGCTAAATAAGATCATTTACACAGTGGCATTGGACCCTTTCTCCAATCGAAGCAACAATTTATGAGCGGCTGGTCCTTCGTCTTCTTCGATTTTTCGTGGAACTCTTTGTGTGTGACACCGCCGTGCAGTGCGCGCCTGATAAATCAAGGATCTGCTAAGCACAAGCACCCGGTGCCAAAGGGGTTGGAGGGATTGGGAAGGATACCGAGTGCCCTTCAACACTTTACAAAAAAAAAACTACGGAGAAATTCCTCCATCAGTCCCAATTTCGTTCGCCAACTGCCTCTGACAGTTCTTGACAAGGGGGAGCTCTCTCATAGAAAAGGGGAGCACAAATAGGGGTGAGTATCTCGCTCTCTCGCTCTCTGACACGAGTTTCGTGCGTGTGCGTGATACCGAGCGCTCTCTCAAGTCCGTGCTGCGAGCCGCCGCGTTTGTGCGGAAACAAAAGGGAGATAACGCAGCCAAGTGTGCAAAAATAAAATGCGTTCGGACACGGCGTGCTCCCCAAAAGAGTGAGAGCGCTTGCTCACCTCATCTCCAAACTCACGAGCCTCTCTGCGAAGGGAGAGTGTAAGTTTGCCCTCAGCACACGGAGCTTCTTTTGCTTCGTCTTTCCCGTGCCGTTTGCTTCCAGAAGATAACGTACCTGAAGTGGCCACCATTGCAAAGACTTGAAGAGCGGCAGCGAGAGAGAGAAAGAGCGGAATTCTTTCTAGGCATACCAAAACTCGCGCTCCAAAGCCCGCTGTGAGGGTATTTGTGCAAATCTACCTTCCGTTGCCTTTTGCTGTAGTGGTGCGATGGCCAGCATTCGCCTGCCTTACAGAAAGAGATGACTCCAAAGGGCTCCCCTTATCCGCTCCCCTCCACTGCCTCCCCATCCATCCCCTATACCTCTGGAGCACTTACACTCCACGGGAAATCTCACTCGCAGAAACTGCGGAAAACGGAAAGCTCTCCGGATCAGATCGAAGGAATCGCTGGTGGAACAAAGGTCGTACGCAGAGAACGCTCCCGTGTCCGAGACGGAAAACAGGCCCCGTGCACACACATTGGGAGGAAAAACGTCCACCCTCCATCCTCGCCCGTTCTCCTCTACTTCGCTCGGTGCTCGCGGAGAGCGCATCTCGGTGGAAAAACTACGGTCGTGGAAAAACTCGGACGCATCTCGTCAGGCAGCGCCGCATTCGTAAGGCGCACACAGGGCTGTTAGTTGTAGCGAAACTGCGACCGACCGACCGACCAACCGACCGTTCCTGGCCTGTGTCTTTGCCACCCGTTTGACATGGTTTTGTCTGTGTACGTGCGTGCGTGTATGTGTGTGTGTGTAAGTGGGTGATTGTTGTTTTTGTGTTTTTATTTAGGCGAACACTAATTCCTCTTCAAGAAAGCGCAAAATTCAAAGACGAAAAGAGCTACTGTGGACCAACTGGAAGACTTTTACAGTTTTCCTACGTTCGCTACCGTGCCCTCTGCTGGGCTTTTTCTTCACAAACAGGGACGTGTAATGCGTACGAACTGCAACCTGTTTCGACCGCAGTTTCGCTCGTGTGAACGTGTTCCTCTTTTGCCTTCTTTTCTTCTTTCATTTCCGCCTCCGTTTTCCATTACGCTAATGTTTCGCTTTTTACCTCTCGTACTGTGTGTGTGTGTGTGTGTGTGTGTGTGTGTGTGTTTGTGCCCGATGGAATCCAATTTTCCCGTGGTTCTACTCCTTCTTCCCCTTCTCTTCATCCTGCGCCGTGTGTACTCCCCGGTGCTGGTTTAAGTTAATTAGGCAAATGAAAAGCGCGCACCGAATGCGAAAGGGAAAATGTGGGCTAAAGGAAAATGTCCGCAGCAGCAGGCCTTGTGCGGCTACGGAATGGTTGCATGCTCTTCGCAGGCCGGAGTCCAGTGGAGGGAAAGCCGTTTTGTGTGCCTTTGCAGCGCGCTCCACGTCCTGGGAAAATGTGATGGCCGCAAGAACGTGTCTGTATGTGTGGAGTTGTGCGACAGGGAACCACATTCGCCCCAAACGTGAGCGAGCGAGAACGCGCGCGCCGGTGTGTGTGTGTGTGTGTATGTGCGCCAAGGTAGATTGGAAAATGAGTGTCCACCCAACGAGTTCCACCTCGTCGTCTTCGTCGTCGTCGTTGGCCAGTGATGAAAAACGGCAAACTGTCACAACTGGAAAAAAAGTGTCATCCAACAGTTCAACACATTCTGGTGGTGTGTAGGGATATTTCTTAGCTGCTGCTTCTCTGACGGAATGTGACAAAGAAGAAAAGGAGGAAGTAAAGCAGGAAACAGCCTTCGATACGTTCCTTGACAGGTGCGTCGTGTACAGTGACACGGGAGCTGGTTCCGTGCGTGCAATCGATCATCAAACGCTCCTGGGAAATGCGTTGCCTGCTGTGAACTTGTGTAACTGGTACATGCATAGCGATAGTCCGTGTGGAAGTGAGAGAGTGGCAAGCGCAGCAAAACGATGCCTCAATGAAACGTGATTTGTTTAACCAATAGACGGTGGAAGGCATAATGAGTATTGTAAAATGAAAATTCAAACCTCCGTTAGCTTTGCAAGTAGTGGAACGCCGTGGAAATCTGACTCGGAGAACAAGTGTTACCAGTCACAGAGTGACACAAACCTCGATACGATGTATAAAAATCTCATCAACACTCATACGCCACATCCTCACACACACACAGATGTATGGAAAAAGCTGGAAAATGTGTTAACCTTGCCAAATGTGTGTGAAATTCGTGCTGCTAATTGTTGATTGCGATTCATTCCCAATCGCTTTCCCTCCTTCCCAAGCAGGGTAGCATTCTCGCCCTTCTCGCGTGCAGCGCTTAGGAAAATCCGGTAAAAAAGTTGGCAAGAATTTCCCGTTTGGACAATGTTTTTTTAACCACCACGAACCATGATCGAGATGCTAGCATACCAGCATACCACCACTACTGGTACAGGACAGGAGAGAACGGGTTTCTACTACCACACTGCTCGTGTTCCTGCTGCTGTCATCATCGCTGCGCTGAGATCTAGCTCTAACGTACATCTCGCTCTCACCCGTGATACCCTTCCACCCCACCATCCCCCCCCCTCCCACACACACACACACACACAGACGCGTGCATGCACACACGCTTACACTTTTCAGCCTGGCAGGAACTGGAGAAGAGCAGTCCTTTGCACTGGACCTCTTTGTTAGTCGATGCTAGGGACTGATTAGTGATGTTGAAGCTGCCCACAGTGTTGCGCTAAAACACAGAACGTGTGTGGGTGTGTGTGTATGTGTGTGCTTGTGCAAGTGGCTCTATAACCGGTCTGCTTGTGTGTGCCATCCATCCCAAGGGGAAAATATGCTGCCACCCTATGGAAAAGTGTTTTCCATTCATTTGCGCGCTACGACAGCTACGGACACTGAGGCATCTTCATTCGCTCGGTCGTTTAAAAAAAAGAAAACAACAAACCCACGGACGCTCACTCACCCGTGCAGTGTGTCTCTTTCCCTTGCGTGTGTGTGCACACGGAGAGTGCAGTGTGTGAAATGGGATCGATGAAAAACGGGTTACTCGTGCTGCATGGCTGTGTGTCGGTTGGAACGATTTCCCAGCCCTCGAAACCGACCGTGAAGCGCGATATGCTGCACGGTGTGGAGTGTTCCCTACATGCTGGTCCCTCTCTCTCTCGCTCTGCCTCTCCCCTTATTAAGTGTGCGAGTGTGTGTGTGTGTGTGGAAATGGGTGCCCACTAGGGAACGAGTTTTCCACCGTGAGAATGTGTGTGGATGTGAGTTCCGATACAAGGGGCGAATCGAAAGCCAAAACCACCGCAGATGCGTACAAAAGGGAAACTTCCAAATGAATGAACCTCAACAGAGCGCAAGAAAAAGACAGAGATAGAGAGAGAGAGAGAGAGAGAGAGAGAGAGAGTGAGATGATTAAAAATTACAGAGAAAAACGGAGAAATCTCTCTTTCACTGCAAAAGAGAAAACACCTGCCAGGGAAATCACGATCCACCGCAGTGGGTGGCAGTTTTTCGGGAGGAACGGTGGGTGACGAGGGAAAACGGACACCAGAATTGTCTTGCAATTTTTCGTCACATCTCACGCTGAATTATTATTATTGTCGCCTACCGTCCAGCTCTTCCACCTCCTCTCATTCTCTCTCCACCGCTTGTCAACCGCTCAAGAGAGTGGACCAGCTTAGATGGATGGAAACCCCCCACCGGGTCGAGCATTCTTATTTTTCTCATTTATAAAACTCATTTTCCTTTCGCTCCTTCGACCACACACATTCTTGGGAAATTGTGTCGCCGGATGCAGGAGGGAGGTGGTTCGGCCGGTTCGTTGATTTATGTATCGGATGCATTTGACATCTCCCGGACGTTATACAGGTGGACGGATAGAGAGAGGGGGGTTGTTTTGGGTGGCAGCCGACAGAAAACTAGAATTCGCAACACCAACCGCACGAGGTCAAATTCGTTGGCACGCGGCCGTTTCTTTCATTTCGCACTTGTGTTTTTCCTCCCAACCCCACACTATACATGCTAGTTTCTGTTTGCAAATTATTTATAGAAGATTTTCCTCTCTCTCTTTCTCTCTTTTCTCCCACTGTACCACCGCAAAAAAAAAAAACAAAACAGCGTTTTCTCGTTCGTTTATTAGGAACAATTTAGGTGTATAATAGACGGGCGCAACAGGCTGACAGGTACTCCCGGGCTCTCTTGGTGTAACTACTAGCACCCGATGAACATTCTGTGTGCCGCGATCATCGGGGACACAAACACACTGCACCCAGCCGTTGTCTGACAAGTGGCCAGTTGCCCAGTGCAGTTGCAGCGCTACCCTCAACAGTGACCGTACCGTGTACCTACCAAAGGCGAAAGTGCAACAGCCACCCAACAGTGACTGTGTGTTGGAGCGTACCTGTGTGTTTCAGTGAGTGTATGCGTGCGTGTGAGTGCGTGAGTGAAGAAAGCAAGGGCTCCGTACCCCGCAAAACCAACCCGGTTCGAAAGAAAAACCAGTGAAGTGGTTAACAAAAAAAAAAACGTAGAAAAAAAACTGCTTTTACCTCTGTAGTGGTGGAAAGTCCCGGGGCTAAACACAAAAGTCATCTCAATCGCTGCAACAGAACCTGCTGAAGCAGCAGCTTCACCTTCGTGTCATCGGATTAAAGTCGTTCTGACCTCTCACCCGAGCATCCCTTGGGAACAATCGACGTTTTCTTACTTCTGTAGCCGCATACCAAGACGCATATGGAGAGTTTGTAGCAGAAAAGGGAGGAGCAAGCAAAAGCGAAGGCAACGGAAAAACAGGCTACAACTTTTCCTTCACGCCACGGATTTTAACTGCCCGCTTGGGAGTTTTTTGCAGGTGAGTTTTCTTTTCCATGTTTGGGCGAACTTTTCCCCTTCCATTTTCTCTTTTGCGCTTCTCTAGCAGAATCGCCGTTTTTGCCATGTCCTTTCTTCGGCAAGTTCTTTAAGTTTCAACCCAAACTAACGGCCTGTATACCATAGCCCTCAATGCGGCTCGAATTTTGAACCGCTGCGGCTAAAATACTTCCGACACTTTTGACATTAATTCAATTAAAGCGTGTAGCTGACCGGTTGCGTTGTGAAATAAAATACACCACTCCGGGACATAATGTCGCTGATGAGCAGAACACAACAACGAGGCGACACTCTAAAGTCGCAAGTGGAAGAAAAATGGGAAAATGTGTATCGCCTTTCTCCGCATAATTCATGTCCCTGCACCATCGTAAGCCACACGCAGCTGCACGGGGTGACGCCAAGTGGGCTGCATCTGTCGCATTTGCCAACTTCTTGCCGGTCCAAAGAATAATGTAGCTCCAAGAATGCGGCAGATGAAACGCCATCAATATCCGGACATTTGGATAACAAACGTGATCAAATTGATTGCACCATAAAGCTGTCGGTTGTACTTTAAAGACTGATTTATTGCCCGCACCAGCAGTGTCTGTATCAGCTGCGCAGTGCTCGCTTTGTCAAACGTGGATAGGAGTGGAAAGAGACCCTTTTGTACGACTAGTTTTTGATTTAAAGCGTCTTTATTTGACTTATAAAATTCGATTTACACTTTTTGGGGGATGAAGACCATTTTCTAGCCATCTGTCATTCATTCAAGATGGCAGCAACACGAAACAAAGGACACAACTTTCAATCAATCCCCACAGGTCGTCTGCCACATGCACACCTAGTTAGTGCTGCTTGTTGAGCTTCATCTAATGCGACAGAGAAGAAGCAACTACAAGAAGGAAAAAATACAGTGCACCCAAAACATGCTCCCGTCCTAGGGGATACTTAGGCAGTGTTTCAGTTGGCTCTTTGCTCGTCTTTTATTTTTCGAGCAACATCATCCAAACGGTCGTTGCGATGTGCGCCGCAGGATGTACGCGCCGTGTAGCGTAAAATATTGTTGCGAAATGGCAGACGCTTGTTTGCAGCCAATATCGCGTACATGTCGCGTACACTGCTGCGCACCGCCACCGTCTGCTTGACAGGCTTCCATCACCCGTGTTTGCGACAAGTTATTGGATCGACTCTCGAGTGTGCGGGCAACACAAACGAGAAGGCATTTTTGGCTATAGCTAGCTTTCGGGTGGTACAGCTCCACTTAGAAAACATTCTTTCCACCATTTTTTATCAAGTGTTGAAAGCGTTTTTATAACAGTAAAAGCTTTCTCCAGCATAAAACAACTAACGCCTCGTTGTCCCTCATGTCCCCGCGTTATGTTCCTTCTCCGGAGGCCATACAGGAGATCTTACAATACACATTCCGGCACTTTCACGCACCAAAGACAAATAGCCGACTCGAGGTTAATGGAAAACAACTCAATGAATCGATCTTGTACCGAAACTTCCAAAACCTTCCCATCCCAGGCACCAACGAAAAGGACACATTTTCTGGCATACCTGAGCGACGGCCCTCGGTCGCGATGTTAAACAATAAAAAGCACCATTCACCTCACCTTCCACGATAAACAGTACCTTCCTCTGGAGTGGTTCGCTCCCTCAGTAACGGCGCAAGATGAAGTTGGAGCATTTGTCTTCATGATTGTAATTCATTTACTAATTAATTGCTTTTCGCCAAACTTTTCACGGTCTCTTCTCCACGTGTTCCCATCCTTCTGGTTCTTTCCATGCGTTCCCGCATTTGATGGACTAAGTGGACAAAAGCGCCATAGCACCCGCTGTTGCTCGCCAAATGGTGCCCCGTGTTGATAGTCACACCATCCAAAACTTATCTTGCTTCCCAGGAGAACCAAATCCCGGTGTGAACTCGGTACCCTTCTCATGAACACACACACACAGCGTGGGCAGAATTAAGGGTCTAGTAAAAAAAAAAACATATACAACAAAAACCGTATTCCTTGTCCTACTTTTTCCGTTAGGAGCTGAAACCCAAAAGAGCTTTTCTCATTTAACGCAACACTCGCTGCTTTGGACAGACTTGAGTTGTTCTACAACGATTGGGAAACGGGGACAGTTGGTACATCAGCTTTCGAGCATTGGGAAACGCTGTTCATTTACTATACAACTTTCCAGCTACTTCATTACCGTGACGCAAGTTTTCGACAAAAGTACGAAAATGATTTATAATTTACCGGCAGCAAACATATTGTGCCTCAGTCATACAAACCCTTACACATACACAAACACGTAATAATCTGGGCATATGGTGACATCCTGTAGGGATACGGCAGGCGGTAGCGTCGGAACGAGACCATCTTTTGTCATAACCTCCCCCCCTCCTGGGTCGACGCGCTTTCGGAGCAACTTTATGGGCAGTAGAAGAACATAACTTCGCACTAAACACAGAAAAGCAGGAAGCGGTTCTGTGCTGGTTTCTTCCGCCCAGAAGGGACGGTTTTACTGCAGACCGGTGAGTGGGAGTGTTTGTGTGTGTGTGTGTGTGTGTGTGTGTCGGAATGCAGTTTAGGAAGTGGTCATGAGCCTGACCGATACACATAATTCAGTTTCCGATTACTTTTACGCTTCCAGGCCATCGTCCGCCGCCTTTCCCGAGGTTGGATTTTTCTTCAGCACGGTTCATTTTTGCAGCGAATGGAAAAGATGTGTTTGGATGCTTGGGTGTCGCTCTGGATGATGAAGATTGCGGTTGCGTTCGTGCAATGAAAAATGCAAGCAGGAAAGCATATTTCCTACACCGATGGCACGAAGTTTTAATGGAATTGAAACGAACCCGGCTTCCTGTTCACGATATGGGCGATTTAAAAAGGGGGAACACGAACCACATTAATCTCCCCAAGAACGTGTCGGAAGATTGTCGGAACGACCTCAGGCCCATGCCGCAGCGGACGTGCTAAATGTTATCCAAAATCCGTACCGCTAGAACCGACCGAGGGACGGCAATTACTGCAATTGATTTGCGTTTTATATGATTTATGCATATTTCACGTGGAAACTATAACCAACCGACGCGTTTGACGTTTCGTTTTACAGGCCGGAAGCTATTAAAACGAACGAGCAGTAAAGGATGGGAGAGCTTTAATTACAACCGCACACGGTACAGACATTTGGAGTCCTTTGACAATTCACTCCCACTCGTGCATTCGTGGTAACGAGCGGTCGTTAAAATTTGAAATTATTTTTGCATATACTCGCACACACACGCACACGCATCTTCCCTACCTTGGGGTGGATTTTCGGGGTGCTTTGGGACCTCGAAATGGCGAACCTGATGTGGCTACCTACGGTGTGGCAAAGTAATTACTATTTCAGCAGTAAATAATCTCCAACTTCATCGAGCGTTCCCTTTCACTCGATGCCGCCACTTTTTCCGTCCCATTTGTCTGATTGCATTTGGCTCGGACCTCCGAAAAGATTCATCATCGCCGTACCGCGTAGCGACCCACTTCTTCCCCACATCTCTGACCACTGAATGCATTTTTCTGTGCATTCAGTGCATTCGTCTTGCGTTACGGTTGGTGGGACGTTGTGAATGGCTCACATGAGCATTTTTTTCCTTTCCTAATGCCCTCTCACACACATACACAGCCAAACGCTCAGGGACATGAACATAACCTTGCACTTCGAATGGAAGAAACGTTCAGCGTTTTACTTTTTTTTTCGCTTTCCATCCCGGATGCAATAAAATGCTATTCCCATCGTGCAAACCGACCCGTGGGAAAGTCCCTCTCGCTCAGGTGTGTGCAGGCAGTCAGGTAAGGAAAAGGGCGAGTGTACATTTTGCGCAAACCACCAGCACGAGGGTAAGCAAAGCGCTCGTCTATTCGTCTTGCACGATTCCACAAATCTTTGCACAGTTGGGACGACGGCGCCACCCCAAGCAAACGGAAAACTCATTTCTTCTCCTTCAATTTCAACTGAAATGACCTCATGGTACGCTGGGAAACATAAAAAAATCGTATTTCTTGATCTGGCATGCGAGCCTTCATGCCTGCAGCTCTGCTCGATGTGTTTGTGTGTCTGTGTTGCTCCTATCTGCGGGTGTGTAGGCGCGCGTATTCTCATCCCTCTGTGTTTGCCGGCAGCGGCGAGGACGGGAACGGAAAAAGCAATATCAACCCCATTACACGTCCTTGTTGTGATTATTAATATTCCCACCACCACCACCACCACCACCACTCAACTACAAGCTTCTGTTCGGTGGATAGGGACATGTTAAACGATCCACCGCAAGCCACAAGTGTTCTGTGCCTCGTGGTGTGTTTCTTTATTGGGCTCAACCTAAAAAAAAACAAAATCGACAATGATGGAGTAGGCTGCCCTCACACACACACACACACACACATGCGTAAGAGGGCAAACCAGGAGAGAGAAGTCGAGGCTCGTAAATACGCTCACACAAACACACACGAAAAGGTTAATAGCTGGGCAGGATAAAGGCCATCGGCTGACCTCCGCCCTCTGTTTTCGGGAGGGGCTCGGAAGGTGATGAATCCAGTTACACTGCCCCTGAGCGCAGGCTGAGGTTCAAAACGTGATCGATCGAAATTATTGCCCTCGCTTTTCGGATGGAAACACGCATAAGTAGTGTGCCAAGTTGAAAATTTTCTATCGATTTCCCACACGGGGAAACTCATCGTCTCAATCTGAAAGGAAGGTGGAAAATAGTTTCCAAACTTTCAAGCTGCAACCGAAAACTGTACGTACGTGGTAAACCTCAAAACGTGCCAGTGAAACAGATTACGGGATAAAAGCTTAACCTCAAAAAACAACTCACACACACACACAAACAACACTCGCACGGTGCTCAAAAGGATGCTAATATGTTCTTTTGGCCGACCGACAAAACCGCACAGTCACCACTCATCAGTAGCTCAATTTTGCTTTCGGCAGTTCCATAATCGGCTTGACCGTTTGGGAGCAACCAGTGTGTGTGTGTGTGTGTGTGTTTGGAAAAGTAACCACCGGCAGAACCCCTAACCTCCCCAGAGTTTACAATGCCAAGCCCCGTAAGGGTACCAGTGATCCGGTGCGATCAGAGGAGACAGAAATATCATCATCCGGATAATTCGGTAACAAGGCGCGGTACACTAGGTCTTTTGCCTCCAACGCAGCAGCAGCAACAGCACCATCAAAGCGAACCTGTCATTGCTGTCTTTCAAGCAGGAGGAATTCGGTTTCTCTGTTCCTATTGCCACGACACCCCTGACCCGGCGGTCGCCCACCGGCATCCAACAACGTCACGGATGCGTCAAATTACCAGTAATCAAATTCAAGCAAACCGAATTCTGTGCCGTCGCTTCCTTTTGATCAAACTTTTTGCACGCCACCATCGACCGCCCGTGCCTTCTCTGCTTCTCCTTCTCTTACGCGCGCACACACACATACACTCACTCACACACACACACTTTCAAAATCCTTCAACTTTCAGGAGATAGTGCGTGGGTGTGGGTGTGTGCGAAGCAATGCGTGGAAAATTAATGCTTGACGACCTCGACCGAATTTTGCACGAGGCACCGCAACTACCCCCTCCACTATCCGCTACGTCCGCCATCACGCTTTTCAGCTGGTGTAGGATCGATTTTCCGCCATGCCAGCTTTTCCGTGGGAGCGCGTCTCGTCTTGCCCTCTGATTAGCTCGATTGTGCAATGGCAGGGAGAAGTGATATAAACATTACCATTAACATGATTCCTGCCCGCTCCACGCAAACACACACACACACACACACACATCCATGGTGAAAGCATAGTGATGATGTGTGTGAGTCAGTTAGCAGCCTAAGTTTGTCAAAATCTACCCACGACACAAGCTCGTTTGTCCCAGTCCCCGCTTCGCTCGTGTCTTTCTTTCCCGTTGGTGAAAACCATCCATCTACGAAAACTAAAATCGTTACCACACACTACACTGGCCACTCGATCCTTTGCCCCGGAAAACGGACATCGTTAGTAGAGGAGGGGTGTGTTGGCGAGCCGTACAGACACACACTTCAGATGCATGCCTCCTCCCCGCTATCCTCTATCTCTTCCACATGTACTCAACACATGTACGACATCCCCATGCATATTACCACATCCACCCAATCGGACAGAAAGTCCTTGTGGCGTTGTTTGTGGATGTCATTTCATGGTCGGATAAAGCGTTAGAAATCAACGGGCGCACGGCAAAGGTCTTGCGATGAACCAAGAGGAAGAAGCGCCCCGGCTGAGGGAGACGAACGAGGCACAAGGCAGGGAAGAGTTTCATGTATATATTCCTCGAAATTTCCCAATGACCTTTAGCTCCCGGGAGGCTTCCATCCGTACCCGGGCAGGAGCCAGCGGGAGAGACAAAGTGAGCACAATAAACGGTCGAGAATGTGTGTTTGTCTTTCCCGGCCTTTCTGCTCGAGCCTGTTGGCTGTGCTAGCTCACCTCTCCAGCACCCCCCCCACCCCCTTCATCTTCTTCTCTCCACCCACATCAAAAAAAGGTACGCCCGACCGACTGCTGAATGGATTTGAAACGTTTCGGGATGGAAAACTCCAAGCCGGCAAGGCACGGAAAGGGACAAGTACGGTACGACGACGACGATGATGCCATCCCTCTTAAATGTATCTGTCACAAAAAGATGCCTTTTTATCAGCCAGCGCGCTTCTCAAGATCTCCCCTCATCTCTCCCTACCCTCGGCCGATCCAACCCCGACAGGCACGTTAAATGAAAGCCGTTGAAGGTCTAAATTGGGTAATCAGGGGCTGTACTGTGCCGTTTAATGCCTGTTTTCAATCTACCAAGCCTGCAAAATTGCGAAATACACACCATCGCCATCAAAAGGCAATAATCTTGTGCACGCAACCAACATCGTCTGCTCCAGCCAATCGTTTTGCATCCGTCAAATTTATTACATTTCCACGCAACGGTTTGACGAGTTATGGGATGGTAAAATATTCGCAATTCTGGTTGCGTTTCGTCCGCAGGGCTATATAGTTTATAGATTTGATTGTGAAATTTATCGTTGCTTTGATAGTTCCACTAATTGAGCAATGCGCTCACAGTCGGCCAACTTTACCATCAACAAACTGTTATACTCTCAACCTTCTATCCTCGATCTCGCTCACGGAACAGCAACGTAAACTATTTTATTTTTCCTCCAATTACCATATGAATGCATCACAAACTTTCTCAACGGCTCAAATCCAATTTCTACCAGCAGAGCGCCTGAGGGCATACCAGAACCTCATTGACTACCTGCGCCGTTCACAACCGTCCGTATATTGCTAGAAAGACTTGGCTCCTTCGGTCTCAAATCGATCTCCGCCTACGGTGGGGGTTTTGGCCGGGACTGGTATGAAAACACTCCACACTCGCTCTCGATCGATATCACTTAAACGCGAGAAACGCCCCGACAGAACACACCCAGAAATAAAATCGGTTTCAGAAAACTGTATTCTTACTCAAACACATCCCCAAACACAAACACACACGGGTGCGCGCTCGTGCCAAGTCCGCATTCATCTTCATCTTCGGAGCCACCTTTTTGAAACCACCTCGATGACGGAGCGCTTGCACCAGAAATAAATATGAGGTACAAAATTTCATTATCAATGCCGCTGGCGTCAACTGTAGTGCGTCTTCCGTTTTTCCTGGTAAAATAGCTTTCCTTATCATCTTCAAATTCACACACACACACACACACACACACACACACACACACACACACACACACACACACACGAACGCCGCTACGGTTCGCTGCAGATTGTAGTAAATTTTATGCTGATTGCTTATTGCTCCACCCTGCTGGGATACCTGTGAGGGAAAAATTGCTTCTTTCGCAGAAAGCAAGGTCGGCTAATGGCAATAGCGAAGCTGCTCAGAAAGCAGATTACTCGTCCACAGGGAGGAAGATGTTGCCACCCACCCGATCACAAAGGCTCGATAATAATTCTCTTCTATCGTATGATAATGAAACAAAGGCGAAATTTATTTCCTCCAAACGATCCTTGCTCCCGAGGCGATTCCAGCTGGTGAAAGGTGTTTGTGCAAGGAGCAACGCATAACGGAGGCCATCAGTTTCCATTTAATTCTTGCGACGATAAGATGGATGGCCATAAATAAGAGAGAGAGGGAGAGAGAGAGAGGAAGGGGATAAAGACAAAAGGAAAGCCGAAAGATGTATTGATGAAAATCAATCGATTTTAATTGTAGCACAGCTCAAATCATTTTGATGCGAGTTTAAATTTGAATTTATAAGGAAAAGACCTGGAATGTTTAGGAAGACCACTCTGTCGTGCGTGCACGTTTTTTTTTGCCACCAACCCGATGGAGCAGCCTGGTACTTTACTAATCGGCCGCTCGTTGTAGAACGATGCGTATTGATACGAAAATAAAAAAATAAACACAGCGAACACTGTAATGCACCTGTCCTATTTAATATGTGCGATAAAATCTGATCAGAAAACGATGGCGGCAGTAGCAGCATTCAAACCTACGCTGGCCCCGGTTGACAGTGAATGATAGTGTTTTGGCTTAACAATCTTCTCTCGTTTCATCGCATCCATTTGTAGCATCAATCATCATCCACGTTCGACCTTCGTCGCGTGTTCACTCGATGAGCAACTTAAACAGAACATGCCACGTAGTTTATGCCTGAGTCCCCTCTTTCCCATTTTCCACCACGCTGCCCTCTCGGGCAGCTCGGGCGTTCGGGTGCGTTTGTTTTTCGTTAAAATCATTTCCGCCTAATGATTGCGGCGATATGAATTCGAAAAGACTGCCTGTTGGCAGTGCTCTAAACGAATCATCATTGACCGGGTGGACATTCGGAGAGGGATGGAAGCTAACTGTGGTAAAAAATACACAAATAAATTGAAACCATTTTTCCTGGCCCCACCACAATACAAACCGCAAGCCCTTTTCCCTTCCTCCCGGATGATAAATCGTACCGCTCGGCCATGGAAGCGCTTCAGTAACAGACGCTTCGGGTAGAGCGGACAACAACAAAAAAGCAACCCGTGTACATACGGTGAAGAACCGCACGATATCAATAAATCATCATTTTTGTTGAATTAATCAATTATTGGTTTTTCCACCGCAGGGTGCGTGTGCGCCTTTTTCTTTCGCTCCACCGTTTTCCTTCTTTTTTGTGACGTTCGAGTCACCGAGCCCCAAATAAAAACAGGGAACACAGGGCGACCACATACATACACATACACACACCGATACTCAGCTCTTCATCCGGGAGGGCACTCTAAGCGGGAGGTTTTTCCTGTCAACCTTGTCCTGGGCCGGCGTGTCAACCGAAGGGTGGAGGGTTTTATGCAAAGCAGGTAGCACTAGCACAACGCGGCCCAGGACAGCCAGGGTTCGTTGTGGGGAATTAGTTGTACACACTCACACTCACGCACGGGAATCGAGAGCTGCGCGTGGTACCTGCTGCCGAAGGCCAACCATTTTGCCCAAACTCAAGACCCGGGCCAAGCCTCTCTGCACACGCAACACGTAGGTCGGCCCAAAGCCACGTCAAAAATAGTGTCGTGAAGGGGGGAGTGTGACTGTGGCATGCAGGACGACAGGCGCAGGGAAATATGTAACCGTGCAACCGGTGGTAGTAGTATGGTATGTGCCCCACGAAATTCCCAAACCATTCCCACTAGTTACTCACTCATCCAACTCCTCACCACGGCACGCAGTTTGTATGAGTTTGTGTGAGAGAGTGAGCGAGTTAGAAGGAGGTGAGTGAGAGCCTTGGCCGATTGCGGCGTGTGCGAGCAGGAGCAGAGCACAAAAAAGGGATGAGAAAGGAGCTTTGTCGTACACCCGCATGCATCACAATCAAAATGATGATGATGATGATGATGATGATGATGGTAGTGAAGGTGGTAGTGGTTGTGCCTCTTATGTAGAACAACGGAACAGCACCAAACACCTTGACCTGATTTTTTCATGCTGCATTCAGAAAAAAAACACGAAATCCATCCTCGCTGGGTCACCTAATGGGCACCGATGGGTCGAAACCTTGATGCGGGGCAGATTTTAAACTTTACTTCTTCAGTCCTTCCAATTATCGCTCCATTTTGCGCCTCCAATTATCGCCACCTCCATTCACATAACCTCAGAAATTTCCCACGAGCGGGTCTTCCTAAATGAAGAGCTCAAACAGTCGTACACAGTCGCACAGCGGCTCCTTCATTCCCATGCGCTTGAATGAAACACGAATTATTGGATTAGGGTAACCGCCGCACCAGCACGGCGCATCGAATGACCGACGACCGTGGCGACAGAGGTTTACATGCAACGCCGACGTGAGCCAACTGTAACGCTTCCTGCAAACGATGCCAAAGTCTATATCCAACCAACGGGCGGGAGCGGAGAAACGATGAAATCGATGATGACATTTCGCTCCCCCTTCCACCGTCCACTTCCTAGTGACACATCCTGTGGCTTCTATTACCACATCATGTGCCGTCACCGCTACTACCCTCAAACCCTCCAGCCCACCACCGGGCTGTCAACACCGAAATGGATGATGTTTCTTGTCAAATGGTTCCGCAATGGGACAATAACAGTAATGCCGAGACATCAACCAACCTGTTTGGGGACGGGAAGGTGGAGCTGATGGAGAGTACACAAAGTGACAACAGTTGTGCCTTCCGAGTGATACGTTTTTTTAGTATCCGATTTTGATCCAAGCTAGGCACTTGCCTCCTGATTGCGAGAAGAAGCAATGGCTCTAGAAACCTCTTCAATCGCTCGTTCTTTCTTAGAAGCTGCGGAACGAAGGTTAATTTCCCAATCAGACAAGACCGTTTTCGGGATATGAGACGTTTTTCTCATTACAATGTAATGTGACAGAAGCTTGGAGAACCAGAAGCTTTTTGGACGATTTCTAATAATTTTCCTGCAACCTGCTGCTAGGTTTTATTAGCTACCCGTCTCACATGCAGACTCTACCCCCCCCCCCTCCCAAACACACACACAGTAGCACATCATTCGCGTGTTTGGGGATATGCTGAACCCATTGTGTGTGGTGGTTGTGGGTAGAACGGAAGTGCGACGGCTCAATTAAGATGGATCCCCTACGGCGAAAAGGATCCTGAAACCTCCGGCTCCGGTGTCTGATTGATCGTACAGCTCGGGACAAGAAGAAGGCACCAGGACGGCAACATGAAGGACCAGAAGAGGTCAACTGGAATTCGTTAAATGAAAAGTGTCAAGCACCGTTGAATGACACGCCACTTCTAAGAGAGGGAGCAGGAAACGAAATTGCAGAATGATAGCTACGTCGGACAAACCGCTTGTTGGACTTTTGTGGTCAACAATCGTTGGCCCGTACGGACGGATGAAAGAGATGCGGCAAAGAAGAGGCAAAGAAGTGAAGAAAGGGGCAAAAACGACACGATAAGACGATTCTTTAGTTGTCGTTGCCTTCCCTTACTCCCGATTTTCCGTTTGAAATCATTTTCACCGCGACAACACGAACCAGCCAGCCGAACGGGGGGAACCAGCACAAGCGGACACGAAACGCCCTGGGCACAGTTTTATTGTGCAGCCAATAACCATTTATCGCCCGGGCTCCACTTTTGCACTGAAGCAAATAACGGCCTGCCGCACCTCCCGGCTCTGCTTAGCGCGACGGTTGCATGGGGAAAAGTTTAAACGAAACTAAATAAATGGACGGCACGTGATTGGAAAGATGAACGTCGTCGTTCGGTTCGTTGGTCGTCGCTGTCGTTCGCTGTTTGTCACGGCCAGTTCCGGTGCCATGTGCCCCTGCTGACCCCTCCGGATCGTATTTTTCTCCCTAGTTGGCTTTGAGCACCATTTGTTATACAAACAGTGTAACGTTTATTATGATTTAACAGCAAACCCTGAAAGGTGTGACAATTTTGCGATAAGCGATAAGCGATTCAAGCCACCTAAATGGAGATCCTGTTGTGTGGGCCGAAGGATCTGCTGTTTGTGTCGCGGTCGGGCATTGCAAGCGGTCTGTATCCATTTAATCATTTTAGAATGAGAATTTATTGCACAATTCCTGCTTCACCCGATGGTGTCCACGTCGCTATGGTCGTTTGTTGAGCAAAATCAATACCATTTTAAAGATGGGTCTTTTTTTACGTCTTCCTTGTATAAGTGAACCACTCTTTAGTGTTGTAATCGAGTAAGTCGGTGATCTAATGATTGGTTTCTGCCAATTTGCTCCATAAACAAAAGCCATCGGTTCGTAAGGTTGTGTTATGAATGAAAACTCGTATCGTTATGTATAAGAAATTGTGCTTTAACCACACTCTCGTTCATATACCCGGACCATCACCGTTCCCGATTGCTTCCGTAATCTCTAATTCAATCTTCTGTGCCTTCAGGACCGGCAGTTAAAATTCCTCACGTTGATAAACAACTCCATTAGTTTGAAGTGGATTGGACAAAACATGAACATGGCAAGAAGCTCCCGTCAGGCTCTCTTTTGATCGAACAGCCTGGCGGCCGGTACGATGGAGCCGCCATGTCTGCTATCTTTCGATCACCGAAAACCAAAACGACAGCACATGCACAACTAATAAATTGCAAGCCCGCTTTCGATCCTTCCCTTGCCGTAAACAATTTTTTGCCAACATATTATTTGCATCGTGCTCAGTGCTCGGTCATGGAACAGCTTGTACACCATGCTCGTTAGAAGGCTAGGCACCAGACTTGCCGGAGCCTTGTGGTGTAATTATATTTTTAAATGAATTTGCGATTCAATCTCCAGGGCAATATGAATTCTACGCTCACCTCGAGAAGACGGTGCTGTGGACAACCACGCTCCTGCCGATGGGAAAAACCGAACCGATGAGCTTTATGTTTCCCTCCGCCGTTACGCAGCCCGCCAGAGTTGATTATCGTGCCGTGGCGCTGCACCTAGTCCGGCCGTGTGGCAACCAAGGAATACACCCGCGTGAGCTAATTTCCAACCATGGCAAGGCCCGATTAAACACACCTTCATCGCGTCATCGCACCCATGACGCTTTTCTTGAACGAAATGAAAATGTGTTGCTAGAAAATTGATGGTTCGGGAAAACTCACACCCTTCGCAACGGAGAAGGAAGGTGGGTCGAGCGCAAGAGGCGCCACCGTTGGGCGTTACATGCAGTCAATGTAAAACGGTCGGTGGAAGGAAAAGTGAACGCGTTGACGCGATCCCACACCCGAGCGCTGCTCGGTTTTATTGCATATTAATGAATATCGATTTCATTCGCGCTGGATTAATAAAATCACTAAAATCAGAAGTGGGTGGGGGAAGGGTTTGCTGGGGGCGAAAGAGAAACCATCACAAACGCATTACGCTGTGTTGAAAATAGCTGCGGCAGCAGAAGCAAAACAAGGGAACAGGCAACCTCCCCAAGAGCTGACCCAAAGACAGAATTGAGCCGTTCTGCCCAGTTTTACTGCCGGCGGAGGTCAACAGAAGGTGGCGATTTTCATTAAAACTTGATCGATACGCAAATTTACGCCTGTCTATCAACCGAGTGGTCGATCGGCGGACCCTTTTTCTTGAAAGTCGTTGAGCAGCATAGAGACAGCGCTATTAATTACTCCCGGCACAAACGCGATCCCAATCCCCAGCGCATTTCGTTTCGAATTAATTTATTTTCCCAATACCCAAAAAATGGTCCAAAAATAAACAGGACGTAGATCGGGTTTGTCTTGTTTTACCAATACCAATCAATGCATGAAGTTCACTCCAAACACCGTCCAGGACTCTGATAATCTACTAACCAGACTCTTTCATTGCAACAAAACGCAAGCCAGCGCCCGAAAATGCTTCAACACCGGAAAGCAACACCGTTCCGCACGGAAATTGAACTTTAAATTAGCGCCACTGTCTGGCGCCCACCGAAAAAGCTTCTCCGCAGCGACTAGAGACACTAGAGTGTCGGAGCTTTCGCCTTGCACCGTCGTCCAAGTAATGAGGAAATTGCGTGTCGAATTGAATCCAAAGTGGATAAAGTGTGCGCGACCAGCACTCGTTCGTTTGACGTGTCCAGCCTGTGCAAGTCCATGCAATTTACCTCTCGCGACCCGCACAAATCAGATCACCCCAGTGTGCACCCGGCTATGTTATTTATTTGTTTATTTTACTCCTCTTTTTCGCAGTTTCAATTGCACACCTGGAATCGGTGCATCGGGAGGTGGCATGTTGGCATGTGTCGGGATTTATAATTATGCACGTAACTTAGCCCGGTCGCGGTGGTATTACAATATCCGACTTTCTCACTCCTCTCCCCGCTCATTCGCCCACGATCCAACCCCGTAGAAGTTAGTCAGTTCCGTGCGGTAGACGAGGCAGCATTTCCATGGAATATTAGCCAACCGCACCACTCAACTCAGCGTGCCACCGTTGGTGCCGCTGTTGTTAGTATGCATGCAATCACCCCACCGTTCGTTCACTCCCGCACTACTCGCTGCTCGCAAGACAACCAGGAGGCTAACCATAATCTGGAAATCGCATTAAATTCATATGGCTGCCTTTCGCTGCAAGCCTTGTCGTCGGTCGGTGTGAGGAGCGCCGACTGTCGTCGTACATTTTATAACCATCGTGCGGGGAAACCGAGCACAAGCACCAGAAAAGCACAACCGTTGCACAGTAATCGTCTGGTCCAATGGTCCAGCTCTGTCTGTATGCCCTCCCGGCGTGTCAATCGAACGCTTCCCACAGCGCTCGCAACGCACCACTGTCGGTTGGCGAGGGCAATTGAGCGGGACGAGCATGAAAATTATTAAAGCCATGAAATGGAAGGAATTTCCCTCGTCTACAATTATGCGCAAGGGCGACGACTTTTAATCTACACACTCGCACACATTCCCTCTCATTCGCGCGCCACACGGATTTATCGATGGCTACACAAAGTGGGTGGAAGAATGAAACATAACTTCCGTGTTACCACCGGTGAACTGGGGTGATCGTAAAAACGGGCCACCTACCACCAACACACACACACACACACGCCCTGGAGTTACTGCCGTGTTGGACTTTAGGATGTAGTGGCGCGGTTCGCTCGCCTTCTTATTGCTTCATTCTGCCCAACACCCAAGAAAAATTACATAAATGCGGCTGCCTCGTTGCCTACAAACATTTGCCTAATCAAACGGTGTGCCGGAGCGTGTGTGTGGTGGTGCTCCGGTGAAGAGGTTGCAGAGCTGCAACAAGCAGCGCAGAGGTGGTGTTTTCCAACCCACAAGAAACATGTCGTTTCGTTTGCACGTACAGAGCTACACGCTACGCAACATTAAGATTAGCTTGTAACAATATAAATGAAGATAACTAGCTGCACAACGGACAGCAAGAAAGGGGGCGATGGTGGTTAGGCGTGAGTGTGAGTGTGTATGTGCGTGTGTGTGTGTGTGTGTGTGTGTGTGAGTGTGGTGTAAGAAATTTCCTCCTTGTTCCAACACACCGCACACCAGCAGCACGAAAACTCCCAGGAGAGTCAATTACCATGCGTCTCCATCCTGCAAGGAGTCGCAACAACATGGCATGTCGTTTTTCCGCTGATTGCCCCCTGACGACGCGATACTCAAGACACTCGTTTCACCTGACAGACACACACACATACACGCTACGACATAAAACCTACAATCACTTTTCTTTGTTCTGGCAGGGAATTGCTCAACCGCTACGGTACGGATGAAGATCGAGCAATCGACAAGAAGCTATTCACTTTTTGACAGTTCGGTTCAAATTGTTTCTTCTCATTGCTATTTCCTTAGCTTTTGAAGCACTATCACACAGGAACTATCATTGTGCATTGAAGTTGGTTCGCTTCGTTAGGCTAATCATTGTGGAAAAAGCAATTCTGCGTTCTTTAACCCTCCCACAGGGAGACAGTTGCTTTTCGCTCTTATCGGAAGCTTCCACGAAATTGACTTTATTATGGCGCCAAACAACGCCCCTCCCACCCAGTTGGGATGCTGCCTACACACACATTTAAAGTCGCATACACAATCGAAGGCTCAAGAACAGCGATAATTTTCGTTCGAGCTTTTCCCACCAACGGTTATGCTTCAAATCGATCGACGAACGATGAAATGAGCCAAACAACCGCTGTGAAAGGGAATGATTCTGCTTTCACCCCTTCCCACCCAATGTAACAAAAAAAAAGAGCCAGCGGGAAAAAAATTGGAGCATTCGCAACCATTTGTGATTTTGGGAAAAGGAAAAGGTATGAAGGTAAAGTTTTACTTTGCCAAAGATTTTCCCCTTTTACCGGTTGCTCAACCCGTTACTGGAAAGCTGTGTGCTCACTCCCAGCTTTCTTTAACTGACAATTTCCTGGATCTCCTTTTACCTGCTCATCAAAACCCAAAGTGCGGTGCCTTCGCCCAAGAAGCTTGCCAAAGAGTGATAAAGTATGAAAGATACTGTTCTTTTTTCCATTCCCTGACTTTTTCCATTACAATGGCTTACCATCCAGCCATCCGCCGTCACTTCTTCAGTTCATCGCAACGAGTATTTGACTTCATTACCATCACAAACAATCGACCGTGTCAATACACGCTCGTTCACATGTGGCGTTGCCTTTATACTATTGAGCGAAGAAAGTAAACGCATGTTGTTTCTCGGAAGCCATAAACTGCTTCATCTTCACACCGGTTTCTCCGTAAAAAAAACCTTTTGTGTCAACCAAAAGCTAGAAAGAGCGGAAGGTTTCATCACATTCATCAGAAAGCAGTCTCCAAATAAAAACAAAACATAATCAAATACACGATTTTTTAACGTGGCTTGAGAAAAACGCGGCGTTTTGACGGCAGAACGCCAAACCGCACACATCACGCATACACCTGCCCATTCGTCTAATTTCCTTTTCCCGTTTTTCAGCAAACATTCGCCCCCGAGATCAGGGCACCCGGTACAACCGGCGAATCGGTCCAGAGATATGTTTGCTTTTAATAATTAATTATACACAAACCATAAACCTATCTGCTTCTCCCACGTTCCCTAGCCCATCGGTCGCCCGTGTTTGACTTTGACTCTTCCACGATGAAAACGGGGTCGCAAACGAGCGGCTTGTCGGCCAGATCATGGATCTTTGCCCCGCTACCTGAAAATCGTTCCGTGCCGAGAAGTCTCTGAATGTGTGTGTGGGAATGAGTAGTTTAAAGGAAAATATAAAATAATGGTTAAAAGGAAGGAAAGTCCCTCCTGCAGACCGCTCATTCACTCTACAAGACGCCCTGAACGGCAAAATGTCTTCAGATCGGAAAGTGCCGATAATGGCACGTAGGAAGGTGCAAGACAACCATGTACCGGCCAGGGGGCGAGGGAAAGAAAGCAAGACCCTGCACCCTCAAAAACAACATCATGTTTTCACATAATGTTTTCACGGTTGTTCAACCGGTAACATTAGCAGCTAGTGCGGGAGACAGTGAGGTAGGGCCGGGACCACCTTTTATTGTGCCACCCCGGCCAAATTACATTAATTTCGACTGTCTTTCAGCGTAAAATAAACAAACCTCAAACAACCTCCCCGCCGACTAAATGGTAAATTGCTTTATAATCTGACGCTCTTTACTTGCCCTTTGGGTGGGAACGGTGGGGTCGCCCGAACCCAGCGCCTCACGCACAAAAGAAGCTGCACGAGATAACACCGACCAGGTGAATGGATGTGTATAGTGTGCGCTTTTTTTCCTTTCTCTGAGACCCATCCACGCCTCAACCCCCAAAGCAAACAAAACCTGCTCTGCTCTTTTACGGCTTCTCCTCAGATCATGATCATGTCTTCCCGTTTGCCGTTTTTCTTCTCCCGCTTTTCATAGAAACAGATGGATGCCAGTTTAATATCCATTATATTGTATAATCTTTGGCTTGGAGAGACACACAACACGCGTCTACCCGTCCCTCTGCAGCTTTTGGCGGCTTATCACTTGTCAAATTTTGAAATTCAACTTGCAAAACTCGCTTCCTCCCGGGACACTTCATTCTCGAACGCGCCACAGAGCGGGCAACGGGAGGGCGTAGCAAGCGATTCACGAATTCAGAAGCTCAAAAGGGTAATTTGCGTAGAATTTCTCTGCCGGCAGGCAAAGCAGGCTTTTGAAGGCTTTCTTCCATTCGATAAAGCTCTCAAAGGCATTCCCGTGTTGCCAGCCATTTCCCACAAGCCAGGTCAAAGGAAGGTACAAGCCGTACTTCTTCCGATGATGGTTTGTATCGATCGCACCGTTCTTCCCACTCTTTTGCTCGTTCGCTCTTTTCTTTTTTCCACCCGCAACACTCTCCCGTTGCGCTTGGGATAAAATAATCATACACAGAATCTATCGCCGTGAGGATAAGAGAGTCTTTGAACAGGAACCAGCAAGTGAATCAAAAACTCTCCACATCTAGAAGAGTGTGTAACGCCTCTCCACCGTCTTCGCTTACTGTCGACGGAATCACTTCGGCGGGTCGGCTCGTTTCGTCGACTTCTGATGGGATATCTTCCCGGGACCGAGACTTAACCTACATCATCGCTCAACGTGAAGTAAAAAACAATACACGGGCTACGGGAGAATGCGTGGCAACACTAGAATGGCACAAGAGGAAAAAACTCTCACATCTTTTTTTTTTTCATTTTCTAGAACGTTTTCAGCTTGTTCTTTTTCTTGCTGTCACGAATTTTTTCATCATAAGAAAAAAACAAATCCCACCAGAAAAGCATGAGTTTAGGGAGGAAGGGCATTGAAGAAACTCTTATCTCCACATCTTCAGTTTAGAAAATTTCGATTGCAAGCAAGAGCATTTGCACCGGAATCGAACTGTACTTAAAAGAGTTGACATAACACACTATGATATGGCATGAATAATTTTCATCTTTCTGAAAAATCTGGATTTTCGTTTACTACTTTAACAAAAAGCACATCTTCAGTCCGCTGCTCTAAACGACCAGACACGTGTCAGCTACGAAGATAACCAGACGAAATGAAATAATGTTGCTCCTTAGGCTAAACCTTCTTACTGGAATGCTATAGAAAAGTTCAACATAACCCCTACCCTCCCCCCCCCCCCCCCCTCGGACCTAAGCAGAAAGCGAATAAATACTAACTTCATTTGTAAACTCTAGCTCGTTTACCGTCTACTGGACTCGAGAATGTCACAGGATGAAAATATTTTTACTACACCCCAACCCGCTTTGGCTTCTCTTTAGCACCATTTTGTTTGCTCGAGAAAACACACAAAGCCCTATCAATCATTGTTCCACCACCGTAGCAGCAATGAAAATATAGGACACATATAATAGTCTAATCCTAGTCTTATCCAAATTACCCTGGCGGAAATCTATTTCGCTAATGCTTGATCGGATAAAAACTTGCTCCCATACCTCGCCGCGCCTAACGGTTCGTTTGCCTATTTTCCACGGCAAGAAGCCACCCCGAGCCTGAGGGCGAAAAAGATACAGTAGATAAGAAAGAGGCTTAACGTAACCTCAATTCAGCAGCGGGGAAATGGGAGCGGAAAGGCAGCATGATGGCTTCATAAATTTTCCCAAACCCCTGTTCCAAATCAGGGTCAGCAACGAACAGTGACTTTGAACGACCGCCCTTTGCGAGTTTTTCGCCGGCCGTTACCGAATAAATGTCACAAGAGTGCCTCCAATACGACGCATTCCAAGAAGTGGAAATATAAAGCAAGCCATTTTTAAGTCACATTAAATAGAGACAAACTTGCCTTTGCTTGCCTTTCAAATGGTGGACTATGGACCAGAGCCGCAGCACACAGACGCGAACATCACTCTTTTCCTTTTGCGATGCTTTGGAAAATTCAAGCACACACACACGCGCGGTTGGGGAGGAAAACCGAAAGAAAAGACCGAGTTTATGCAAATATTCGCTTCAGCCCACTATAAAACAACACAACTCTAAACTCTGCACAGCGCCGATTTCTTCCAACTTGCTGAACAGTAAAACACGCCGGCTAATCAAAACAAATCAAATGCATAAAGCTAACAAACAAACAAAGTAAAAGAGGGAGGGTGGGGTGGTAAAGCAAGGAAAGCGAAACACGCGGCCACGGCGCAAGAAAACACACGCCGTCCCGTTCTGCGCTGATTTCCATCTTCGAGGAGCTTGATTGTCCTTCAGACCGCGCCATTGGTATTCAAAGCACGGCTACCCCAGTCTGCCCGCCTGCTCACAATGTGTTGGTGTGTGTGTCTGAGTGTGTGTATGTGTAGGGTTAACGAGTAGTTAACATAAAATAAAGAAAAGACGGAACGCTCTCTGCGCAGCTGCTTTTAACCGATCTGACCAGCTAACCGTTCAAGGCAAAAGACGACGTTCAACGTCGCAACCGCCTTCGAAAACTACCTTTAGCAGAGATTATATCCGCCAAAGGGTGTGGCCACTTCCGGTACGAAAATGGCTGATTAAATGTCCCACTCGGCAGTGCAACGACGACGCGAAATAAAAAGAACCTGTCTCGATAAATGTTTCCTTTACAAATCAATTCACTCTAGGTCGTCCACCGATCCTTTTCCCCTTTTCGCTATTTTGTTGGCGCCATTTTTATCCGAGTACTTTATTGCTGCTAGCTGTCGGTTTTGGCAGCCGTAGCGCCACCATCACTACCTCGACTGTTCCTGTGAATGCTGGACCGACAACTGTGTCAGTCCACGCACGTCCGATCGACGCACGAAACGAAGGGGAAATCGAGGGAGCGGAAATTGACGCATAACCACAACATACCCCACCCTACACAACCGTGGCCACAGGCCGGAAGGAGGGAGCGCCCTCAATCACCCGATTGGACAGCCGACAGTCATGTTGAATGTTTTATTGCCCGCTTTTGCCCACCCCGGTGCGCTCACACTGGTGACACTTTCTTCGCGCAACTTTTTGTTTGACTTCCCACGCTCCCGCACACGCCGTGCGCGATGTGCCCTTTTTCCGATTGTCAAGCGGGCGCAATTGAGAAAGAAAATTAATCTACCATCAATTCCGCAAACCAAATCAACTCTGGGTCCCCAGCACACGTGCCGACTGCCACGTCCCGGCGGCCACAGCTGCATTGGGCCATCGATGCTGGGTCCTCATCAATTGGTTAATTATCATGAATGTATCGCAATCAACCATATGCCACCGCCGAAACGGTTTCCGGCGTATATTTATTTTACCACCGACTAGGCGTCTCCATTTTTCACGACTAAAGAACCACCAGGCGCCTCCACGTCTGTGTGTTTCACTCGCGCGCACGGGCGCCTCTCCATGGACGGGGATGAAAAATGAGCCTAATCTACTGCGGAACCTCTCACCATTCACCACTTTGCGTATGTGCAGCGTGTAAGTGTATGTGTGCTTTTTGTCCTCGTTAAGAAAAACACAAAATATTCACTGAAGCTAGCTGCCATGCAAGGGGGAGAAGTAGAGCAACGGCACGAAGAACATGGCACGTCTTTATAGACTCAGGACTCTAGTATAGAGTGTGTTATTCTTTTTACTCTTCTCGTTCCCCTATCATGCATACATGTTTGCTAG